>JAVJGI010000064.1:22601950-22612534 GCA_035590275.1 Ibycter americanus | reverse complement strand
TGCTCTCACATCACAGCCAAAACACAGCACAGCACCAACTACTAAGAAGAAAATTAACTCCATCCCAGCTGAAAACACGATAGTGGCCTTTTTATTTCCATCTGTATTTTTTCTGGCTAATCTAAAAAAAAAAAACCAAAAACAAAAAAAACCCTCTCATTTATGATGTCTATGCTAACAATAGATGTATCCCTTTCAGACTTTACTGTAAGATTGTTTTCCAGTAAGGAGTTTCTCTCCTCCAAGATAGATAACTGAACTCAGCTGCGAAGCAAAAAAAAAAAAAATCTTACGCAGACTTTTTAGCATTTTCCATCTCAAGTATCACAAACCCTGGCCTTAAAAAATACATTTACTGTGTTCTCATGTATATGTAACACTGCTTCAAAAGTGATGTTACTTTGACCTGCTGATGCATCTCTTTGTATCCCTTTAGCATCATGCTTTTTTTGCTGTCATAAATGTATATTCTTTGCCTCTGCCTCTTGAAATAGAGGCAAGCTCGTCTTGGTGTTTTCCTCTCCATTTGCCTGTCAGGGTTCATTAATATTTTTTAAAATTTTAAAATTTTCAATTCCCATGCTGTTTTTGTTTTGGAGCAGTTTTTGCGAACGTATTTAATTGATTTTTAAATGATTTTGTTAAACTCACCTTTGTCATTACGTGTACAGAATTTTTAGTTGGCATGTAAAAATAACTGTTACGAGATGACAAGTGATACCTCTTTGTTTTCACTGTTACCCTAGGTCTTTGACTCCACCTTTGTTTCCTGCTTGACATTTAAGATATTTAGCTTCTAAGGCTATATATCAGAGAGCCTTTTAAGGCTACACGTTAGGTTATATATAACTTTTAAGGCTGTTAATTCTGTCATTATTGTGGTATGATAGTTGAAGGATAATCATCAGCCAAGGTTTGCGTGGAAATTAGTATTTTTTAAATTATATTAACTTCTATAGTTAGAAAAATAGGCAGGCTTTTGTGTGTATGACCTCTTTCTCATATCCTCAAAGGGTTCAGTTTTCCTAGTCATCTCAGCTTCTTTTCTTAAAGATACTGCTTTTCTCTGCAAACTCTGCCTATGTCATTGCTTGGCACACCGAATGTCACGACTAGGCTAGAAATTGTTGATTTGGGTCTGTTCCAGTATGATTAAGAACGTAATTTTTTTAAGAGGTGTTTGGAACTGCAGGAGAAGAGTAAGAACAGCAGCACAGGGTATGTACCAATTTGCTGTTGTAAGTATGTTGCAAGCTAAGTATGACAACTTTTCAGGAATTTTCACAGTACTAGAAATAGTAAGAAAACTGCAGGATACACAGTGCAAAGTTATGAACTCATTGCTATTGTAAATGACATGACATACGCTTTCTGCGTGTAAATGGGGACACTCCTGTCTCTCAGTCCAAGACATCCAGGGCAGTGAGAGTGTCTTCTGCTCTGGAAAAGTAGAACAGTTGGCCCTGGAAAATCTTTATTCTTCCTGAAATCTTAAATGGCTGAAGTCTGCATTTATGATCCTGGAGACTTACATAAATGCTACTGACAGCGGACTTAGAGCAGAAGGAGAGCAGTTCCAGGCAGGCAGCTGGAGCAGTGGTAGGGTCACTGAATGCCACCCACCCCAGGAGATGGAAGGAGACAGCCAAAGACCTTGGTTTCCTCCTCCTCTGTCACAAAACTGGTGAGTTTCACCATGAGCTTGGGGCTGTTTATCTGGTAAACTCTGTTAGCAGAAATAACAGCTGGTGCTGTCTGCTTGCGCCTTTGCTGTAACCTGGAAGGTCAAAACAGACATGTTGACTATGCTCTTTCTAAATATGTGAGAAGACTAGTATTATCTCCACTTACTGTAGCAGAAAAAAACAGGATCCTCATGTTCCTAAAAGGAAAAATGTTGTGACGGAGACAGTATTATCCTCAGCGCTTAAAGATCCTGGGGTAAAGGGATAAATCTGGTTGAGAAACTGCATTCGTTGCAGAGATGCCAAAAATATCACTGAGGTAGTAATTGCTTCTTTTGTGCAATATAGGAAGTTGCATCATCTGACAGTTTCCTGTAAGGTGATACCAGTGGTCCCTACAGTCCATGTTTTGTCAGTGCCATAAATTGGTGAGCCTTATTCAAAGTATTTAAATATAATCCCGGTTGGAAGTCTTATTTATTTTTTTTAATCTATTCAGCGGAAAAGATGTCAAGTAATGATCTAAAAAAGAAAAAAACCAGACTTTCCTCCACTGATAGTGCACCAACACAATATTAAGAAGCTGAAAAATCTTCAGTCTTTAGGGACTGTAGCCTGACATACTGATAAGTATGGTAAGTCAGGGTGATAAGTGTGTCTACTTAATGCTGTGAAAAAAGGTCTAACTGAAACATTGAGTCCTGCATCTGATAGGTATCATGTAGCTTAATTTTTAAAAAATTCATGAAGGTGTCTGAAATGCTGAAATCTTGAAAGACATTTGGATTATAAAAATGCTCTAATAAAAGTCTTTATTTAGTCGTGATGCCTTTTAGGTAGAACTCTGAGATAAAACAGTTACTTGGTAACCGCTTCTACAGAAGAACTTCCAAACTTGAGTGCGTTGTAGAAATGTTGATCCTTGGACACTTTCAGGGCATGTGACTTGCAGTTACCCTTTGTACTCTCGGAGAGCTAGACCAAAAACACAGTGTGTCTTTCAACACCAGTTGAAAACTGTAATCAAGTTGCAAATCAGCAATCAGTTTTGATCATTGAAGTCATGGATTTATAGTAGTGTGTCCTGGAACTGTCCACTGATTTGCTAGTATGAATGTGGTTATTTATATATTACAAATCCATCTTCTTCCTAAATGAAAAGTGGTAGTCAGTGTTCCTTAGAAAGCATGTCTCTGAATTCAAGGGTCTTACTTTCTGAGGCTTTAGAACATTAGAATGACATAATAAAAAAAGCTTGCTGTAAGAGTATAGTGGTTCAGGTTTTAACTTGATGAAAACCTTGTACATATGCTACGAAATTTATTTTTGGATGCTAAAATATATGATAGGTTTTTTTTATTTAATTTCTTTAACGCTGATTAATCATTACCATGTTTTTAGGGTAAGAGGAGGGGAGTCTCATGCAAAATACTTCTACTTTCTTAATGTAGTCTGCTGTCATGGAACATATGGGGGAAAATGTGTTGTGTTCTGCTGGTAAGGAAGACTCAAAATAAGCAATAAAATTCCCAGTGCTGTGCTGACGTTATCAGTGATGCTGGTACACAAAGAAAATAGTAAATAAAAATTAGTTTCAAGCTCTGCTGGATACACATAACGGGAAGAAATCAATGCTGGCCAAATGGAAATAGACAGAATTATTAAAGGAGAGTCAGTTTCTAGGCTTTAAAGGTTATTTGAAACAGTGAAAAGTTACCATACAACCTAGAATTCAGTGTCATTTTAAACTTTAAATGGCAGATCTAAGGTGGTATGTGGGATGTCCAAAGGTGGGAAAAGAAGTGTGGCAGCAGATGCACTTCCTGGGGAATGAGATCCTGATGTTTAGCAATTCAAGGCAGACACCGTATTTTAGAGTTTAGATATCTTCCTGTCTATAAGATTAAAAGCCCACAAGGTATTTTATTCTAAGTAGTGTATTGAAAATGTCTTGTGTTGTAAGTTGGGATACTTCATAAACTACTAACTGCTATAAAATGTAAAAAAAATGTTTATGTTGCTGCTTAGATCTGTCTGTGTGTCTATTATATTTTTATTCCTGTCTCTGCTTGAATTAAAAATACTTGTGTTTCTCGTAGACAGGAACGCGTTCAAAAATTGTAACAATGAAAGATTCATCTTCCAGTGGAAGATAAAAACAGAAGAGTTTGTCTGCTCCATTGTGGAAATGGTGAAAGTGAGGAATGAGGGAATGCTGCTTGTTTAGCAACAGTGGTGCTTCAGAAAGTTCTGTTGCTAAGTCCAGTAAGGAAAGATGGTCTGGTTCTTCCCGATTGGCTTTTACTCCTGTTTCAACTGTGTTGACTCAGTAAACTTTTTTGGTTTACTGTTGTATAAGGGGGACTAGAAGAACCAAATAGTTGGAGAAAAAGAGAAAATACTAGCTATCGTGCTTGCTTCAAATATCTCTTCATTTTATTTATTTTTAAACATTTGCTGGTCAACAGGCAAGTGAAATTTTTAAGTTGGAAAATGATACAATGGGAAAAGGTGTGCTTAGTAACCAAGCAAAAGAAAAAGGATGGAGTAGGGAATATGTCAGTTAATTAAAAACAAGATAGCACCTTTGTTTCTTCTATGTGTCTTGCAATTTCTAACTGCACCAAGCATAGCTCTCCCGTTCTAAATTACTCCCTGGCATGGATCATGTTGCTATGTCTGAGCTGTCATGGAAACTGGCTGGAGCAAAGCTGGCTTATGAAGCACATACAAGACAGCACAAGCAATCTCTCTTCTTATAGTATCTGCCTTCTTCTAAGCCTTCATTTTTATTTTTATTTATTTTTTTAAACAAGATAACAAGCAGTTTGCTTTTTAAAACAGAACTCATTTTGTTTTATTTGAAAAACTGCGTGCTCTGCTGGTGTTTTGGATGATGGCTGTATCAAGCATTACAGCAACACAAAATTAATTGCTTTGATTATTCACATCATCTAGTGCAACCGTGGTCAAGAGATTGTTTTGCCGCATGGCTATACACCTCTCAGTACATCAGTTTGCCTGCCAAAGTTAGTATGTTCTTTTATTTTGGTAGTTAACCAGCAGTTTTGAGAGGTTGTGGAAGGACAGAGAAACCCTGTATGTTTACTACAGAGCAGTATTTTTGTAGCTCTTCTAATGCATAGTACCATTCAGTGGTATTTTGTGAACGGAGGTGCACTTTCCTCTGAGATATCACCCTGGTGAGAAAGTTTGTTTTATCTTAAAAAAATGCAGGTATTTTAAGATGTACCAAGAACGTATCATTAAAACCAAGGATGTTTTCAAGAGCTGTGCTGCTAAAAATCATCAGGGAGTGGTATGTTATTCTATACCTCATAGTATGTGTAAAGAGAATTCACTGTTGCTCTGTGCCTGCTTTAACCACACGATCTAGGAAGTTGCTCTTGGTCAAGGAGATAATTTCTAAGAGTCAGAAAGAAAGGAAGCTATACATGGTGTCCTTCAAATTGACGTGACAGGGCAAATACGCCAGAAGTAGGAGTGACAGGTTGCACTGGCAGCCTTACATTGACACGCTAGTGGTCACTGTATGAAGTTTGGAAATGAGATTGTTAAGGTACCAGAAATCAGAACAGCTTCTCACCGGCCTGCCCTTAGTGCTAAGCTGCTTCCTCCATCCATCTGTTGAGCCGAGGATGTTGTCTCACCTTTCAAATAGATTTTGTTGGTTTTCCTGCATTTCACTAGCTAGACTCTTATTTCAAAATATGGTTGTACTTCTTTGTTGAAAATGTAATTTAGGAATGAGTAAGTTTTTCAGTTTTGTGTAGTTCAGGAACTCAAAATATGTTACTCTTTGGCAGGCTACTGAAATCTATCTGCCCCAGTATTTGGAACTGAGCAGTTATTGTTGCACTACTTGCAGGTAGTTTAGCTGTGACGGTGAGGTGTCTAGAGAAAGCAAGACATTTGGAGGCAGGGTGAGGAAATTTATTTCATTAAATTACATTTGGTCTGGAAAGAACGATGCAAAATTTATACTTACTGACAGTAACTTCAGATGGAGAGTTTTAATTAATATTGCACCATTTTTTCTCATGGATGTGCATTTTTAATTTTGTAGAACTTCTGTAGTGGCAGAGTTCCATGGGAGATTTGCAGCTATGCCTCATCCTGAGCTCTGATCACAGGAGTTTACATAGGCAAGGTTTATAGATCTTACCAAAGGAGTGATCGCAAACCATCTACTTCCAAACCTGAAAGCTAGTGCTGAGGCATTTGAAGTTGCTGCTGCTGTAGCTCGTAAAACGCAAACCATGGCTTGTGAACCATGCTGTTTCTAAGAGCTGGAGTAGAGCATGTATGGTCCACTGAACACGTTTCATAAATCCTGGACTTAAGATCTTTTTTGGCATTAGGCTGCAAAGGAGAGTTTCAGCAAAACCCTCTTTTTCTCAGCTGGTGTGGAAGTTGTTGCATTTCTGGTGTACTTGGGAGAAACAAGAGCTTTTGCATTTTGTTGCAAGACACAGGATTCAGCCCTTGAGAATAACGAGGCATTGACTGCGAGTTGCCCCTTTTTGTTTCATGAAATTGAATGGTGCTGTCCCAATGATTGTTTTGACTCGTATCTGATTTGTCCAACTGCGATAAAGGATACTGAACAGCAGACTAAGTTCAATACCTAACAAAATAATTTAGTTGTATAAGGTGGGAATGATTTGAAGTTCAAATCCTAGGCTTAGTCTGTTTTGAGATACATGGCTGGGTTTGGGTGGTTGTGGTGTGTCTCAGATTTTTGTTTTGTTTTTAAATTCTGTGCAAGTTCTGTATTTCAGTGCATATAAACTTTATAAAAGTAGTCAAGTTTAAATGCATATAGGGTAGAATAAACCAGGCTTTAAGTAATTGTTCCTTACTAATGATGGAGGTGATTTTGGGCAAATTTCCTTAGCAGTTCCCTTTTGCCGTACCTTCTGTAGAATGGGAAAGCATAGGAATGTTCCTTTGAATTGCTTTTCCTGCCAAGTCGATGTGGGATCTGACTGCACCCTCATTTACAATTTGTCAGCAGGTTCTTGATTCTGTTTTCATTTTGATTTGCAAGGAACCTTTTGTTAAAGAAGAGAGAGCCCTTGCTTACCTCGACTGCCATGGGAGACTTGGGTCGAAAAGACTGCTAAACGTTTGCATAATCATTCTCCCACTGTTGTTTCAAATAGAGGTGAATTTGGATTCTCTTGAAGAAGTCCTGTCTGTTATAGGAGGGGCATCAGAAAGTATTGTCTTATTTGGAGCCCCTCCTACTACAGAGTGACAAGAGAGATCTGGGTTCAGCCTACTGTGAAACTCTTGGGTGATCTTTAACTCCTTTCATGGTGGCAAAAAGACACTTTATCAATAGGATGTTTGGGCAGAAATTCAATAAAATGGCTCTGATGAAGACTTGCTTCTATTTAGTAAACCTGTAAGAAGAGATTATGGGATGGAATATAATTTAGCTGCTTAAAAATGTCAAGTTAGAATTAGGAAATCTCAAATTCCACTATGGAGGATTGAAGGTCTCCCCCTCTCCCCCCTTCCCCTCGCCCCCCGCCCCAGCTCTGAAGAACTGATTATCTGAGGCTGCCTTTGGTACAGCATGAAGACTGCTTGCTGCTATTGTCTCCTGCAGAAACAACACTTTCCTGCTAACTGGTTTAACTGTATCGAGTCCTTGAGCATGTTTTCCTCTAACCTGCTTTCAGGGTTTGAGAAATGCTTCATAGTGTATATAAACGACAGCCAGAAAATGTGACAATAGTACTCTTTTTCCTGATCAGTTTTTGTTCTTTCCATCTGTCAAACATTTGGTTTTTCTTGTTTCCCCTAGTGCTACTGCAGCAAAAATGCCTGCCTTTTGTTTATGCCTTCCTACACTAGCATCATGACATCATCAGTGATATCGCCAGGGGAAAAAAATATGCATAGCTGTAGCTAAACCAGCTGTTCGTTAGCAACCCATCTAGTCTGCTTTCGTTTCTTCTCATTAATGTATACACGGTAGTGTTTCCTGCTTAAGAGATATAGAAGGTTCTCAGCCATGAGCCATCTGCTCGGTCCGTGTCTTTGGGTAGATAAAAATGGTGGCACTTTAAAATACACTCATTCTTGATAATGGAATTTTATATTAAACAAAATGAATGTGAAAGTCTAGAAAATATTCATCACTGGATTTAGTTGTGGGTAATTCTGAATCCTTTACTACCCATCTTTTATAATTCAGTGTAATCATAGAGACTGCATATCAACTGTTAGAAAACCTTAATAATATATGATGAGCAAGATGCCGAGAACAGTAAAGAAATGGGGAGTTTTGTCATTGATTTGCATGATGACACAGTAAAGTGCATGAATCTGTGCTGGTCACGCTTGCCCCTTCTTCCATGCAAATCAGCGGCAAAGCTTCCACTGACTTCCACAGGACCAGAATAATGCCAGCAATGAGCAACAAGCTGTCATTTATTCTAATGAGAGAGATCTTAAATAAACTAAGTAGGTATTTCATTTGTGGAATGTTAATGAGAAAACAATTTCTTTTTGCCATCTTATATTTTCAAAATGCTATGAATTATTCCAGCGGTAATTGACTATTTCATAGAATAGCTGCATCTTTGCAATGTTAATAGTATGGTTAATTATGTGTTCAGTACCAGTTTTCAGGGTGGAGAAGAAATGTTCATTTATCATCACTAGCTGTATGTGAAGAGTTTACCATTAGAATATTAGGGGAATTCACTTTGCAGTAGGAGTTAAGCCATCTCCAAATATTTCAAAATGGATCACTGTTACTGATAAAAGTATCAGTGAAAAAAATCATTAAATATTTATCTTTTTATTTAAGTGCTTCTGTAATTTTGAATGTAGATATTCACATATCAAGTATAAAATGTTTAGGTAAATATTAATTTTTTTAAGCACTATAAAATGTTATTTACATTTAAATTCTGTGTTCAAAAATAAAAACAAACACCAAATCCAAACAAACAAGTGTTGCCCCTCCCCCCCCCCCAAAAGAAACCACAAAACCACCACAAACCAAAACAAACCCTGAGTATCACCAGCTGTTATCAAGAAGAGATTGGACTTCATTGTACTATAATTTGTCATTTGGATTTGAGACTAATCCTTTCTCAAATGGCCAATTCTTATTCACCTGAGTAGTCTCACTGAAAGCAGCAAAACTAATTTTATTGCCAAAGATTACAGGATAATGCCCTTGACTGATGAGACAAATATAAATCAAGGGACTGCTTTTTAGGAACAATTTTACATTCAGAAGCTCATCCTCTACGTAACATTGGCAGATCAAGTGTTGGCAAAATATTACCTCTTCAGAATATTAATTTCAGTGTGTGCTGTGTGTGGAGCGATGCAGACAATGCACGGGTTTTGCCACTCCCCGCAAGAAAAAATTACTTGGAACAACTCTTTTGAATATCTACTTGAACCTTGGTTGCAATGGGAGTAATAATAAGAATAATAATAATGATTAAAAAAAAAAAAGCGGAGGGGATTTCCATGACAACTGCTGTCTTAATGAGCTAAAGAAGGTAAAGCAGCCTTAGAATGTGTTATTCCTTCCTCATAGTAGACCTCAGCTGATAAAAATATCCATAGCCGGTGAAATCAGTGGCATGCCTGGCTTTCTCAGACAAAACTCCCATGTGATCACACAGGCAGCCTCAGTGAGCCTGAAGCTGCTCAGCAAGCAGTAGGTAATGAGTCTTTGTGCAGAGCGAAGCTCTTGTGGCTGAACAATAAAGCATATGGTACCAGCAATAAAACACTGTGCTGGGAAATTTAAGAAGATTCTGCTGGAACTAGGAAGACAGTGAATATGTCAAACGTTATAAAATGATGATCTATCTGGTGTGGTTCCTAATTAATAAAAACAGTGCATGGATTGGAAAAACAACAATTTGAACAGGTCAGTTGTTTTATAGATTTTTCACACAGTTCAGTATTTGAAATATAAGCGCGTTTTTTGCTATTTCTCTGTTATTAGTAAAGCCAGGTTTTTCTTGCATTGTGTAAGGTGGAATTGGAAGGATGCACATCAATGTGGTACCAAGCTAAATAAATTGTGTAAGTTCTGTGATCAGATTCATTGTAAAAATGTTGTTGTTATTATTTCTGTGCAATTCAGACTTCAATTGTGCATGAAAAACTGGATAGCAAGTAAAATCATATTTATGCTAGATGGATCATTTACCAATATCATAAAATATTTAGTAACAACAATCTATTATTCTGCTGCGTATTTGAGACTAATTCTTTCTCAGTAGGAAAATTGTACTGGCTGTGTTTGGTTAAAAATAATATAACATTGAGGCGTATCTAACAGTGCACTTACATTTGGTTTTTTTTCCTCCGCATTTTTCTTGGCTAGTTTTTAAAGTGGTGGTTAGTGTTATTTTTTAATGCAATTGCATGCACACAGGCACGATACATTGTAACCCTCTGCATTTATTTCACTCTAATATTAATGCCAAATATGTTGTTGTTTTTCAAGCAAGTATTTATTTCTCATAGTAGTTCTCAGTCGATTGTACACAGTATTTTATTGAAAGCCGCCCCAGAAGGTTGTAGTGGCCCGTGTGTGTTTTGCAGAGGATAGGCGTTTAATTTCTCTGTTGTATCGCATCACGCAGAAACTGACCCTGTGAAAGTTTTTATCCGTAAATCTCTTTACAGTAGTGTTTTTCTTTCTTCTCCACCACTCGGGAATCAGGAGCTAGAGCTGCTGGCAGCGCCTCAGAGCAGTAGCGCGGTTGGGTTTTGGGGGGTGTCGCAGCGGCGGGGGCCGGAGCCCGCGCCAGGCGCCGGCACGGGGGCCGGTAGTCACGCTTTGCTCAGCAGCTTGCGGCGGGCGGGGGGAGGGGGCGGGGGGAGG
>JAVJGI010000064.1:22530459-22601328 GCA_035590275.1 Ibycter americanus | reverse complement strand
CTGCCAGGAGCCGCGTGCGGCGCTGCCCCCGCGCTCCCCGGGGCGGCAGTGCGGCCTGGCTCGGAGCGCGGGATTCTCCCGTTACAAATACTGCTGAAACCGAAGTGAGGGGGCTTGGTAATCGTGTATCAAACCCCAGGTCCAGCTTGGCATCTCGCCCAAAAGGGCCTTGTCGTGGTGCAGACAATGGAGCTTTCAGGATGGCCGGGTGGTTCCTTCATCACACTGCCAGTATGTTCCGGCAAAAACCGGCCGTTTGCTGAACGGAGAACGCTGGTAAAATCATAGTAACACCTGCAGTACTTACCATCGGATGCCATGAGGTAGCACAGAACGTGCCGCTCTGCGCTAATCTCAATGGAAAAAATAAAGCAGCAGAGTCATGCAATTACCGTATAATTACCATATTTGTCTAAAATGAGTACAGCGGATTTTAAGTTTAGATTTACGAGGCAGTTAAGTACTTACAGTAAGTACGTACATAGATAAAATTAACAGCGTGCGCTAAAATAACAATAGGAACATCCCTTTGGAATAGCGTTCCAGCTGTTATAATGGAGTCACAACTTTGCAATACACCTGCCTTTTCCATATATGCATGCAGGAAACAAAAACCCGAACGTTTTTCCTGTGGATCAGGCACTTCATGTTCAAAAGTGCTCCCAGTGTTATTAGAAAAACTTCAAAGAAAAAGATCCAAAGAATTCCTGAAGCAAACAGGTGTTCTGTGCTGCTGCCAGGTGACGGTAATTCTAAAATACACTTTTTTCCCCTCATCTAAACTCGGTTGATAAACTATGGTTTATATAAAAAAATCTGTGCTGCAGTTTGTATGCTGGATGTTGAGCTCTTTTAAGCATCGTAAACAGAACCAAATCTTTCTGCATGCATTGGGCATTTTGGAGACACAGACATGATTCTGATCTGCTGTGTTACTGAAGTTCAGTGTTAATTCTACTGGTCTTAATTTACTTACAGATCTGAGAAGCCCGAGTGCGGTGTATAATGTTTTGGTTTAGGCATGCATGTTTATTGTGTACCTTAGATTTTTGGTCTCCTTTGTTTATTGGAAAGAGGAATTTGCATTTGTTGAAAAACACATTGAATGGGACAGATGCAATATTTGAATAATAAAGTTTTAAGCTTAATATTATTTGAAGACATGTAAGTCATGGTATAGGGTACATAATGGCAATTGTTTGGAAATTCATTCCAAAGCTTAAATGTTTTCTCTGAAACAGCAACAGATGACTATGCTGCCTAAAACTCTTATTTGCCCCTAGAAGGTACTTCTAGTAACCAAACCTTGAAGCTTAGGGTTTTTTTTTTCCCCTCCGAACAAGCAGATGGAAGGTCAAGTTGAAGTGAGGCAGGTAAACTCTATTAAAATTTGGTAAAGCTGTCTGAAATCAGATAAATTTACATGTAGCCAAGAATCAGTATTTGTCTTTATCCTTGCTGTGAACCAGTTATGCTGAGAAAAACTGGACTATAAATGTGCTGTTCCCTTAGTAAAACATCACCAGATGCCATCACATCTTTAAAATGTTGATGCCATTTGAAGTCCTACCGGTGAATTTTGATTACCGTTGCTTCATTGCTCTTTTGTAGGGATTGAGTGTAGGTGAAAGACAGGTGTGACTCATCTGCAAATGCACACAAGCCAAAAATATTTACTAGGTTAAAACAGCTCTGGGATAAATACCATGGCTTTGATTTCCCCATCTCTTCACAAATACGGATACAGTGTTCTAATGAAACCTGTGATAAATGGGAGTTGTTGAGTAATTTCTAACAAAAAAGCCCCAAACTGGAACATTATGGGCTTTTTCCTCTTTCAGATATATATATAATTTTCTTTAGCAACTCCCCTTCCTCTAGTCTTAGCCCCTATCCTCCAAGAAAGTTTGCATTTCTAGTACCTCTGCTTCTGTTCTCCATCACTTCATACCTTTTTTTCCACAGTGAATTAGGTAAGATGAAAAAAGGAACATAAATGTGTATCACCATAAAAATTTGCTAGAGAATCCACTTAATATGTAAATTGGCTAAGAGTGGAATCAGGGATAAAAGGAAGAGGAGCTCCTTGAGTTTTCCAGGGTTTTGTATGTTTAAATGCAAAAATATAAGCAAGGATACTTCTTAAATCTTAACATGAAAATGCATTGGAGCACTTGCATTTAGGTTTTCTGATAGATGGCTTTTGGTTACTACTTCATAAATCATTTCATGAAATGTTTAACTTGATGTCCTGGTTCAGTTTGGGGCTGGTTAGTATCCTTCTCTTTCATAAGCAATAAGGATTTGCATATTTATTTTATTGTTTAGTGTGAAGTAGGAAATATGGGCTACATGGTACAGAGCCTGACCCTCATCAGTCTTTCTGAGGGATGTGGGCAGGAACTAGAACATCATTTACTGATTGTAGCATCACCATCCGTGTAGTCCTTGGATTTTGATGAGGAAATGCAATCAAGTGCTACTGTTATGTAGGGTAAGGCTGCAGAGTAAATAAACCTCCGTGGTAGTTGTAGCTTTCATTAGCGTGCTGCCCCTTTGAGGGTAGAGAGAGGAATTTGGGGTCGTGTTACATCTATTTATCTCATACTGGTAAATCATTTCTGTGCTTGCCTGTAAATAAGTCGTGTTTTTCATCTGAGCTGCGAATCAGGGTAAATTGGTCTGTGTGTTGAGCTCTATGCTGCTGCGGCTATTCTGGTGTCCGTACCTGCGCTGGCTGGTCCAAAGCTGGTCTGGGGGTCTGTAGCCCCTCCAATAAAAGTGCTGTCTGCTTAAAGCAGCGGGAGATGCTGCGGTGCCTCCACAGCTGCTGGCACAGACCACCCGGGCTGAGGGGGGAAAGGCTGAAAGACCAGTGTGGGGGCTCAGTTCTCCCAGCTGGGGGTCGCAGCAGGGGGAGCAGGGCTGCCCGTGGGTGGGGGCCAGGGCTCCGCCGGCGCCCATGGGCATCTCACGCCTGGGGAGCGGCTGGCTACTGGTGCTTCTGGGAGGGTGAAATAGGCTGACGTGGTGGTGGCTTCAGGAGGAGGTTGGGGTTTTTTGACTAGGGATCTGAATTTGGTAATGAACTTCTCAGTGATTTAAAATCTGTTCTTTATTATAATTGAACAATGTCTCGTTTTAATGTAATATGAATGTGTTAAAAAGCTAAGCTGGATTGCAGATGTTTTCAGTTGTACTTCCTAAGTGATAGCAATCTCCAGCAAATGCCATTTGTGTGGGGGTGAAAGGGTAAACAAAAAAATGTTGAAAGCCACAGAATGTATTTATTCATTGTTTTGAGTCCGGACAGCAAATGATAGTGCTTCTTACTTCCAGCATGAGCCGTGACAGCTGACCAGGCTATTCTCAAGCAAACATTTTTGTCTTCAAGTGTTTTATTATGGGGCACGGAAGGTAACCCCACGACTGCGGGGGGGACTTGGGGTGCTGGCAGAGCTGCCATTGCTCTGCTTTGTAGTACCAGAGTCTTTATTGAACCATTCACTTTCAGAGTTGCTCAAGGTTTAACTTCGTAGCTTTCAATTAAGTCACTCAGTTGTTTCCCCTTATGCCCTCCTCACATGCTCTTATTTCTAAACAAACATCTTTTACCAATAAAATGGAAAAGTGAAAATTGCAGAGTATTAACCTTCTCATTTTGGCTCCCCCGGAAAAGGCAGAATCATGAGAGGTTTAATAGAGCCAAATATCATAAAATATATCGAATGAAGTAGAATACCTCGGGTTAAAAGTGTAAGCCACATATCTTCACAGCAGTGCTCTTCAGGAGAGCATAGGGCAGATAATTAATTTTGGCCCAGCAGAGTCCTCCAACTGAGGTGTCGTTGAATGGTCATAAGGTGCTTACAAGTCAGGCCGTGCTATGGGAATGGGCTAGCTGCTTGGTTTCTATTCATCACTGTCTCGGTGACAAGAATGCCTTGGGAACTGAATGGGTACATACTTATTATTAGACCTGCAGCTCTTCTGTCAGCCTTCTGGAAGAGTTTTCAGCTTTGAATTGCAAAGTGAACGGAAAAGGATTTTTAGGCATGTTTATTATGATGCCAAGTCACTGCAGCCATAAACTCCAGATTGTCTTTAGTATTACAAAAAAGTTAAGAGAGTCAATGTTCAATTTCAATGCAGTCGGGATCTAATTTTAGGCCAGTCTTACTGTGGTCTGTAGCTTTACATACTCGTGTTGTGATAGCACCATATACCCTTCCTTTGTGTGCCTTTGTGTCAGGTATACAAAGGTACACGTGCACAGGTGAGTAAGGACCTACGTGTAATTTTTGCTGACCAAAAGGATGAAGTTACTGTTGGAAAGATTGGCTGTAATTGAATAGGTGCTTTAAAAATCCTCCCTTTTGAGGTTGTCGGTTATTGAAGTTACTGAGGCGGCTGCTGGCTTACAGAGGAACGTTTTAGTTTATTAGTTATGCATGTTTTGTCTTCACAAAACCCGACCATCTCATTCTGTGATGCTGTGGTAACTAACTCTGGGAATTTGAAATCTTAGTGTAGCTGATCTTTTTGACTGATTTCTTAAGGAAATTAGGCTGAGGCAGTTATGCTTTCTCTGTGCCTATTATATTGTTTGATACGTCTATCATCTCTTCCTTATTAGTATTTTTAACCCATTTCAGCTGAGCTTGAAAGAAAAGTAGTAGATCTTCTTCAAGTATTGTGCAAATGGGTGGTAAAGTAGAAAAGAGAGACTGTTAGTTCACACCAGTGAAAAAAAATTTGTACTATGACTAAATCCCCAATTATCAGAGTAACCACACAGAGAAATGCTTGAACACTGTGACCCAGGGGAAGAGCATCAGTGAACCAGACCCCCTACTGTGCCTCAGGTAGTCCATCCAGAAGAGGCAAATCCATAAAGAATCAAGTTCTGTTGGTTTCTCAGATTTTTTTTTTTTTTTTTGGTAAACTTGAAATTAAATTCTACTTGTATTTTCTAGCTGATAACTGAGTAGCTTATTTTTACCTTGTGCTGTTATTAGATGAGAAGGTGAATTGTCAACACTCGTTGTATGTGTCAGTGGCAGGAGGAATCTTATCAGTTGTTGTATTGTATAAATTCACTATTTCCTGCATGCAGTAATTTGTTGTGCATGTTACGGGTTTTTTTTTTTTGTCAATTTCCCATGTCAGTGTTTATTGTTGAAATAATAATATTGCTAAAAACTCCAAAGTTTTTTTAAATAAACATATTGGTTTTCCTGGTTGAATAGATACACCATCTATGGTGAAAACTCAAAAAGCAAATAGAAACAAATACTAATTTGTCATCTTTAAGTTTTAAGTGTTGTTTTTTGTGGGCCTCAATGCCTACTTAGGACTGTCTTGGGTGTGCATTAAACCTGCGCATTGTAACATTATAGGTTGGTTGTGCATTGTCCTTGCTTTAGATAGAAAGCTTGAATTACTATAGCCATAAAGCTATTTTTGAAAATAGTAGTTTCAAAACATCACAGCCTTCCAGTAGATATTAATAATTTATATTTTCCAGTACGAATAGTTTTATTGACTCTGTTCTCCAGGGAGAAAGATGCACATAAACATCTTTTTACTAACTTTGGCTTCACTTGAGGCCAAGCCTTGAATGAAGTCACGATTCTATGCTCATGGCATGGAGCTGTATTTATTTCTTTGGTGGCAATTGAATGTTGGCTCCTGCTGACCAAAAATGTTTTTGTTAATATGGGCCTGTTTCATACACTCTTCCTCAGATATTTCTGCTGAGGAAAATAGTAGGGTTTTTGGTATTTCTGAGGCACTGTTTAGTTTCTACCATTTTCTTTCAGCTTTCCAGTAGAAAAAGCCACAGAGTAACCTCTTCAAGTAGTGTTTTGGGCTACCAGAGATGGCAGTCTATCACTGAGTTGCTACAAATAGCTGTGCCAAATATTTATCTGGTGTCTTAAAAATGCTCACAGCCCTGTGAAGGTATTAGAAAATTGGGATAATCATGTTCTTTCTAATTTTAACTTTCATTACAAAGATGAAACCAAAATTTTTATGCTTTTGGTGTTTAAATAAACAGTAAAAAGAAAAAGGAAAAAATAAAAAGCCCATCAACCCCAAATCTTTTGATTGGTTGCTTGTCAGCTGCAAAGAACCAAGCTCATAGCATAAGTTTTAAATGACTTGTTTTTGAAGTTGGATGACTGTTGTGGTATCAGGGGCCCACACCAGTTTCTGTGTTCTCCCTCACTGCAAACCTGGAGGCTCCTGGAGATCCCAGTTCTGTGTCAGTGCTTGCATAGGAGAAGGTGTTCCTGCAGCTGTGCCTTTTCTTGGGTGGATGTGACAAGACAAAGCCATAGGGTTGGGCAAAATCATCTGCCAAGCTGGAATTTGAACGCTGAATTAAGGAGAAGAAAGTTGAAACAGTCTCCATTAGGGAACGTGCTGAGCATGCCTATTGTATAACGCTGCAGCAATACTAAAACGCAAATGGCTGCTGGCTGCGCACAGGCAGTTCTTTAATATCTCAGGATTTGGTACATAATAAGCTAAGACCATTTTTCATGCTACCAATGCGATGAATTCTTATTAATAATATTTGTTAAGGCATATTAAACATCTACATTAAACGTGTGTACATAATTAAATTTTAACAGTGTACGACAAAAGAAAACCTGTGTCAGAAGAACAATGACATTTGCAGAGCTATGCAATGAATAATTGGCAAACACCATAATTTTTGTCATCATGTGACCCTTTAGTGTGTATTTATTTTGCTATCCAAAGCAATGTATATTTATACTTCAGAAACGCCTGTTGAAGCTAGGAATATATTTCACAAGTGTACTGCAAATGGTCTTAACTGTATTAGGGCAGCATTCTGCTTCACAAATTAGATCTGCTGGGAAGCTGGGTATATTAGTACAACTGATCTGCTTCTGCTGATTGTGCTGGCTTGTTCGAAGTGAGCTGAGCTAATGCAAATCCTCAGCGGTATGCTCAGATGCATAACATAGATGAATACCTGCTGCATGGTAATGCTCAGCTTTGAGGACTCCTGTATTTTCTTGTATCTGCTTTGTTTACCTTCTTTATATCTGGCCTCCAGTGATCATGACAGTGCATGGCTTTGCTGCTTTGTTTATATTTCTCTTAAACAGTGAAGGAAATTTGAAACTCAGCATTTTCAGCTCAGAGTCCAACTTCTGTAGGAAAGGACTTTTTTTATAACCTTTTGCTTTGATCGCCTCTCATCTTTTTTAGTCTCTCTAGTTTTACCTCTTCCACTGTGCAGTTATTCAGTCCGTATTGTCATTCTCAAACTGAGTAATTTAGGCAAAATTCCATGTGTTTAGGCACATCTTTGACATTTGAGAGATGTCTCCCCTAAAAATGTCAAGTCTTTTCCTTAAAGTTCGTGGGAGTGAGACTGCTTTTCAACCTCTGTAATTGCAAGATGTTTTTTTAATCATCATTATTTTTTAACACAGATAAAACTGTTTATCTCTTTTCACTTTTAAAATATATTTGCCAAGTTTAAATGTACATGAAGGTATGTATGAAATTTGCAAAGGAGATGAGAGAAAATGGGCAAAAAGTGAGAGCATAAGAGTGTCCCCCTTTCCAGAAGAATGTATTTAGAGGTCAGAATAGCCAGTATAGCCAGCATAATTGATTCCTGCCAGAGGCAGTATGAATTTATATATTTACCCTTGACTTGACTTTTAGCCTATATTTATTTAGCTATTTAACTTGTTGTAGCTGTTTCTTTTGACCATCCCTTTGGCAGTCTCGTTGTTGACACTTTCACTTCACGTTCTCTGCATTTGAAGTCATAATGGCTGGAAATATTTTTGAAAGAAAGTGTGTGGTCTTACAGCTGAATACTGTGTCACTGTAATGCCAAGTGTTAATGCTTTCTCAGTTAAAGCAAGCATTGTGTAGTACAAGGTTTATTTCCTCATAGGAAAGTTCTGACTAAATATTTAAATTGTGATTTTGACATTACGTTAGCTATGATATGCAAACTCAATGTTTTAAAAATGTAATTAAGGGTGTTAAGGGAGCTGAGCTGATTTTAAGGTGGCCAGAGATAAATTAAAGGAATCCAATTGCCTTTTATTGAAGGGGAGAGGCATTAATGTTCAGAAAAAGAATTTTGAAAGTGAACAGGCAAGCTGTGATTCCCCTGGAGATCCTATTATTTAATACATCTGCTTTGTTTTTCAAACATTTCCTTTTAAAGTGCTTTAGAATTGATCAGAATCCCATTGTGTTTGAAGACAAGGCAAAATTACAGTGCCAGCAGAGCTCATTTACTGGAGCAGAGGTCCAGTGACATACTGCAGGGAGGAGCGTGTGTTTCCTAGCAGTGTCGGCACGGCTGTAAAATACCCTGTCCTTCCGATGACTCTCTTTGAACAGCAATACTTCTTGTAGTGAGGATAGGCTGTGGTCATTGAGGATTGCAGGTCTTTTGCTTCTGAGTAAGGTTTTGGGAGTAGTCCCTAAGTCACGTCCCCTGAATGAAATAAGAAGCGAGGCAATTAGAGGTTAGATGCTTGGGAGTTAGATGTTTTAATCCCCAATGTCCAGGTGGTCACCCTTCAGCATGGAACCGCAGCTGGGCTGTTTGCTGTGGAAGCTCCCTGTGCTCCACAGTCACTATCCAGTGCCCGTCCCTGAAGGCAGGCACATAAACCTTCCCTTTCAAGAACGGAACATAGGTCACTCTTCCTCTTAAAACATCTTTCTTGTAAAGATCTGCTGCTGAATGGGTTTCCTGTTAATGTACACAGTAGTTTAACAGCTAAGGAACTCATCAGGATGCTGGAGAGCTGAAGCTGTTGTTCGGTAATTGCTGCCGCCAAGCTATAGCTTAGTGGAGAGCGCCCTAGTCATTTGCCTAGGTGGAGACCGCTTCACTGCATAGCAAATAACACCAAGATTCATAACCCAGAGCGGGCATACGCAGGTAGCGTGCCAAGTGCTGTGCTGTATTTACCAGCCTTCAGGTACATAAACAGTCCCTCATGGGGTTGGGCCTGGCCCAACCTTTCCGTCCCTATTCCTTCTCAACATGCTCTGCACTCATACTCCCTTTTCCTTTTGTTCTTGGACACCTTGCTTGGAAGAACACGAAGTTGCAGGCTCCCAGAGAGACCTGGACTTGAACTTATTCAGGCATCTCATATCTCTAACTTCTGGGTATATGCAGAAGTGGCCTTTGTGCTAGGGGAACTTCAAAGTGAGAAAGTGAGACCCTGAAAAAGCTCGCGTGCCTTTGAAGAAGACAGTTTGGTGACAGATGGGGAGAGCCTTCTAGGAAAGGGCTTTTGATCTGAGGACTGGTCAAAGGCATTGGAGGCATTTAATAAGATACTGGTTTCTCAGTTGGTAGCAGCTGTTTCTCATTCAACAAGCAGTAATCAACCAGGTGCCCTTGCAGGGGCTGGGCAGAGCAGGTGTCACTGCGAGGTGGCGATGTGCACCTGCCGAGGTTGCACATCACTCCTCCTGCTTTTGCTTCTGGCCCTGCGAGATCTGGCAGCAGTTCCCAGGGCAGTCTCAGGGCAGCTGTACTGGGGACCAGTGCTCCCTGTATGTTACTCTCAAGAGCTGGATACCTTCTGATGGGAATCCATGTCTTCATCTGGCAATCATTAACTCAGAATTGGGAAGAATCTGTTTGAATAGTAACCAAGTGCACAAGTGTGTTGAGACCTGCACAGTTTTTTGCTCACTTTCTCTCCCATGTTCTGGCTGATGAACACTTTAGTTACCACATTAAAAGTGGAATAATGTCAGCAAGAGGCTCTGCTGCTCTGAGGAGTTCCCCAGAGGTAGCTCGTAGGGGTTGCACAGCGGTGAGACAAAGCATCGGCAGTAACACGGCGGGTGCTTTTGGAAGCTGCAGCAGTTGGACGGACTCCTCAGCTTTGGGATGAGTAACTTGATGCTGCAGTTCCATTTGCGTCTCTGTCACCATTCTCTCGCTGCACACCTCCACAAGTATAAAGACATTTCCTAATTCCGTACAGGATCAGCAGATGCCCTGCACCTCCCTTATAATATAATCGCTATTGGCGATTGAAATGGAAATATCACTGTAAAACAGCAAGACTTCAGTGACTTCTCTTCAGCTATTTCCACTTCATGGGGAGTACTTGTATGTGTGGAGTTCTATCCCGTTCACCATGCTGCTAGACACTGGCGCATTCCTGCTGCTGTTCACTGTCCAAAATACCGTAAGGACAAACGGCTGTGATTTTGAAGGGTCTTTGGCTCTAGTTTCGAGAGATGTGTTTTGTTGCGGGTTTTCCCCTCAGCAAACTAGTAATGAAACTTGTTGCCTCAGGAGAGTAAGTCAAATGTATTTAGAAGAGGCTGTGCACTGTCATATAGCAACATTTCAGCCTTGTGCTTAGGGGAAATTGACTGCAAGGATGAGGAAGCATAGCCATGTATCTGCAGTAGTTGTGGCTGGATTTCTCATCCCATTGCCTTCCACCGAAGCGTTAAATCGTGACTACTGCTGGAAACAGGATATTAAACTTGGTGCAATCATGTATGTGCTTCTCAGAGCTTTTGCTTCCTAAGAGGTGAATGAACTCCCTTATTGTAAAACTTCTGTTCTAGTCCTTGTGATTAAATAATACCATAAAAACGTTGTATAATGTATCCATAATTTCTAGTTTTGACTTACAAAGGCAAGTTTAAACTTGCCCATAACTCCCTCCTGCTGTGCTTAGGAGCTGGCAGACAATGTAAAATGCTTTGTCAGCAAAGCAAACCAAGTAATTAGAACGAAATTTCTGTTGCACTGATGAAACCACGAATTCTTTGCCACCTCAGTCCTGGGATTTCCTGTAGACAGACTTCAGTGTTTGCTGAATTATAATTTTAAATTAGTCCTACAGACTCTGTAACCTGGTGAGCCTATCAGGTTTTTAATTTTTTTTTTCCTCTCAGCTTCATATACCTACCTTTACTGTTCAAGCTTCATATCAGGCCAGAGTTGGTTGCAAACCTCTTCACACTGTTGCTTTGTTTTTTCCAGGAAGGAAAATGGTGTTGGAGCTTGAAGGGAGCTGTAGGATGCATAGGAGACATTGAAATGACTTGGTACTAGACCAAGTATGAGCAAAGATACCAGAGGATCTGCTGAAGTGTTGTGCTTACAGGGTCGGAATATAGCAGCTACACCACTGAGACTACCTCTATATTAATAAAAAAGATAAGAAAAGATGCAGGCTAAGGACAGTGTTCTCTGGCTTGTGCTGCCAAGTGGCAGGGTATGGTTCTTGTCCACAGTGGCTAAGCTGTCAGCCCTCTGCAAAACCCCCAGCGCTCTCATCCAGCCTGCCTGCTAGGAATGGTTCTGGCACCTGCTTCATCTTGCGTTACCAAGGAGAGTGCCAGGTGGCCTGGGCCAAAACTCTCAAATGTGCTAATTGTTAAACAGTATGGCCAGTACTGGAGTCTCTGCCTTAACCTTGTCATCTTTACTAGTAGCCATTTAGCCTAGCATATGTTAGCTTCCTGACAGATTTACATTTTATTAAAACATAGAACCATAGAAATGTTGGTTGGAAGGGGGCTCTGGAGGTTATCTAGTCCAGCTTCCTAGATGGAGCAGAATGCAGCTGGCTCAGAATTAATGAGCCCCAAAGGTAGCTGCAGGGGTTTAAAAAGTTCTGTTTCAGTGAGGAATGTACATTTCTTTTTTTTTTTTCTGGCGTTCAGTGAGATTTGGCAGAACCCTGTGGGAAGTCTGTAGTGCTAGGCTGTGTGTCCTCCTGGGCAAGTCTAGCATGTCGTCAATACTGGACAAACTTTTTGCCTGGGTAAGTATCAGCGCTGCTTGCCTGTGCAGTGCTGCGGGTGGCATGGTGGCAGCTGCAGGTCCTCTGAGCAAGCTCCAGCTGTTCTGGATCTCTCCCCACTTACTTAAGGGTACACTTTCTCTTTGATTACGTGCAGTTCATGTTACGTTTCTACCTCTGCTGCTAAATTTCTGCTTGAATACTTTGCTTTATAATCTTCTCTCAACTTCAGGAATATATTAGACATCCCATTTCTTAATGCGGGAAGGAAAGAGTTTGAGAGGCAATTGGTGACTCTGAGCAGGGTGGGGAATTTCTGAATTCCAGGCATTTATTGAGCACTAAAAAGTATATGGTCTTTGTGGCTTCATTGTCTCTTATCTGTAATACTGTAATTGTCAGATGGATGTCTTATAGGGGTACTGTGAACACTGAATAGATGACATATATGTGGCAATGGGAACTGTAGTGTTCTTGATGATTTCTTCTTATTTAATTTCATCCCTGATTGTGAACATTTCTTCTTGCTGTGGCAGCCGAGGAAGGGACCAAGTGAGGGTGTTTCAAGAGAAAGTCCCATTTTTTCCTTGTTTGAAATTTCACAACATAACCTAGAAATCAGGGATGTCTTTGACATCAAAATGGGAAAAACACCCCCTGAAAGCAATCTGTTACATGTTATTCTAGTGAAATAACCATCTCCATATATGTCAAGTTAGAGTATGACTTACCATGGTTTTTTTCTCCCCTGCGGCTTCACTGTCTCCTAATTAATTATATCTCATTTCATACTAAATGGTTATTGAAGACTAGAAGTGGCAACTTATTGGTACTTCTAAGTAAAAATGACTTTGGAGGTTATGACTGCGTATTCTACAGTTGGATATTTCAGTGCCTCATTGCCTCCGTTCCTGTTACAGGTGCATGTGACAGCATTGCAGCAATGAGTGGAATTTTAAAGAGGAAGTTTGAAGAAGTTGATGGCTCCTCACCTTGTTCCTCCGTGCGGGAATCAGATGATGACATTTCTAGCAGTGAAAGTGCTGACAGTGGTGATAGTGTCAATCCATCCACTTCTAATCATTTTACCCGTAAGTACTAAAGTTGTGTATCTAAAGAATTCTTCCTGTTCCTCAAAATAAAATGAAATTTATGGTTAGATAAACATGATGATTTTAAATTGAACAGATGATAAAATGGACTCTCTGTGGCGTTCAGTTTGGGACTTTCTGAAAATGACTTAGCAAAGTTGCACCCTTTTGCCTTCTTGTGAACTATATAAGACTATTTGTCATTTTAAAAATTTGATTTCGCTTGGAAGACCCTACCTGTTTGCTGTGTGAATTATGTAGCTGTTTGTAGTTAACACTGGGAGTTGTGCTTAAGGTATTTCAAGCAGGTACGGTAGGGAAGGTGCTTTAAGTGTGTTTAATTTCTTTAGATGAGTGTAGTGCAGCTGTCAGCTATCTGCAGTATTGTATTGGTGAGAGTTCTTCTCCAATGAAAATAAGCTTTCTTTTATTTGGAATTGGGGAACATTGTGCATGGGACACATTATTGCAATAGTTTCTATTCTTCATGTAGGGGAGGGTATCTCTGTACTACTGGGCAATGATTTTGTGTACAAATAAGAATTTGGTTTTAAATTAGGAAAGCTATGTGTGCAGTGCATATATCTAGGAAGAATGAATTTACCATTTGTAGTTTATGGTATTTGTTTTAGGTGGATATACTGTTTTAAGAGTGAACTGCATGTTTTACAAAGCAGGGGTTTGCCTCCTTCAACTCTTGAGTATAGCCCTCGCCACCGGAGCTAGTGGCTATAAGGGTGTTCTCTTGAGACTGTGGGCCAACTAGTAGGTGAGGCTCCTCATCACTGCCCATACACAATGAGATCCTTATAACTATGTGGTTCAGATTGAGCCTAGAAATCATGTTTGTAGCATGAGATATGAATGTTCTTATAACTGATGCGTCTGCCAAATGCTGCTGTGCAGTTTGAGCTAGGGTTTGGATGTGAGGATCTGAATCCTCTTTACTCTAGTATGAAACGTTCCTATGCAAAGCGTTACACAGGCATAACTTTTCAAATGTGTTTACATGTAACTATCTTGATGTGGTATATTATATTTAAGATGTAGTACTAGTAGGGGAACCAATTTTATTGAAATGCCACAAAGGAGTAAGTGACCCAGTGAATCTCTTTGGTAGTATTAAGAAATGGCTTGGTGACAATATTATCTGTATGCTGATCTTCCAACTTTTGCATCTGTTTAAGGACTTAGATGACTATTCATCATAGACTGAAAGCAGTCCTTTCACATGAATCAATCATTGCCGCCCACATCAAGACAGCAATTTTATTGTGCATATACAGATAATGTTTGAGCATTGGAACAGGCTGCCCAGGGAGGTGGTGGAATCACCATCCCTGGAAGTGATTAAAAAATGCGAAGATGGGGTGCTTAGGGACATGGTTTAGTGGTGGATTTGGATCCAACTGGGTTAACAGTTGGATTTGATGATCTTAAAGGTCTTTTCCAACCTAAATGATTCTGTGATTTCATGATTCTATGAATACAAAGGCAGCTCATAATTCAGGGGAGAAACTTGGAAGCTGTAATGCGTGCATGTAACAGCTTTGATTGTAGTTGACACAATAAATAACTTAGATCTGTAAGGGAAACTATAGCATTTCAGTGTTGTGATTAACATACTACAGATACTTGTGGCCAGAGCAATAAACATTTATCTGTGCACATGCTCATATGTAGAAATTGTACGTATTACATCTTTTAAAAATACATACGTGCGTCAATTGGCGATACAGAAATAAATTATTGCATGTGCATTGATAGTACTTTTAAAAAAGTGTTGTCTTTAATGTAGAAGCAGCAGCCTAAATTCCATGAAATCAATACAGAATAATCCCAGTGTTATATAAGACTGGTTTGGGAAGAGAAGAATTGAACAGTTGCTTGGTGCTACATTTGAATAGGCAAATCTCAAGGTCCTCAAGGAATAGACTTCTGGAGACTAGTTTCTGTACCACTGGAACATGGCATCTTTCAGTGTCGCTTTGCTCTTACTTTAGTGTAGCATACTTGCAGGAGCTTGATAAAAGTGATAATTTTTTGTTGGTAAGAAAATAGAGGATCCTGATGCTCAGATGAAGTATAGAATGGAAAGGTGGTTTTATCCCTACCTAATTATTTGCATCTAGCATCCAGACTCTGTTCCAGTATACATCATTATTTTGTAACTCCATGTTGCACCTGGCGGGGAAGTCAGATTTTGTTAATTTATTGTTAAAATGCTGCAAGTGAGATTTTGTGCCGCCTTTTTCTTTCTTAGTATTAAAGCACATCAGTTACTTCTATGTTTACATGATCAAATGTACCAGTTAAGCAGTGTTAGAAAAATCACTTAGCTAGCCTCAGGCATACCTGCTGTATCTAAGAGCAACTCTCACTGAAAAGGTGATGATGTGTGATAGTAAAAGTTAGTAAGTGTTTGCAATAAAAATTAATCATGCTTATATTTAAAATAAAAGGAGTAAAGATACTTGACAAATGCTGAAAGATGTTTTTAACTTGATAACTGACTACCTCATCAAAAAAGCAGGTTTTTTTGTTGAGGTTGGATTTTTATTTTGGTTTATTCTTCTTACATTTTATTGAGTCTTCATGTGCTTTGATTCTGGAAAGAATGTTTTAATTGGACAACTGGTGAATTTTTTATGCGCGCAGGATTTGTTTTCATTTTGGTTTGTATCAGTTTGTTGACATCAGTTGTGTATGATGTTGGATGCTTTTCAGGGCAGGAGCACTTTTCTTTGCACATACTTAGATATTTCATTTTTTTAACTTGCAGATCTTTTAAACCAGTATTATTTGAAAAAGCATATTTTGAGTTCTAGGAGGTGATAAAATATGAACTGATCCTGGTGAAGTACTTTGCCCTGTCTTGTCAAAGCAGAATACGTGAAAATTGTCAGTGTTCATATTTCATGAATACAGGTGTCTTACAGAGCTACTGAGTGATGCTCGCTTGAAAACTACCTGCAGATGTGTTGTACAATAACAAAACTGTTAACAGTATACATTAAAAGGTGTTTTGTTCATTCTTTAAACACATTCATCTCCCATCATAAAAGAGCTTTCCTACATTGAATATTTGAATCCATACTTTTAAAGGCATATGGAAAGGAAGAGTCCTGTGAGACTTTTTCAGTAAACACACTGAAAAGAGCCAGTGCAGAAGAAAGGCTGGCTAGATTCCTTGCCTCTGTTACATGCCTGAGTACCTCCTTGTTGGAAGTTATCTTTCTAAAAGAAATAAAAGAAAGAAAATGGTAAAAAAAATTCTAAAAGAATAAAAGAAAGAAAAGAAAGAAAATGGTAAAAAGAATTTTATTTTCGCTTTTGTGAGATGCTCTCACATCCTGCATACTGTCTGCCTTCCAGTCTGTTTTCATGTAAGTAAATCTGAAGTTCAGTATAAACTGTCTTTTAGTGACTGGAAATGTGGGGGTTGTGGGTGACCTGTAGTCAACACCAAGATCTGTATGTTAATTCTTTAACTGAGCTTTTAAAAAAAACCTAACGTGGCCCTCTAAGTCTTATTTTTCCTTTCTAATTGACCTGACAAAGAGATAATTTTTTAATCACTTGTAGCTACAACTCTTTCAGTGCTTCAGCAAGCGGGCAGTTTGTGTATAAATCTATCTAGAATAGCTGATGCATCTCAGTATTTACACAACCCTTGAAACAATATGTATTGGGTGAGATAAACAAGAACCTTTCAGCTATCCTGCTCCATTAGCCTTAAGGTCAGTTTAACCTGCGAGCTAAATGAGGCACACAGCTGCTGTGGATCATTCAGGTGAAGCAGAACTACCAGAAGATAGCTTTGATCTCAACAATAAACCCTGTCGTGTGATGGCAGAAAATACATGACTGAGACATCCCTAAGTGCTATCCATTGTGAATACCAGACGGGGATAGGTGCAGTTTCTTTAACAATATATCCATTTAGGTGTCTTTTTCTGAGTCAGGAAATGAAATCACAGTCCATAAAGCACAGATAACTGTTAACAGGTTCGTAACCAAAAAATAAATAAATGCAGTATTTTCTTGGTCAGGTATGTGTGTATATACATCTGCACATTTATAAATCTCTTATCAAATAGTGATGGAGTGCCTTCATTACCACTGGCAGATGTAATCCCTGCTGTCTTTTTATGTACTTTTCTCAGTCTGTTGAGGTCATTTCAGTTTGATTCAGCAGATCATTCATTAGTCATAAGATAGATTTACCTTAGTGGATGCTAAAGCATGGTACTAACCAGTCCGTGTACCTGTCCCATTTCACAGCTCCTCTTCCATATCAGAAAGAGGGATGTTCATCTTCAAGTAGCAGTCCAAGCGTGCATATGCAGTATTAGTCAGAACTAAGAGCATTTGCTCTCTTTTTCCTTAGGGGTACAGGGAATACAGGGCGGGAGCATGCCCAATGCCATTTCAGCTCCTTTAAATTGCCCTGTTGAGCCCAGGCACCCCTCTGCTGTGTTTCATCAGCTTCACAGCAAGTTGTCTTTGGAACTGCCATTCAGGACGTCAGTACCATGCCCTGACAGTTCCTGCAGGGATGCTGGGTTCCATGCTCCAGCTCAGGTGTGGGGGATTCTTCCTGCATTGTGGAGGTACCTGCCCCTGAATGCTTGATCTATTTTGCTGATAAAGAGAAATACCCAAATGTAAGTTGCAAGAATGCAAATGTAAGTTGCAGAATTGTGTGCAATTGAAAGACCTGGGAAGACCTCATCAAGTCCTGTCTTTTGCACTTTGGTGCTGGTAAAAACTCCCCATACCATGTTAATCACAAATGCATCTCTTAAGAAACACACTTTTAGGAGTTGTTGCTTTCCTCTGCCATTTCAGCTTCAGTGTAATGTAGCTGAAACTTTCAGAGTAATGCCTTTATTGCAGAAGCTTCTTTCTGCACCTGCAGAGGCAGATGAAATTTCCAGCACCAGCTTTTCTGATAAGGTGAACTTCACCAACAGGAGGTAGAACCATTGCACAGACTAGCTGATAGCCCTCATCAATTATCTGTATCTTGCCATTAACATTATCACTGTCATTAGCAAGGTTATCCTGCAGCCAGCTGTAACCATAGGTCCTGTCATTCTGCTAATAAGGCTACCATCTTTAAGAGTATTGGATGCCTTAAGTTCATTATGAATGTGGCTGGTCCGTAAGGGTTCTGAGAAAAGCCTTTGATCTCTAAATGCTCTTGCCATCTTTTGATTCTACCGGTAAAGATGACAAGGAGTTTGATATCACAAATACATCCCTGTTGCACTTCTTTCAATAAACCCTTAAAAGTACTGTTTGAATATTCTTAAGAGTTGCTAACATACTGAGATTGCCTCGCCTATGTGGCCATGCAGAACTTGTGAGAAGTTATCAAATCCTTTGGAATCCTTAGGAAGGTCTAGCTTCTCTTAAATTTTCTTTATGTGAAGGTCAGTACCACAGGGCAATACCTGAGCTTTGAACTTAAGCTGTGTGTTTAATTGCTAGTTAATGGTAGAAATCTAAATGCGTTAGATGTGGTGATGCTGTCTTATTATGGGAAAACACAAGTTGTAGCTAAATGCAGACATTCTCTTTTCATGGAGTCTTGCAATTATTTATATTGCCTGCGACCAGGCTTGGAATTTCCTTGTTAATGATGAATACGTTCTTATTTGTTGATTCACATTATGAAATGCAAACAGGTTGAGAGAGTCTTGTTTTTGATGTTAAAATTGTTGTGTTTTAACCCTGGCTGGTGACTAAGCACCCCGCAGCTGCTCACTCACTCCCCCCACAGTGGGATGGGGAGAGGATCAGAAGAGTAAAACTGAGAAAACTTGTGGGTTGAGATAAAGACAGTTTAATATGTAAAGCAAAAGCCATGTGTGCAAGCAAAGCAAAGCAAGGAATTCATTCACCACTTCCCCTGGGCGGGTAGGTGTTCAGCCATCCCCAGGAAAGCCGGGCTCCATCACACCTAATGGTTACTTGGGAAGACAAAGGCCGTAATGCCAAATGTCCCCCTCTTCCTTCTTCTTCCCCCATCTTATATACTGAGCATGACGTCCCATGGTATGGAATAGCCCTTTGGCTAGTTGGGGTCAGCTGCTCTCCCCGTGTCCCCTCCCAATTTCCCATGCCCCTCCAGCCCTCTCGCTGGCAGGGCCTGAGAACCTGAAAAGTCCCTGACTGGGTATAAACATTGCCCAGCAACAACCAAAACCATCAGTGTGGTATCAACATTGTTCTCACACCAAATCCAACACACAGCGCTGCACCAGCTGCTAAGAAGAAAACTAAACTCTATCCCAGCTGAAACCAGGACAAAAATAAATCGACTCATCTGGGCAGTAAAACCCGAGAAATGCAAAGAAATTTGGTGATATTTAGTGCAGGGTCTTTGCTCAAATACTCCAACAGAATGACAGGGCAGGGTATGCCATGGCAGGGTCTTGCCTGCTGCCTTTCATCTGGAATAATGACTACTGTAGAGGGAGTGTTTTAAAAATGTGAAGAGGGGTTAGGAGGCAGGCTCCCACCAATCTTTTAGAAAGATTTGTGCAACTAAGTCTATTTCTATATTTTTGAAAATTTCTCTTCTATAAATTACTGCATTTCATATGCTATATAAACAGATGGACAGTTTTTCCTTACATGGTGTTTTTGTTGTCTTAGATAACATGCAAACAACATTTCTTTTGTTGAAGATGTTCATGACAGATATGCAAAATATGTTTGCAAATCCAAAGTCACGGCCAGCTGAATGGGTGGTTGTATTTGTATCAAATGGCTATTCACAGAAGTCACCCGTAAGGTGGAACAAAGGATTGCCTGTAGTCTCTTAGGATCCTGAGTTCAGCAAATACAGTTGCTATGCATGGATGTTCCTGCACAGATCCGTGGTAGTGGCTTTCCTCCTCACACTGTTCGAAGCTGGGGCCAAGGTCAGAAATAATCATCTACGAAACAGCAGCTGGCATTTAGAGTAAATGGTGAGGCAGAGAGCAGTTAACCGTCTCCACTTCTCCCCACAGGCTGATTATATTTGAAGAATGGAGAAACTAGGCTAGTATGATGAATGCCACAGAAAAGCTTTCTGGAGATAGAGGGTTGAGGAAGTAAACTTAAAGCTTTCACTGAAATTTTAGCAGTAAAATTCCAGCTGTTAGCTTGTGACCCAAGAATTTGTCATTTCTCTGAGATTTTAGACAAAACTCTGACAGTGAGGTAAAATGTTTAACTAAAGTACAAATGAAAAACCTCTCCTATTCATGTCAAATTTGTCTGTGAGCTAGTATTTTTCAAAAACCTTTTCAAATGTGACATAAATCTAGCATTAGGCAGTCATTCCCATCGAGCCCCTCCTGTGAGGTGAATTTAGCTCCGGCTTTACCCAAGAGGCAGGTACCAGAAGGATGGAGCAGAGAAATGCTGCTAGGGTAAGTGTTGCTGTTCCACAGCATTGTCCTTGTCCTGTCCAGTTTCCACTGCTCAATTTATGCCTGAGTATGCAGTTCCCTTCAAGACTTTCAGGTTCAAATTTAGTTTGGAAAATACCTCCCTGCCCTCAAGCCCACGTTTCTTTGGGAAGGTACATTGTATGGCACAGCATTTCCTCTTGATGTGGATTTCCAGCATGTGAGAAAAGTGTTTTGTCATTAAGGGTTTAAAATTTGTAAATCTAGCGTGCGGAGACTTTTAGAAAAATATCTTCTGAGAAGCAGTGGGGTAGAAGGAGAGGTAGGAGACAGAGGTAGTAACAAGTTCTGGAATATGACCTTTTCCCAAGTTTTTGTTTTCTATGAGGATTGCGAAGTGAGCTGGCTTTTGTGACTGATGTTTTGACCTGGATTACTGTGATGGATTAGGTTTTGCTGTTCTGTGGTGTTAGACTTGATGCAACACTGCGTGGGGAAAGTCATGGAGCAGGTGGAAAATGTTGTTAATCCTTCTTGCCATAGTGGTTTATATGGTACTAAGAGTATGTAAAAAGCAGAGAAATGGGTAGTACAGTATAAGAAAAGCAGCATTTCCTCCAGTCTAGGAGAGCTTTAATGCAAAGGGCTGCTTCATACATGTTTTTTCCAGCCTTTGAAATTTTCATGTGCCTCAGATATTTCTGTGCCGGTGACAATGAATTGCTTTGCCCTCATTGATGCAGGAGTGCTAGTAATCTGCCGGGTAGCCATACGGTTCACATTTATTTTAATGTGTCTCTGACATCAGGAGAATAGCTGAGACAGCAGAAGAAAGTGCTTATGTCTTGGAGTTCAGCCAGAACTGAGATCATTTATGTTTTGTAATCAAAGAACTACCAGTTTTCTCAGTAAAAAATGGTTGAAAAACATGATGGGCTTAAAATGTCATTGCTATCAGGATTTTGTAAAATTAGGAACCAGGCTTTGCATTTCATAGACGAATACAGCCACAGCGGGATCTCTTCCCAGGTGTGGGGGGGTTGGATTCTGTTTTGGCTGCTAAACATGCAGAGGGATATGCTCTGTCTTTCACTGGTTTCACACTGGTTTCACACTGCTGTAGCTCCCCTGTCCAGAGAGGAAAACAAGGATGTTCAAAGGCAAACTAAAAGTGCAGCTGTATAGTCCATTGTATGTATGCAAGATCAATTCAGGAAAACTTTGTTTCAGTCTGCCAGCACATCATTACTGTTGCTTACCTATTTAATCAGTTATAATTTATTCATGTACAAATACAACTTGGATGATTCTCATAAGGATGCACTGGACTGCTAGTGTAAATATTGATTTTCCCCTTTGCAAAGTTACTTTTCTTGGGATTTGGGAGTTAGATGAGCCCATGTTGACACTGTTATCAAGACACAAGAAATATAATATGAATAAATATGATAAAACCTGAATTTTTCAAATGTGGAAGGGGGGGGGGGCGGGCTTTAATTTTTCACAGATTTACAAATAGATAAATAATGGTCACTCTCAGGGGAGAGAGCAGAAAATACAGCTTGAGTTGGAGAAGGAGGAGGCACCAGAAGCAGCTTCAGGACTTCATAACATCTGTGGGAGGAGGCAGTGTCTCAGAACGTTGGGTGCTGGTGGCAGCCGCCAGTGTCTTCCGGCTGCGCCTCTCTGGGCTGGGGACTTTCTAGCTTGCTTGGTTCCTGTGGGTGGGAAGGGCTTGCAGATACACAGCTCACCCCCACGTGCAGAGGTCAGTAGGAATCTCTTCTGCTTCTAGCTTTCCGCTCCATGCTTTGAAAATACCTTGGTGTGGCATAGGGAGAGGGAAGAAGGGCACACGGTTTCGGAAGTTAGAGAGCTGCTGATACATGGCTTTGAATAAGCTGTAGAAAATGAGCTAGTAATAAAATTCTTCAGTCTCCCAATAATACGTAAAATGAAAAGTAAATTTTATTTACAAATCAGAAGGTAAGTGAAAACAATCTTGTAATTATGAGCCCGTTGGTAGGAATAAAGAGGTGGCAACCATTATTTGAAATGTAACTTTGCAGCAGCACTTAGTGGTTTCTTCCATATAACTACAACACCAAGGAGACAGTCTAACCATAGTGTTCTAGTTATATTAAAATATATTACAAAAATATTGACACTTGATTTGTTACAAGTCTGTGTGTTGCCACATCTTTCTTCACCCTTGTTTGTGCATACATTCCTCTAGACATATGTTTAAACTTTTCTGCCATATAAATTGCTTCATTCTCTTTTATTAACTGCTGACGAACAAAGGCCCTTCTTTATTCTCTAACCTCACATGACTTGAATCGCTCCCATTTCCCTTGCCTTCTCTGTTGAGGAGTCTTTTTCCAAATCCAGAAAGTATTTCCTCACTTGCTATGTTTGGTGACAGAATTCTAGCACAGATCAATACTTTGTACAACATACTTTAGCCAGGATGAATCTGACAGGGAAATTTTATTGTCCGACTGCTGTTCCTAATATTTGCTCTTCTACCATTAATCGTCATTGTGACGGGTATTTATGTGACACAGCAGCCTAAGCAAGAACGAACTGGAGCCTTGGAAGCTATTTTACAGAATGGTTTTATTTTTTAAGGCTCTTGTTATTTTCAGGATAGCTGTATTTATTTTTTTTTTACATTGATACTTTCTTCAGTTCTGACTTTAAAGTTTTATTTTTACAGTGTCTTTGAAAAATGAATTAGCGGGGCCTCCTGTTTCATGCAGGCATATGGGGCACACTATGTCTGAAAAAATCCATTTAATGCACTTGATCAGGTACCTATAAGCTTAAAAAAAAAATCTGAGGAACACTTAGTCTTTCTGGTAAACCATCTTGTATGCCATTACTGTTAGCCACTGGATGATAAAAATTTTACTTTTTGTTTTGATAGGTATAACATTGCCATTTTAAATTGCAACCATTGTAATAAAAATGATGGTAATAACAGTCATGACTTGGTGTCCCAGTGTAGGAGATGGTCCTCAACTATGTGTATAATTTACCACTTATGGGAATAAGCATAATGATGTTTGTGTGTTTATTCTATTTTTAATCTTTTGACCATTGATCTTCCTATGTCTAGTAAACTACAGGTTGGGTAAGACAGCCTTAGAGCCAAACCTTAATCTGTGTAGTTTGGAGAAGTAGTGGTGTGGGGCAGTGGTAACGTGTAGAAGAAGGTTGTATTGAATTTGACAAAACCTGTTTCATGTCAGTGTGCAGCCTTATGAATAAATCACTGAAATCTCAATTTCTTGAATGACTGCTGAACAGTTATCTCTGTGCTGTACTACAGCCAATGACTGAAAAAGGGCCTTACTGAAATCATGTAACTGAAGGGCTGTAATAAAAAGAACTTGCTCTGTAGCATTTAGGCATTGCACCATTCTGCAGGTCTCTGGCTCACCGTTCAGGTGAAGCTGGAAAACTTATAAGATTCCCTGTATGTTCAATAGCCAGAGAAGTGCATAAGGCAGGAATTGTGCAGAAAGGGAAGTGGCAGAAATGCTGTATGTAGTCATGAAATACATTATAACTGCTGTGGATAAAGAGAATTGTTACGAGAGAGGTTAATAACTGAGAAAAAGATGAACAAATGCATCCTACTGTGTATCTGTGCAGGCACATCATGAACAAAGATAGCAAAAGGGGAAGCACAAAGAGCAAGTTGTGTTTCCAGGATGGGTTAACCATGTTTGGGTTAAACAATTGTTTGCTATCAAAAGTTTTCCTTTAATTCTTTTGGCCACACCTTTAGGAATTTTGTTTACAGACAGTTCCCAGTTTTGCCATAAATGGGCTGTGGTGCAGATAATCTGTGCTGTGGCTGTTAGCTCGGGTTGAGTGCTGCACGGATGGGGCTGTGTGCTGTCCAGACACAGCGCTGATTCTGCAGCAGCTGCTTTTGCATGGCGAGGAGCTGATAAGCTTGTGGAACCTGACTTGACACCATGAAGAAGCAGGTTATTAACTCGGGCTCTGCTCTGCTAAATCCAGAAACTGAGCCATTCAAACGTCAGATGCCAAAAATCAAAATTTCCCCAGTTGATGGTATTTCAGATGAGGAATTCTGACAGTCATGTTTGAAGATATCTATGTCTGAAGACCGTGTTCAGATATAGTGACCTTTTCTGAGAAAGTTCTGTAGCAGTAATTACGTTCTTAGCAGTATCACCCTTCCCTCTGATAACTGATATATTTTATGCATTACAGTACTTATGTATCTGCCAAAAATACTTAATTCCATATAATCTTGAAACACAGAACTGAAAATTATATTAATTGTTTAAATATATGAGAACGGAGTATTTTTTTCCTTCCATGGAACATATCAGACTTGTAGTATATAAATGCGTTCAAGATCATGTGTGATCCACAGGACAGTTTTAGGTGGTGATAAATATTCCCATTCCCTCTGGCATCCTCATTCGCCATGAACTGCTAGACTCAAGATGGTGGCATTTATTTTCAAACCCCCACCTTCTAGTTCCTGTTGGCAGTGTGTGTCCCACACCTGCTCAAAACCCACATCTCTGCCTAGCAGGCTCTGCCTGCAGTCAGTATCACCCTTTTTATGCAGAACAGATGACAGTGGCATTCACTGATATCACTTGTTACACAGGCAGATGGCATGTAAATACTTCTTTGAGACTGGCCAAGCAAGGAAGCCATTACTAGATCTCTTGTGGAGAAGTGTGGTGTTTACACTCTCTACGGATAAATTTTTAGGTTACGAGCTTTTGTTTCCTGCAAAAGAGACATGCAAGCCATGTACAATCTGTGTCCCTCATTCTGAAATGAGTTTACTAATTGATTAATGTCAATAAATTTTGTCTGGGCATATGTTCATGCTTTCCAGTATATCAGAAAATATGTATTTTGTATGTCCTTCTGCTCTGTCTTGAGCTAAGCAGTGTCCTCCGCAGTAAATACAACTGATTTGCACATAGTATTAAGGTACAGTGCATGCAAAATAACACATGTGCCTGACTCTTCATAAGATGATCTGAGAATCTGAGTTCTGGTTGGTGTGAAGCAAAAGGACTGAATGAGTTATAGAGCACTTTGTCCCTGATGTTGGCAAATGTTCAACATTTCCATTCAATATCTAATAATCTTTTTTGAGATCACATTAAGGCAGTCCTCTGCTTGGAGATTTTAAGAAGTATAGTAGCGCAAGAACATAGTGCCTTTGCAGTGCTGACTGTGCTTCCTTTTGTGTCCTTGGTTACTGAGGTGATTGCAATTCTCCAGTCCCCTCACTGACAGCTCTAATCCATGCTTTTGAGTAATCAAATAAAATCCTGTAATCTTCTGCAGTTCCTGCCTGATCTGCTCTTGTAAACAACATTCTTATAAATAGGAATATATTCTGACTACCTCCTAGCAGTAATGTAGAAGAGGTGGCTATAGAGTTATTCACAGAGCCTTAGCTCTTCCCTTTCATGAGCTCTTGGGTGAGACAGAAGCAAACCCAAAAGATAGGATGTATTTCAGAAAAAAAAAATAATCATATATAATCAGAGGGCTCTGAATGTTTACATGCTTGTTTACTTATACAGTTTATCATATAATTTCTCTGACTCAGAACTATGTTGTTAATAAATAAAACCATGAAATTTAATGGCATTTACAACAAATGCATATCAGCTGTCATGCTGTCTTCAGTCCAGTTGTGTAGTGCTGGATTTATAGTGCTAGTGGTGTTGCAGTTACAGTATGCCAGCATTTCGTAAAGTTCAGCTTAATTCTATTTTAAGACAATTTTTGTCAGTGATATATTAAAAAAACCCAAGCAACTTTGATAGTGTGGCATTGATAATTTAATTACTAAAAGTGGTAAGAACTATAAAAAAGCTGAAGGAATGCATTAATGGGTTCTTTAAGACGGCTGACCTCAACTACAGTCTTACTGGGAGAGACTGCTGACCAAACTTCTAGGCATAAACTTACGGCATGAAATTCATGTTCTAACTTTTGACAGCACACACATGGGTACCCCCACCCCTCCCCAGAAAGCCACATAGTGGAAAAGCTCATTCATGTAATACAGTTTTTATCGTAGATGACATTCTTGTTTTCAGCTGGAAGTAATTAGGTTGCAGAGCTGTCTGCCCAGCTTCATTTAACTATTAATATTAGTGTGTAGTGCATGAATAAAACTTAAGGTTGATTTCTTTATGTATAGAAAGTAGTGTGATTCTTTATGTATAGAAAGGCGTATGGAAAATATTATGGAAGTAGTATCTCTTCCATAAAGAGATTGACAGACTTAAAAAAATGGAAGCACTTTTATTGCAGCATTTGGTATTCCTGCCAGTAAGCAGCCATGTCACGAGTTCCTTAGCTAAGGTATAAAACAAATTACTATAAATGTAGACCTTGTGTGGTAGATACTAAAGTTTACAGATGGAGATTCAAAGGCTTTCACTAGCTTGTGCGATTTACAGGCACAATTACCTTCTGTTCCCTCATGAAGTGCGCATATATATATGTGTGTGTGTGTAATTTTTTTTTAAAGATTAACCTTATGTCTTTTCTTTCCTTTAATAATTTACTGTAGTTTTCTGTCTTATTCCATTTGTGGCTGGTTCTTTTACATGCTAAAAAAGCTACTTGTCCTTCCAGTAGCTGTCAATGTTTCTTCCAAAACAGAGGCAAGATCCAGTTGAGGTCCAAATAATGGACAATAAACACTAATGCTGTTATATCAGAAATTGGATACATCTCAGAGTGGTTTAGATGCCTTCTTCAGCAGAAGCAGGATTTTTTTAATATGCACTTTCCTGTGTGGAATAGAGGCAGTGAAGGTTCTGACTCAGAGTATTTGCTTTCACTCTAAATTGAAAGAGAACATCACAATATCAAAACTACCCCGTCTTCCATACTCTTAAAATTTGGTTTTATTACAGCTAGTTTTGTTTTGAAATTGTGGCATGTATGAAAAACAACAGTATGTTAAAACAATAATAATATCATGCAAAATTGACACACCCCTCTCAGTTGGGCTCTTCTAACAAAATAACCCTGTTCCCCAACTGAAAGATTCCTGTAAATATTTCTGACAGGCTCTGTTGATGGGAAATTTGCTTAAACTTGGATGTAAGTTTAAACATGCCCAATGTAACAGAATTTGTCTGTTGATTCCTCGGTGTACATCCTACACCTTTTTTGGAACACCCTTTACTGCGAGCATGTAAGTGAATATAGGACCTGAGCTTATTTATCTGTTTTGTATTTATAATCTGACATACCTGCAGTATAACTAAAGAAGTGCATGTTATTTATATAATAAAATATACTTTTAGCTGCTTGTCAGTATTTAGGAAAAATAACACTATTTCAAGGTTTTACTCAGCCCCAAATAGTTTTATGAACATGTCAGTAGGACATACTGTCTGTAATTTTGTTACAGGGCTATATTTTCTAGTATACTTGTTTTTCATATAGTTAGGTAGATCATGCTATTTTTTTGGACTGAACAACTTCATTTAGAAGATTGGGGCTTTAATATTTGTGATGATTAGAGAATGAACTATGGTTTCACTTTGACAGTAAACCAGACCTGTTAAACCAAGGCTGAAGGCCAAGTGCTTCCAATCTCTAGAGATGGTGCAATTTTAGATTAGCAGTGTACATCATGTTGCTCTTACTGCTTGTACAGAATGGTTCCAAGTCTTTCAATAGTGGTCAGGCACCTTTTAAATCATTTTACTGCCTGAATTCTAGCAGTTAGGTCCCTCATTCACACCTGCCCAATTGTTGCCTGTAAATTGCAAAGCAATGACTTACTATCTACGTTCTCAAATCCTATAGCCATTTTGCAATAAATCAAATAAATTGGGCTGCTCATCTTAAAAATCAAGGAGTGTCTCTCATCTTTCTCGAATGTTTGTATCCCTTTTTTTCCCCCTGTCTAAAGGCTTACCACTGTTACCAGTGAGAAACAATAGATCAGTATCACTGCAAGGAGTTATTAAATGTCTGTAGAAAAAGAACAATATTTAACAGTTGAAATTTGGCATTTTTTTTAAAATAAATCCATTTCATATCATACTGCATGTGTGTATAGGAAAAGCTGAGCACAAGTGTGAGGGGAATCAGAAAAGAATTAGAAAAGACTAGATTTAATTTTTTGTCAAAGTCCTACACATTAAAATATATATACACACACGTGCGTTCAGTGGATGGTAGCAAAAAAAAAAAAGATGAACGTAAGAGGAAAAAGGAAGTGGACCTGATTGTTAATCAGCATTATTCCTATATTTTTCTGTGATGATGACAATGGTATGAATTTCTGAGACAGTCTGAAAACACTAAACATATTGCCTTTATAGCTTTTCTAACACTAATTTCTCATATTTTAGATTACAAGAGAGAGGAATCTTTTGTGCCAATGTGATCCAGTGCTTTGAAGATGTAGTTAGAGATCTCCACAGCTAAGCGTTGCTGACAGAACAGTAACAGTGTATATAGACCTGTGAGAGACTGGGTCAGCTGTTCTCACGGCTGTCAGGCGACACTGTGAAAGAAGTTCCTTTTGCTGGGATTTGCTTCCTTTGTACAGCAATAAAACATTTTTATAATGCTATGGGAAAACACAACTGTCCTGGCCAAGAATTTCTGTTCTAAAGTAGACAAGAGTGTTCATGATTGTAGCAGTTTGTCATGGCTTCTAGGTTTGCGTATATGGTAAATATTTTTAGTGTTATCTTCTTACTTCGATTGCACGCCTCAGAACTCCAGTGTGTACGTAGTTAGGTGTTGTAAAGGCAAACAGAACTACACAAGTACCAAATTTGCTCTATGACTTCAAGTTATCATTCATGCTGTAATCCTCGTCTGTTCTAGCTTCTTCAATCCTGAAGAGAGAGAAGCGGAAGAGAACAAAAAATGTCCATTTTAACTGTGTTACTGTGTATTACTTCACGAGAAGGCAAGGCTTCACCAGTGTTCCCAGCCAAGGAGGAAGCACACTGGGAATGTCTACTCGCCACAACAGTGTGCGCCAATACACGCTTGGAGAGTTTGCGATGGAACAGGAGAGGCTTCACCGGGAGATGTTAAGAGAGCATCTAAGGGAGGAAAAACTCAATTCTCTGAAATTGAAGGTAAGATTGTTCAAGACTTTGATGCCTGCCTTATTTATTTCAATGAACAGTGTCAGAGCTGTATGGGCCCAGCGTGTGTTAAGCAAAACCATTTCCTTTCTGTCAACTCCGTTTTCAATCAAAACACTGGCATTTTTCCTTTTTTTTTTATTTTACTGGAGACACATTTTTGTCCGATATTGCCAAGTGCTGTTGTAGCTTTTATTGATGTGCACCTCAGAGTGCTTTACAGGGAGGTGGTTGTTTACTCCATTTCTACAGAGGGGAAAACACAGGCAGAGAGGGGAGGAAGTTAGCCTTGGACAGGGTGTCCAGCAGAAGTCTAGAACTGCTGGGAAGAGAATGAGTCCTCTGAGCCCTTGTGCAGTACCCTGTTAGGGGCGCTGGAAGTGAAAGTACTAAGTTCCTAAGTACAGAAAGTGAAACAGCTTATTTTCTTGGCCAGCTTGAGCAAATTTGGCAAAAAGTAAGAAACTAATAGTAAAAATGTTTTCTTTTTTCAGTGTACCTATTTATATGATCTTTACATGTATTTAATGTTTCACCAGAGGATGTCTGTGTTAAAGAAGAAATGTGTCAGACAGATTAACCAGCTGTATCAGTTAGCTAGTCAGAACAAATTTTGGCTACAGTTTTGAAGCTGTCTTTTTAAATATAGCATAGAAGAGGGAAGAAACTGTGTATTTGAGTAGAGGAGAATAGAGAACGGGATTGTGTTCTTGGAAGTGTCCCTTCTGCCTCTTTAAAACTGGTAGCAGAACTTCTGGTTTTGTAATGTTTTTGCAGTGGATGAAACACTTCCTGTGTAATGGCCTGTGGTATGTGTATTTTGGGCTCTTTTTCAGATGAATCCTGTCATTAAGAGTGAACAATATTTAGAATAGTAACCCTACTGCTGTGCTCCACAGCCCCTTCTTTTGTGATATTGTCTCCCTCTCTCAGATACTACTACAGTTGTCCAGAGCCAATTGGCACCCTCCAAGTTTAAGAAAAGCCTTTCGCATTTTTCCCATGGAGTGAGCTACGCTCATGAGTTCTGTGTCTGAACTCCTGACGAAGCGTGTATGACCATTACTATTGTAATTACTTCTTTCAGTCCTCTACCTGTTTTTTTGTTTGAATAGCTAAATAGATTCTTACACAGTTCATAAAATTTGAACTGTCGTAATGAAAACAAACATAAAACCACTCAGGACAAAGGCAAATTAAAGACAGATATTTGGACAGGTTGGAAACCAAAGGCTAGAGTTTTAGTGACTTATCACTAGATAGAGATTATACCTCTAAACATCTCACATCACAGGATCATCAGAGCATCCAGTGTGAATTGAGCTGTGTCAGTGTAACCACTGGCTCATGTAGATCCCTTGGCTGGCTTCCAGGAGTCAGCTCAAAGAGAGGAATCCCCAGTGGAGCGAGTAAAGAATAGTAAAGTGTGCAAATATTTCACTTTTCTTTCTATAGCTAGAAAGTAAATTAAGGAAAATTACAGATCCTGTTTACCTCTAAAGATTGGTTGAGGCCTTTTAGCCTTCATTTGTATGGAGTAGGGCTTGGCTTATAATTCTCCTCTTGGCTGGTATGGATCTCCTTTCTTCAGTAACTTACATCACTCCAGCCCACTCTTCTTTTTGGGACATGGACTCTACTTTCTGCTCCTCTTCCTAATACAACATGTTCTTCCATCTCCCGAGTCACTTCTTTGAGTGGATGATAATCTTTACTGTGACTGTTCAGTTCCTGCAGAATCTCTTCATAAGTATTCAGGGAATAAGGAAAGCCTGATTTGCATTCCTGCTTCTGCCCTAATTTTAACTGTTTCCTTTTACCAAATATGAAAGTCCTTTCCCCTACACTGAATTCAGCAGATTCTTTCCTCGTTGATCCTCAGCAGTTGATGTGGGAATAGTTTACTCGCGTGTTCTGGAACTGGTAAGCTGACTCCAAAGTTTCAATTCAAATATTAAGAAATTGTGGTGAGGTCTTCAGAATCCTGAGAGTAGCTTAAAAATGGTAACATCTTACTAGTGTTAAGTCTTTTACTGGAGTAAAATACTTCTCTTCACTCCAGAGCATGTATAAAAACATATGGAATGGAAAACTTCCTTTTTGACTATTCCATTAAACTCAGCTTAGTTGCATCCCTGATTATACACTTGGGATAAAAAAAATAAACCCCACTTTACCTCCTAGAAGCAAATCCAGGACTCACTGAATTAGTCACTGTAAAGCACTGAGCATGCTTAAGACAACTCAGCCTTGCCAGTTTCCCATTATAGAGATGGAAGAGCTGCTTGGTCATTCACATGGTTTCTAAATGAATATAAAAAGGAAATGTTGTAGTGTTCTAAGGTGACAATGTCAGCAATTAGGATCTTTCATGAAAATGTACCAATCGGGATTTGCATCAAAATTACTGTATATCACAGAAAAATGAAGACTGAGAAAATGAAGTAGGGCAGAGTTTGCTCAAAGAGGTTTTTCTGTTTGAAAACCATTATGCAAGCAGAAAGTAACACTTCTAGTGTGGCTTTTAATTTCAGTTTCCCTGTTTAAAATTTTTTGCATTGGATTAAAATATGCAACTCTGTAGGTAGAAAGCATTGTCTCTTGTAGAATTTGTTAAAAATAATAGAAATACAGGAATGTATTGAAATTGAATCTCCATAATACCAAGTACTGTTCATTTTTTTATTTGCTGGAAGTGAAGAGCCAAATAAGAAACTTCTTTTAACTAAGAGCATATAAAGATTTAAAAATCATCTTCCAGTCACTTTAGTCATTTAGCACCAGCACTTTGGTGTAAACACTGCTGACAGTGGCATAAACACTTGTTAGCAGCAGTATGTGAAAATTCTAATGGTGATCTGGACATAATAGCCATCTTTTGTCAAGATGAAAGGTGCAAGGTAGGCTTTACTTTAATACGTTGTCTCATGGGTAAGCACAGTAAATTAGCTGGAATAGTCCTTATTGCTTAGTCATAATGTCTCCTCAGATTAAGATCTGTTAAAATGATTAGTGTGATGCTAGTGATGTTAAGGCTTCTGGGTCTGTGAACACAATGGTAAGGAATAATTTCCAGCTAGGGCAGGCAAAGGTGTCTAACCTGAATTTTTCATGTTTTACAGAATGGAAGTGAATTTCACCCAAAGGCTTCACATACTTACTGGCCTTTGCCTGGTTCTGTTGTTATGACATTAACCTTTAGTTTTATGAGAGAAATTTTACCTATCTATATATCTAGTTTAATTCAGATGAGCAATATTATCACAATCAAGAGAACTTAATGTTTCCCTGAAGTTCTGTATTGGAAAAGGTATGTGATGGTTCTTGATAATCTTCCTCCCTCTGTAGTTACCCAATTACTTGTTTGAGCAATGTTTGAATCTTTCATCAATTCATTTGTTCTTTGTGTGACAAAATCGAGAAAAAAAAATATCAAGAGGAGACAATAAGGAAGTCATCCAGCACAGGAGTCAGGAGCTATAGTGCTTTGAAATGGCAAACTGCTGTCTAATCCCACTTGCTGCCCAGGCATTTGACTTTACAGCCTGCTGGACGCACACGGTATTCAGCATGTGACTGGAGTCCATTCCTTAACGCTCTCCACTGCAGCAAAGCAGTTAAGATTTGCAGCAGGAGGAAGAGAAATTCACGGCAGGTTTGGTATGGTTCCACAGGTGCCTTTGTTAAGCTGAGCAGTTACAGCATTGACCTCATGGAGACCTGAAACTTAATTTTTATTAAATAGTAATTGAATAAAATACTAAAACAATTCCAGAAGCAGGGATTAGAATTCTTTCCCTTTCCGGTTTCAAACTTAAATTTTGATAGACAATTAAATAACAGTCATCTGCTTAAGGAGTGGTTTGAGACTTGTGTATTTAGAAATTGAGAAATCAGAATTCTTAGGTAGTTCATACTCCTATTACATAAAATAAAAGAAAGCAAAGAAACATAAATACACTGTACTTAGTTGTACCTAGCTAACAAAAAATGAAAAATATAAAAAAAATCAAGGATGCCATTCTGGATTTGAACATTCAGGCTGAGTTGCATGTACAGTGGAGTATTCCCTCCCACTAGCTTCAGGCACCTAATTCAAGAGGCATTTAATTACTCTGTGGATTTACATGTCTCTTACTGTAGATTATACAGAAAAAGGATGGCTTCTAATGTCTTTCCTACCTTACTGAACAAATATGTTGAAATACCTGCTGTAAATAATCTCTCCATTGTCCCCAGGCAGAACTGATTAGGGAGCTATTACCCCCTCTTTTTTTAGCCACTGTAGAGTGAAATGAAAAATAGAAAATAGAGTAAGTAACCAATCTGAAGGGAGTTTGAGAGGACATTTTTGAAAATACCTGTGTTTGAGATGAAGAAAGAGCTAGAAGTATATGCATATAAAGGGGTTTGACTGTTACAGGGATAACAGACATGGTAAATAAACAAACATGAAATAAAATGAAGGCACTGAACTCTGAAGGCTGCAGTTAGGAGATTGAGATACACTGAAAAGAGAAGGAAACAATAAAGCCTGTAAAGCAGTGTTGTGAAAGTGGCACACCATCTCTTAGCAATTCAGCATCATATTTAGTTCATGCAGAAGGGATGATTACTGATCTCAGGATAATTTTTCTTTGTGCAGTGTAATGTGTACATGTATACTGTGTGTAAGGACTACCAGCCATGACACTGAGACTGTTCGCCTTCAAAGGGAAGAGTATTGCATTTAACCTGACTTCACAAGTCAGGAATAATTAAGGGGGTTTTTTTCTGTGATTGTCTTACACAGTTGTTATAAACACAAAACTGCAATTACAAAAAAGAGTAAGCAGTCAGTAGGAGCCCATCACCAGTAATTCAGTAACGCCATAAATGACAGTTACAGTCCAAAAGATTGTGGAAAGGACAAACTGTTAATATAAATGGGAAAATGAAACAGTTGGGAATATAATAAAAGCAGAAGTAGTGGAATGGGTAAGATTCAGGACTGCTTTCTTACATCTAAGAAGCGTAGCTAGATGGGGATGACAGGATTCAGTAGCAAAAAAACAAGGAGTTACCTTTACAGTGATAATTGCTAAATGTCTAAACACTGAAATGCACAAGAAACAGGCAACGGTAGTTATAACTTCATTATGTTATCTCTGTTTAAAACCGGCGTTTATTTGGGATAACAGGCCAAGCTGAAGTTTTCTGCGAGTAAATAAGGCAAAACAGAAAGAATTGGAATGACTGTTTTTCTGTAGGTAAGAAACGTTCAAATTATATTCACTGGGGGCCATTTTTCTGAGGTAGTAGTGATGCCCAGGATGAAACTATTAATGCAGGTGAGACCTGAGACTTCACCAGTGTATAATTATCACATAATTGCACCATGTTTTTTTCACAAAGGTATGAGACCAGGTGCTTGGCTAGTATAAATCAGCAGCCCCATCAATTCAGAACATTACATAGAGCAGGGTGAACATTGGCAATCTGGTTTTTTGTTTGTTTGTTTTTCCATTTTGAGCAAAATTATTCCATAGAACAATAATAAAAAAAAGAGATCTATTAGATGGCAGAAAAAAGATAATCCTACAACTGCACTTGCTGCACGTTTGCTGTGTAGTATGATGCTCAATCCGAGTAAGCCGAGATTGAGAAAATACATATTTTGCAGTGAATGTCACCATCTCTCTGAACTTTGTTTTAACATTTGATATTCTTTTGATTCTCAAGCAATTTTCTCTGTAGAATAATTTTATAAATGCTGTAGTTGTATTATCTGGCAGATATAACTAGTGAGCTCTACCATGGATCGGAAAATTAACTTTCTTTCTGTGCTGTATTTTTTTTTATTTTTTATTTTTTTATTCTTCTTGACTGTATACACCCCTTTCTATATGAGATGAGTTACAGGAGTATGGTACAGAAGCGTGGTATCTTATGAAAGTGGCACTGGATGTTCGTGCTTGATGCTCATAGCTGTTTAATTTTGAAACAATTTTTGAAAGGTTTGAGAGCTATACATAGCTCAATTTTTGAAAGGTTTGAGACTATACATAGGTAAATACTGTAGTGCCAGGACACTTGTATCTACAGAGGCTCAAAAATTCCTATCTCTAGGAAAGGAACATGAATCCTCTAAAAACTTTTCACAAGATCCTCCACAAGAGGTTAACAACTTACTTCCTTTTCTTCTAAGTTTATTCATTCATTAACTACCTAGGAATAATCTGGACTGGTTAGTAAAGTACTAAAATCTATGACAACACAAAGGGTTATTTTCAGAACCAAAGAGGACTAGAAAGAACTTCAGAAGGGATGTATGCATCAGCACTATGAAATACATTGCACATAAAAGTGAAGGAGGATCCAGGGAGCTCCAGGCCTGTCAGCCTGACCTCGGTGCCGGGGAAGGTTATGGAGCAGATCATCCTGAGCACCATCACGCAGCACATGCAGGACAACCAGGGGATCAGTGCCAGCCAACCTGGGGTTATGAAAGGCAGGTCCTGCTTGGCTAACCTGATCTCCTTCTGTGACAAGGTGACCCACCTAGTGGATGAGGGAAAGGCTGTGGGTGATGTCTCCCGGGACCTTAGCAAAGCCTTTGACACCATCTCCCACAGCATTCTCCTGGAGAAACTGGCAACTCGTGGCTTGGACAGGTGTACTCTACACTGGGTTAAAAGCTGGCCAGATGGCCAAGCCCAAAGAGAGGTGGTGAATGGAGTTACACCTGGATGGCAGCCGGTCACAGGTGGTGTTCCACAGGGCTCGGTATGGAGGCCAGTTCTGTTTAACAGCTTTATCGATGATCTGGACAAGGGCATCGAGTGCACCCTCAGTCAGTTTGGAGACAACACCAAGTTGCGGGGGAGTGTTGATCTGCTGGAGGGCAGGAGGCTCTGCAGTGGGATCTGGACGGGCTAGATCTAGGGGCCAAGGGCAATTGTATGAGGTTCAACAAGGAGAAGTGATCTTAAAGGTCTTTTCCAACCTAAATGGTTTTGTGATTCTATGACTCTATTCTATGATTCTAGGTGGAAAGGGGCAAAATTAAGTGACATCCACGCATAAAATTGTCAACTCAAGAAGCAAACATAGGCATCTGCCCAAACTATTAAGTAGAAATACTGCTTTATGACAGCAGCTGTACAAACATCAAACAACTTGTCAGACTAAAGAGGAACAGGATAGTGAATAGTGCATAAAATAAACAATTTTATAAATCTGTGATGCATCGTAATCTGAAACAGTGTTGGTAGTGTAATTACTATCTCAAAAGGGATACTGAAGAATTTCAAAGAGCCCAGAGACAGGAACTAGAATCAGTTAAGAGCTCAAAATTATCTTATGAAGCAATATAGAAGAGACTAGAATTTTAGAAAGGTATGAGATCTGGCAGACGACAACAAATGATAAAGGACATACAGAACACATGAGAAATTAGAAACTTAGAAAAAAAATTAGCTTTGTGACAATGAACCTAAAAAAGTGTATTTAATTCATATGCTAAACGTGAAAACTGCCTTTTCACCCCATCTGTAAGCATGTTATGGAACTTACTGGCAGTCATGCAGCATTTTTACAAACGGCTTTCCACATTCATAATGCATTACACATATTTACATCTAGGGCATATATATGTGTGTGAGTATAGCGTAAGGACTTTGTTAATTGTTCTATGTAACAGATGACAAAGAATGGTACAGTGGAATCTGAAGAAGCTAATACGCTGACACTGGATGACATTTCTGATGATGATATTGATCTAGACAACACTGAAGTAGATGAGTACTTCTTTCTACAACCCCTGCCGACAAAAAAGCGAAGGGCATTGCTGCGAGCTTCTGGAGTGAAGAAGATTGACGTGGAAGAAAAACATGAGCTGCGGGCCATCCGCCTGTCCAGAGAGGATTGTGGCTGTGACTGCCGTGTGTTCTGTGATCCAGAAAGTTGCACTTGCAGTCTTGCAGGCATAAAATGTCAGGTAAATGTCTATATTATTGTCATTATTTAACTATCAAGGGGATGCGGAGGGGTGTATATGCATGCACACGTGTACTTTTTGTTGTTAAAAGTTATAACTACTGGAAATTAGTGAATTTACTAGACAATAACACTTACGGATCTCAAACCAGTTTTCTAAGGCCCAGATTTAAGAGTATATCATGTGCAATACAAACAACCTCCTTAAACACTTTATTTTATGATTGGTTTAGGCACATACATTGTTTAGGGTTTGTTGGGGTGTTTTGTTTTGGTTTTTTTTGTTCTTAAACAAATATTCAGCTCCTCATATTCCTCTCTGGCCTTTATCTAAATAGGCAGATGCAGACAACAGAAGAATCAGTAGCCTGCAGATTTCAGAAGGGATATTACCTTTTATTTTAGAGACAATTCACATACTGTCTAAATGTGAAATACAGTCCAAACTCAATGAGAAACAATAAATGACACTCTATGGTACTGTCCTTTATTTAACACGCATGATACTTAAAATGCATGCGTGATGAATTTGCATGTAGGCAATAAAAAAGTATCTGCTAATATAGCAGGTAATTTTTCCTCTTCAGACTGAAAAGGTATTTTGTATTGTACATTTACATCATGTCCTATGTGCAGCTGTAAATGTCCCAGAATGTTCCCTAAAAGATGTTTCCACTAATTCTCCTGAGTCGCTGTTATGCAGCTGAGTTAACTTCTTCCTGAATGCATTTTTCATCGTCTTTTAAATCCAAGCTAAACTTTCTCTGCTATTTTAAATAATATATTCTCTTTGCTATTCCTGTTTTCATCTTCGTATGTGGAGGGAGATGTCCTAGATAGTGGTACATGGTTGTCCTCTGCATCATATTTGATATTCAGGTATTATAGTGTAGATGAAAATTATAGACCTTAAGCTATCTAACTGAACTATCAGACATGTGGATTCAGTCACATTTTTAGAAATTAAGATAGCTTAACATTAGATAGAAAAGTTCCACCCACAGTCTGTTGAGTTTATAATACTGCATCTACAGTTGACTGGAATATCTTTTAACTTGTACTTGTGTTTTTATTCCTGCGGTGGTCAGGCGTCCCCACTGGCAACTTCATAAAGGTTTTTATATGTAGTTCATTTTGTTTCAATAGATTGCTAGTTTCCATGATTTTTACCAAATTTTAAGACTCTTTCTGGTAATGCTTTTGCCTGAATTTGAGCATAACATGAAGTAAAGCCATAGCAGATCCATAAATAGAAAAACTACCTATTTTTTGTTCCACTGTGTAATGCTTTCACCTGTAGAGCCAAAACATACTTTTCCTATTCTGCAGCATTGTTGCATGTATGGGTCCCCCACTGTTCTACGAGTAGTGCAAAATCCCAGGGCTAACTGGCTGAGTTATTGTTAGCTTTGACTGTTCTTACAGGTAATTCTCAAGTGAATTCCACTTCACTACTGTATTTCTCTAGGCTGTCTAGGTTCTGTTAGATCACCAGCTTATGCTACGTATTGTTAATCTGTGTTCTTTTTTTTAAAAGGTGGATCGTATGTCTTTTCCATGCGGTTGCACTAAAGAAGGGTGTAGCAATACAGCAGGTAGAATTGAATTTAACCCAATCCGTGTACGGACTCACTTTTTGCACACAATAATGAAACTAGAACTGGAGAAAAATAGAGAGCAGCAAGTTTCGACACTAAATGGCTGCCACAGTGAGATAAGTGCACACACTAGTTCTATGAGTCCAGGACCCCATCCGGTTGAATATTCAATTGCAGAAAATTTTGAGATTGAAACTGAACCTCCGGCTGCAGTTATGCATTCTCAGTCAGCCGAGGACTTGGACTGCCCAGGGGAAGAGGAGGAAGAGGAAGATGGGAGTAGCTTTTGTAGTGGAGTAACAGATTCTAGCACACAGAGTTTAGCCCCTAGTGAATCAGATGATGATGAAGAGGAAGAGGAAGATGAGGAGGAAGATGATGAGGAAGAAAAAGCAGACGACTTTGTAGAAAGCATGGGCTCCCATGCTGATATGGTGCCTCTTCCTTCTGTCCTTTGCTACTCTGAGGGAACTGCTGTGCATGAAAACCACTCTAAAAATGCCTCATACTATACTAACTCTTCAAATCTGTATTACCAAATAGAGAACCACGTTGCTGGCACTGCTAACCAGATCGGTGAGACTTACTCAGAAAGGGATGCTGTCAAGAACGGTAGTCTTTCTCTGGTGCCTTACAACATGACTTCAGAACAGTTTGTTGGCTACACACGGCAATCAGAGGAAACTTTTAGCAGCCCTCATTACCCTTCTGCAAACCCCTCAGTGATTGTTTGCTGCTCATCTTCTGAAGGTGATAGCAGTGCTCCATGTAACAGTTTATACACTGAGCATAGGCCAAGTCACCCTCAAGTGGAATTTCACTCGTACTTGAAAGGTCCTTCTCAAGATGGCTTTGTTACAGCTTTGAATGGCGAAAGTCGTGTACAAGAGCACCCTGCTGAGAATTCGCTAAACCTTCCAGAAAAGAGCAGACTGCACGAAGAGTGCATCAAATCACCAGTGGTAGAAACGGTACCTGTTTAATATTAAAATTACTCTAAGACTGACTTCCTGTATTAAAATGCACTCACACTGGATTTCCTAGAATCTTACTTTTTTAAGAGGTAGACAACACTTGGACTATAGTCAATGTTCCAGACATATTTTGTTTTCTCAAGCTACACTGGCAGTGGTATTGCACAAAACCAGTTCCTATAAAGATTTAAATAAAAATAATCAAACTGTCTTTTGATAAAAATAAAATGTGTAAGTAAAAAACACACCCAACATATTTCAAAGTAGCCTACCTATCAAAGTATGTGAAACCTGCCAAGCTATCTGAATCAAAGCTTCGTGGTTTTGATTGTCGGGCCTGTGCAAGATTGTTAAAAATGATACTTTGAAATAATCATGTTTAGAGCCCTAATTTTCAACATATCTGAAAAGATGGTAAGGTTAATGTAAAAGTAACTACTGTACAAAAAAGTTTTAATTGTTCTGTACTGTATGTATTTTATTTATGGTAGTTTAGTACTCATGTTTTGATAAAAATGAACAGCATGTTCATTTGAGCAGAAGATCCATAGCTAGTTACAAAGAGCATGTCCACTTTTCATCTGGAGTATCTTGTATTCTTCCTTCTTTTTTTTTTCTCCTTTTTTTTTCTTTCTATTTTTTTTCTTTTTTTAAATACCATTTCTGATAAATTATCTTGAAATGCATTTTTGGATATGCTATTTTCTCTTTTACTGTTCTTGACAAACAGAAGAGTCAGAAAAGGGGCATTTACATCTTCTAGAAAGGTGAATGGTAGACAATCCTCCATTAAAATTAAAATCAGTGGCATTCCAAAACTAGTACCCCCTCCCCAAAGAAAAATGATCTTGTATATAATGGCAAAGCGGTAGCTTAAGCTTGCACAGCACCTTTTAGCCCAACAAACATTCAGATACTTATGCACTTTAGTGCCATTTTGCAGTACTGTATTAACTGCGGGAACTGTGAACCATTTTGGAGAAATGCCATAGCTCCAGACTCTGAGGTGTATGCAAGAGCTTAAAATCCATTGTAACAAAACCTGTACGTTTTTCCCAAGCCAGTTTATTAATATGTCAGTAGGTAATTTATAAAAGCAGAGTCTTGCTAATCAAAGTTTAAATGAAGCATGGGGAAAAATGTGGAAGTGTCTAGGTTTCCTAAATATTTAGCAGTTTTAGTGAAATACGAGACTGGCTTTTGTGGACTTCTGATCGAATCTCAAATTTAGAGTCATTTGGTCTAATTAGGAACCAGTAGATTCAGTGAGGATAAATAGCTTCAGAAATTCTCTTATCTGCAGTTTACAAGCAAAATAGCACGTGCATCATATGGATATCCGTTACCTTGTACTCCATTTGTTTTTAAATGAAATGGGAATTAAAATACCTGCTGTATCTCAGCCTTTAATTTTATTAACCAACCTTGCTTTCTTCTAGAAAAGGAGGTATAGGAACCTGCTTTTCTCTACACTGATAACTCTACACTGCCTTATTTTGATTTCAAAATCTATTTTAACACTTTTGTTCTTCTAATACTGAAATTTTACCTATTATACATCAAGTGGGTTGAAATGTAGACCTGTCTTGTTTGTCAAAATAAGGATCAGCATCTTAGTTTATATCTGTGTCAAATCTAGATGGTTAACAGTATGCATGTAAACACAGTGTAAATTTTAGCTCTGTAACAGTGACTCTTCTGGTTAGAAGCTCTTTAAAACATCCTGTACAGTACTCCAGTAGAAAAACTGCCAGATTTAAAATATGCTTTTAAAAAATAATAAGCTGACTTAATTGTTTTTATATGAAATCTGGACAAAGTGATTTCTCGTTTTTATGCTAAATTAGCAAAATATTTTTACTCCATGTAGTAGCTGGAAAGGTTTTTTATTTACTTGTTTCCACAAGAAGTCCTATGTGTTTTATATGAACTGCATCAAAAAGTCCTAGTTTTCTAGGGACTGGATTCCACGCTTGCAATGTATTCCATCTCCTGGGAAAGTGCAGTCACGTTGGTTATCTGGCTCAGCAGTTCCTTAGCCTCTGTTCCTCTTAGTCCCAGAACACTCTAGTCTCTTTCTCTAAAGGCTGAGTAGCCAGGTAAGTGCATGTATTCTCCAGTTCCATACAGCAAATGCCCATCTTTATTTTTAAAGAGAAACATGTTCATTCATAAAGTTCTGCATCTAAGAACAAGAATAGTATTATTCTGTTCAAGATATTCTATAGGCATATGTAACAAGCCTCTGTGTATATAGGCATCTTGCATTAACAGCAGGCTTGAATCTGGCACTCAACACCAGCACCAAAAGCACAAATCCCTTCTACTTGAGCTGGGACAGTAGCTGTGAATCAGTAGCAGCTCTTTGACCTCAGAGTGTGTTGGAGGATCATGCACACTTTACCAGGGTTTTTCTCTCAGGGGAAAGTTAAATGAAATATTTTCTTTCATTATTCACCCCCTTACTGAGCAATAAGAAATTATTTTCTTGGCCCCTGTGCTTTCACATGAAAAATATCTTTAATAATATTAGCAAGCACAGTAAGTGATTAAATTTATAAAATACATCTCAGCTAGCTTTAACATACTGAGATGATGGTTATTTAATATTTTCATTGGCACAGCCTTCAGACCCCAGGCCTCCTTAATATTAGCATCTGTAAAAACTTCTGAGTACTTAGATGTATATGTTCTGTGCCATTGGGGCATCAGGGATGAGCTAAATTCTCTAGAGCTTGCAGCATAGAATAACAACATGCAGTAGCTTGTAATAGGTAGGGTAGAGAAGGCAGTGACTATATCAAGTACTTGTGCTACACTATTTTCCCTTGCTTAAAGTGCTAATTCCTGGGAGTCACAAAGTAAAATGTGCAGAATCAAGATTTATGTTGAAAAAATATTCTAAACTACCTGGTGATAATGTAGATAATAATACCTTTCTTTTGATCTGATCTGATGTTTTGTGATCAAGAATTGATCTCAGTATACAAAGTAAACAAATCTCATTTAGTTCTTGCAACAAGTTACAAAGTCAAAGTCTGTTTATAACTAATGGAGATTTCCTGGTAGCTCAACTAATAATATCAACAAGCCTTTAAACAGAGATAAACTCATACCAAGGGAAAAAGAAAACCAGAAACCTCTTTATTTTTTATACAGGCTAAACCTGTTCCCCAAACAATTCCATACCAGCAAATAACAAAATTAAGGCCTTTTCTAGCATGTATACATTTACTAGAGTGAAAAAAAAGAGTCACAGCCCTGACCAAAACAGACAGGCTAATTTAACTGTGAAATCTAAGCTAGAGTAGGCTGTAGAAATCAGGTGAGAGTCAAGATTCCCACCCCTTGATTAGACATCGATGTTTTCTTTAGAAGAAAAATACTCTTCAATATAATGAAAAATAGACTTAAATCATGGAATGGAAAATGTTTTAATGTATTTTCTGGGCTAGTATATAATAATCTATGATGTGTCCCGTTTCCACTTGGTTAATATTCATGTTGATAACCAGTCCTTTCATTTTGGCTAAGCTTATTTCTGTGTGATAAAAGTATTATGTTACTAAATGACAAACAGCATTATTTGCTTCTGTACCGACAGTACATAATTTGTGGAAATGTTTACTTCATTAATAGCTCTGTTGGCTTTATTTCCCCAAATATCTGGCTACTGATAATCGTTCTTAAGAAGCCAGGTAATAAATTAGATCGTTTATGATTACACTATGTAGTTCAGAAAAATAAGTCATAACAAAAGCATTTCCCTCTGTTAAAATAGAACAGAATTTTCACACAGATCACTGGAACAGCACCTAAAACTGGATGCCTTTTTGCCTACAATGTGAATGTTGCCTCTCTTGGAAAAAATGCATTGTTAAAGTTCATATATAAAGCTGTAACTGACTACAGACATAAAATTAGAACTTTTCTGGCAAAATTGCAGCAATTGCAATTGTTTCCTAAGAGCTATAACTCACACCTACTGGAACATCCTTTAAAAAATGAAAAGCTGGTCAGTAGAAGTTTCTAAGATTTCTTTCCCTTTCTTTTTAAATAATTCTTTGATGAGCTGTATGCCATTTATGTTAGAAAGTTCTAGATTTGTAAAGTTTTACTAATTTTCATTTACTTAAGGTCCTGCTAGCGAATCGTAATTTGAGTTGACATTTATTTATTTTCAGGCCATCGATTATGCTGTCATAGTAACTATCACTTGCTATAAATATGGTTCAGCCTGCTCACTGATCTGTTACCTGTCAGATAACAATGCGATCCTGCCTTTTGTCCAAGTTCTGCAGAAACTGCATGTAGTATTCATGGTGTTGTTACTCACTAGGATTGCTAACTGATCCAGATCCAGTTTCTAATCTTATCTGCGTGTTGTATTTCAGTAAGCGTGCTAACAAACAGATCACGTAGCATTCCCTGCCACACAATTGGGAGGATATTTTCATGAAACACAGCTACTTTGTTAAAGATTGTGTACATACATTTTTATGCAAAACAGAACATGTATTATGTTTTTTAATATTTCCCAGGCTCTTTGATAGAAATGTGATATACTGGATAGAGAGTACTGGGCTTAGACAGAGGAGACCTGGGTTCTGTTGGCTTTGCCTTTGTCCTGACGTGTCATTTCCATTCTCTGTGCTCTGGTTTGTAAGGTACTTGGAGATATGGTGATAAAAGAATAATTCTATAGAACAGGCAAAATACAGGGTTTTTTTCCACCTTTTTTGGTATCATAACTAAATTTTTGTACTGCAGACTAAGTCACTTTCCCAATAAAGCCCAGTCCAGCTCAGAGGCGAATAGAAATTTTATCACTAATGTGAAACACAGCAAAAGCAAGCTCTCCTTTCCATGGGCGAGATTAATGAGCACAAGTTTAACAATAAATTTCACAGTGAATATTAGAATAAAAGCTGTTTTGAATTTAAAACACTTACCTGTTGAGTGCTTAACATTTGAGCAGCAAGATTGTAGTTTGCCTGCAATGCTATACCTGGCAGCAACAGGCAGTCTTATTCCCCTGCATATTATCTTCTTTTGCCAGCTGAATTCTCTCAGTTGAAACTCCTTCCCAAGGCTGCTCCTGTAGCAAAGCAGGTGCCCTTACTCAGAGCTAAAGCAAGAGGCACCCACGATACTGTTTTAAAAGGCATTTGCTAAATAAGAAACTCCCATATTATAGCTCATGAGTTGTATAAACTCGTGAAAAAATTGTGCCAGTTGTTTAATTTCCTGAAGCAGTTGGGAACAGGGGCAGAAGAGGATGGTATGGGAAATCTTTAAATGTTTAGGCGTGGTAGGCTTTCCCACTGAGGCTAAAGAGTAATTCTGTCATCTACTGTACTATGGTTGCACAACATTTGATGTAAAATACTTAGAAAAACTAGAATTAACTCAGAGAATATATTCTATAGAATTTATTTCTAAAATATTAAATCTGATTACTATTTTTTTAGAATGGTAGAAAGCTACTGTTATTTTCAAAACAGAGTCTAGTTCATTAACATAGTCCTCGGTAGGAGAAATCTCAACATTTGCTTTTTCAATGTTTCCAAATTTTTAAAAAGTATTCCTTAATTTTGCTGTTCTCTGTAATCGCTGTCCATGTGCAAATTATTAATTGTCCATTTTCTCCAAGAAGTGTGAAATCCAAAGCACGAACATTGTGAAGTGATTAACAAGTGCTATTTAGTTGTAAAGATGTTTGAGTAAACAAAAGCTTGAGTTCTTCGTAATTGCTCACTGTCTCTTCCCACTCCTAAATCAGAGGCAGCTTTTACTTTTGTTGCTATTAAATGTTCCAGAGTACTGTTTTCACTTAAGGAGAAAAGTTATAAAATCCTTGAGAACTTTCTGCTACCCTAATGGCTGATACCAGGAATTTTACTTTTTATGAGAACATCCAATTCATGAAACAGATGTTTTGCAGCCTTAGTCCTTTCTTTTTTAATTCCTTCCTCCCTTCATCTTAGTGTCTGGAAAGGTCTGTTGTACAGTAAGGCTCTTCATTAAAATCGAGCACAAGGGCAACTCTAGTGTCCGCTCTGCTATCTATCCTTTATTTTGCTAAAAGAGTTAATTTCATTTTTCACTTAATATTAGCATGTAAATAGATCTGAACTGGGGTGAAAAATAGTCCTCCGTTGGCTCTGAACATGAAAGTCATAAGGTAGCCATCCCAGTGGGGGTCTGTAGACTCCCCCTTTACATACACACAAACAAACAGAAAGGAAACCTACCCCGCAGGCTGCAGAGATGTGGTAGGAGATACTCGTTGTCTCCTGAAGCATGTAGATCCAGGGGAAGTGTCATTCTTGATACTGCACTGCCCAGTACAGGATGAAAATCCAAGACTAGGGAAAGCAGAAAACCATCACTTAGGGGAACGAAAGTTTCCTTCAAACTACTGTTACGATTTCTTCTTTTTTTCTAATATAAGTAATTAATAAACTTAAAAAAACCCTTTTGTAAAATAGAAGTGAGCTAGATCTTAAAAAGGAAAAGTTAAAATGTGTATTGCTCTACTGCTGTATAGCCTTTATGGTTAGCAGGATACCCACTACACAGAAGGTTCCACTGACTGGAGAACCATATTCAAGATGCTCTGTATTGCAGCTTCTCAATTGCGAAGATGATAGTCCTTCATCCAAGGGCAGGGGGAGGGGAGAACAGCAACAAAAACAAAGGCAAAAGGCAAGCCTCATTTATTTACTCAATTATCTTAATTTGGATTTTAGCAATGACACTTGTTTTACTTGGGTATTTTGTGAATGAGTGTCAAATAGAACCAAGTCAAAAGAAGTTTGCCTCATACATATGATGTTCTCCTTAACTGTACATTTTCCCAACAAGCCATGAAGACCCCATTAGCTTTTCTCAATGGACAGGAAAAACGGTGGAAGACGCGAATGAACGCCACTGTTCTAACACATGGATCAAGATAATCCTTTGTCTTGAGGCATGGGTGGATACACCCTGGAGTGAGTGAGGGGAGGATAGAATGGGCAATTTAGAGGAAAAGAAGGATGAAGGCGAGACATAGATTGATGAGGACAATTTTTTCTTCTAAAGGACAAAAAAACCCATTATATATGGAAAAAAATGAAGGAAAAAAAGGAAATTAAGATATCCTCAGAGCAAGGATGGATAACTATATGCATGTTCACTACAAGCTTGGCCATGTTAGATCATAATATTAATTCTGTTATTTAATGTATTTTAAAACAAACCTGAACTTGGTGCAAACAGGCAATGTCATTTTTCCATACTGGTTGTCTACAGGTGGACATTAAATAAAAGACTTATCCAAAAGCATGGGGTAAAAACTACAAAGCAAAGCAACACCCTAGAAGCATTGCTACCATGTCTTTTCTTTACCTGTGTCAACTGCAAAGTCATGTTCAATGCCACTTCAGTTAACTCTGCTCCCAGGCACGTGTTCTAATATAACCTGTTTATCAGATAACAAGACACTAAAAGCAAAGAACTAGCTGCCCTCTTTATTAGCATTTTAGCTTAGTATTTCCAAATGAGACTTGGTACATTATGGCAGCTAATTTTTTTTTTAGGTTTCTCCATCTTAAACTTTTTAAAGATGTTCTTCAGAATGAAATTTTGGGTTGGATTATGGGTGAAGGTCAGCCTTGCTGGGGTACTGGGGGACCACTGTAAAGAACCAGCCATCCATTTGTGAGTCTCTGATACATAGATTGAGCACGAGTTTTAGGCTTGAAAAGATTGCATCATTGTGTGCACTGGCAGCTGGTTGTCTTAAAACAAAACCAGAAGCAAGCATGCTGTTTTTTCAAACCATTTCACACACATGCCACCACTTCAGTTCTCACATAACAATGCCCACGTAAACAATGCATAACAACTGGGCCCTTTTAATTGACTGATTATAGACACTTCTACAGAAATATGTCTGAAGTGTAGTTTGTGAAAAGTGTTTGATGTAAAATAAGCGCTAGACATTTAACAGTGCAAAAATAGTCAAAATCTGTAGATTACAAATCTGTTCCTAAGAGCTTCAGCCTTTAATATTGTCTTAGTAAAGTCGATCTTTTAAGTTAAATTGCATTCTGGTGTAATAATCTTTTACAAATAAAAATAATTACTACAAATGTATTGGTTAATACCTGTTGACATAAAACATGGCAGTTGGTTATTTTGATTTGTTTCCATCTACAACTAATAGATAGTAATTTTGTAAAAAACAAACAAAACCAACAGTTCTACATGTTTTGTTTAAAGTGTTTTCATTGTTTTAACAAACTACATAACATTTACACTGTCTAGTCCAGCCCTGTCATTTAGGACGTTCATCTCTCTGTATATATGTATTTCCCCATAAGAATATAAAATTGCTTTTGAAGTTTTTGTTGGCAAGTGGTAAATAACACACCACGGCATGGATTCAGAAGCACTTAAGTTGATGGTCTTTCAGACACATAATCCATTCAAATGGGACTAGTAAAATTGTGGTGTAGTTGCAGCCATTTGTTTAAAATTTGTACATTATGTCTAACTTTACTAATTTTTGAGAAAAATAATTGTGTTAAGTACTTAACATTTTCCATTACAGATGATCTTGCATACTAAAATTGTGGAGATCTCAACAGTAAAGCAACATAATTAATTGGACTGCTGCTTGTAAAACTGTTTGAAGAAGCAAAGGGAAAGAAAGTTCATCTTAAAATCTGTACATGGAAATAATTTCAAGCTTCACGAACTACACGTTTCCTTAATTTCCTTTCTTTTTTTTAAAACAAGTTGTAACATCAAAGATGCCAAAGGGTAATATAAGCTACAATAATATTCAGCATAACTTAACTTAGACCTTATGTTATAATAATTTATTCAAATTAACTGTATTATTCTGTATTTATATTTTCGGTATTTATTATGAATGATATGGAATTTGATGTATTTATTGTGGCTTATTACTGCGGTGTATATATTACAAAAATGAGCATTTTTAAGTCTTAACATTAGGGTTTTTGTTGATTAGTGCCACTTGTATCAGCTGTATTTTTATTATATATTGTACAATATATATTGTCCATTCGTTTGCAATGAAGTAAAACAGGTTTCTACGTTACATCATGGCTGCCAGTGCATTGTGCATCTTATTTCTCCCATGCAGTCACTAGACGTTCCTCTGTCATCTAATGGAGCCACAGTTTGTACTGCACCTCCTCCCCTAGACCTGCAGAGCTTCTGAAGATGCTCTGTGAAATTTTAAGCATTTCTGCCATTCCTCAGAGTCTGATAGCATATGGAGAAAGAGTTTCAGTTTGGTTTGTGGGATTTTTGTTTTGTTTTGTTTTCATTTAATCAGCATATATTTGAGAAATGAACAGAAATGCCTTGTTAGGTATGTCTCTTTGCCCTTTAAATGATACTACTGCCTAGTTTTCTTTGGCCAGTGGAATAAATTACATGATTCATCTGCACCTATCACGGTGAATTTAATAATTTGGGTTATAAGTTAATGAAAGAATCACTTTCAACAGCTGTTGGAAGAAAAATTTGCAACAGCGCTCTCTGGTGGAGAATTTGCTGTAATTTTATACAACAAATCATTTCAATGGCTACAATGGCATATAAAGCATACTGTTAAACCTCAGGACAACTGCTTAATCAACACTGCTGCATTATGAAAGTAATTAACAATCACTGATCTCTGCCATCTTATTTTCATTGTTATTGAAAATGAGCTGTAAATTTGTAAAAGGTAAGTTGTCCTTAAGCGTGCATTAATGACAGATTACATATGGCTAAATTACTTGTATTTACAAAAACTGATAAAGAATATGTTGTTCTCTAGATTATAAAAAAAAAAAGTTCTCACAGGATTTGAGGTAGCATTTGTTTTTAATTTGTTAGGAATTACACAGAATAGAATAGACTAACATCTGCTATCAAACTGCTTTTTGCACTGCCATGAACTATGGTTAACAGTGCTGGTCCAGGGCTTGCGATGCCATACTAACACAAAAGTTTTTTAAAAACAGCTTTCAACACTAGTGTTTTAATTCAAGACAATAGGATGCCAGTTCAGAAGTAAGAAGACTGAAAGCTGAGGTTCCATTAACATAGATCTAGGATCCATTAACAGTACTCACGTTAATTCTGTGTTCATGCTAGTGTAAATTAGCAGTTACTCCCGAGGCTGATGGAACAAAATCCTCAGCTATGGCGAGCTGGTGAAGTCCCACTGCAGTTAATGGTGTCAGAACCAGGTAGAGCCATGAATGACCAGTGGGGCCTTCTGTTCATGGGCAGGAGCTGCAAAGAGCCAGAACATTTAGGACCTGCTTTGTCCTGCTGGGAGTAAGGCTGAGCTGTCCTTACCTGAAATCAAGCCTTCTTCAGCACTTGTCATTATTTTCCTGGAGGTGTAAGAGAGCATGATGAGATGGAGGTTAACACTGATGCTTCTCTGGTAACCATCAGCAGGTTACCAGCATCTGATTGATGCATGCATTTTTGCATGCTGTATATGTGACAGTATTTCTTTCCCCTGCTGCCCACCCCCCACCACCCCCCTGGGGGGAAGAGAAGAGCATAATACCATTGCTGAAAGTGCTTTAAATTAAAAAAAGGGCAGTAAAAAGCCAGAGACCCCCCTGCAACAAAGTCTGATTTTCAGCATGCCACTTATGTGAATATTAATGACATCTAAAAGAGCTGTAGATAATGTGAGGCACTTGAAGATGTTTTAGTTGGTTTTTAGACATGTAATCCAGCATTTTTTAAAAAAAAATCTTCAATTTGATTTATTAGCTTAGAGGAGCATAAAGGCTTACAATTTATGTTTCAGCGTGTGCTATGACCATGATGTCTGTAGGACAAATGAAGATACCTGCTGAAGGAACAAAGCTAAATATTTTCAATAGACATTTCAGCAGAAATTTCCTGCTAATGAGAGAGAAAGGAGTTCTGGGAGGAGGGTGACATGACATAGCGTGGAGTGTAGCCAGAGGGAATACTCACGTAATGTTAAGCTGGTGAAGGTACGGAGATACAGAACCCTAGGCTACTTTCACTATAAATGAATTGTTTCTCTACTATGTCATTACTAAAGAGTGTTTTGGATTATGCAACAAATACTTCTTGGTTTCTGATACTAATATGGGATTTAGTTTGCATGAACTTTTGTTTGTATGGCTTAATTTTATATGCCCACCGCAAAATGCACTATGTAGGCAGACTGCAGAAACCATTTTTATTTCCACATCTGTGTTTAACTGGTTTGAGTGCTACAAGCTGTGGATAATGGCAGACCAGCCTTTGTGGAAGAGATCTCACATTTATGCTGGAAATCACCATGCAAAAAGCATTTTTAGTTCTGTTTCTTCTAGCATTTCCCTTGGGCTATTGACTGCAGTCCCAAGCAAGTATTTGAAAAGCACGCTGGCACTGCACATTACCTTTTTGGTCACACCTCTGCCTCTTCCCTTTCATGTCAACGGCAGAGACTGCCCCTCATCTCACTTGGCCTTTGCATGGCCCCATTCTTCCCCAAACCTCATCTTTCTTGCACCAACTTGCTGCCAACAGGCTCTGCTCATGGCAGAGCTAAAGCAGAAGCCCAGCTTTTAGGCAGGCCCAGCCAACCCACAGAAACCAATTCTTGTTCCACAGCCAGCAAAAACATTGCAAGTCTACACTTTAACCACAGGCCTTGAATAAGGTGGCCTTCAGCTTTTAATTTCCAGTTACCTAGACAGGGAGGTAATAGCCATGATTTGCCCTGAGCTCAATAGCTTTCTTTCCCTTATTTCTTTTTCCTCTTGTTACATGTTCCAGTCCATTTTGAAAAATATACACAGGAGCTCTTGGATTATCAGTCAGGCAAATAATACTCAGTGAATGTTTCCTAGTCCTAGAGTAGCACAGTTCAACGTTTTGGGTAAGTGTGCTGTGTCACCGTGAACTGTTGTCCCCTGTTAAAAATCTTATTATCTCACAGAAATCATTTAATAGCAAAGCAAGGGTTAATACTTTTTAAAAAAGTATTTAAAATTTTAAAAAAATTTTTAAAAAAGCAAAGATTTTTTATTTAAATGCAAGGTGATCTACGTGGACAAATGTTATTTTACTGAGTGGCCTTTAGAATCCATTATGCCAACAAATGACAAAAACGTAAATAAATTGTCTTCCTTGGCAACAGACTCAGGAGCTAGCAGCCTGTCAACTGACCAGTTATCAGTCACAAAGGCATGTGATGATTTCTGTGATAGCATATGCATTGTCAACCACTTACCTTTTTCCTGGCAGCACTGCATGTTTGAAGTATAGAGGGTTTAGGCAAGTGGAGAAGAAAGCATCCAGAATTCTCAGACCTATATACTATAGGAGGCACTGAGACATTCCAAAAGAATCACTAGTTCAGTGAAATTTGGTGAAAGTCATCATGAAGAAGCCTCAGCAGCACTTCATGGTTCTAACCTTGGACCTCTTCCTTAAAGTGCCCACATGTATTTCTTTTGTGAATGCAATTTCTGACAATATTTTTCCCACCACAGGTTGCAAGTTCCTTGCTAATTCACTTTTCAAACTTTTCCTCAAACGCCCACTGTCCTTCACTTCCACTGCTGTTCCGCGTGCACCCGCGGAGGAACCTGTCCCCTACTTTACTTGCTTTTCCTCCCACATATCTTCTTTCTCCCTAGCATTTCTCATAGTCCACTCAGTCCTTGACTTAACCACCCAGCTTTCTGCCTTTGTCGCTACTTTCCAATGTTACGTTCCTGTCCTTCAGGCTTCATCACTTTTTTCCTCCCATCAGATCAGCAGAAAGCCTCCTTTTCATGAGATTTGAATGTGCCAGAAAAATATTTTCTCTTCCTTTTACACAAGCTAACATCTGCGAGGTGCAACCTACCTTTCTTTTGCAGCTGTCCTCACCAGCCATTTCCACACAGCATAGACTTGCTTATATTCCATCGTGCAAGTTACTATGTTATTTTCACTTTAGTCATTTACTAGTTTGAAACATTTCTCCATCTCCTACACATTTCCCAGGACTTCCTGCTATTTGCAGTGGTTTCCGGCCTCAGTCATTTATGACTGAACCTAGATGGAAACCTGACTACATACCATATAGCTATAGGACTGCTGAGCTTCCCAAACCACAAATTCATGTGTTGATCATCCTTTCTGCCACTGCATTGCCAAGACATTACCCACCATACTATTGGTTGATACTGGACTGTAACACATTGCCTCGTACTCCATTTCAGACTGCTTGAGACTTCCACCTTCCTGCTTCTTTTGAGCCAAAAAAAGGGAAGAGAAACAAAATCAGTGATAACAGAAGACTGGGGAGGACAACCCCCCAAGCTCCCACTTTAGGACCTGAGTTTTCTTTCACTTAACTTCTGTCCTCCCCCTGCACATCTTTCCTGGACAAATTCTGTTATCCTTTCAGTCACCCAATTCTTCATACTACTGCAGGTGTTCCCTTATACCAGACACTGCTACATGTATTTCTCCTTCATGAACCCAAGCATCAGATACACCTTCCTGGAAGTTCAACATCTACTAACTTTATCCACCATATTTAAGACATTACAGGCAAGACAGGATTTACCTTCAGCTGCCTTTAGAGTCTAGTAATATTAGATACCAAATTATAACTCAGTATATAAAGTATTCCATTCTGTAGGCTTGAAAAGAATAAAACCACCATGTGAAAATGTTTAGCCTTACCGACAGGATAGCTAGAGTTGGTCAAGAGTGATGACAGACAAAGAATAATGATTTGTTAAAACTGAAGTCTTTTTACAGAAATCGTACTGGCTTCAGAGAACGTTTAGTGAAACATCAGTTAGAAAGAACCAGTATTTCTTGCTAATTCATCATGTATACTTATTAGAGAACCGATATTTTTAAGATCTGCACAGCAATTCCATTAACTGTGCTAACTAGGGACAGAGGTCTTGGTACCTTTCACCACTTCAGTAGGTGGTCTTAAAAGGATCCACACCCCCTACAAATGCAAAAATCAGGTCAAGAAATCCTGGGGAACCAGAAACAGAGCAGACACCTGATTGACTCAGTTAAGCAAAACAATTGTTTCAAAAATAAAAATGGGCATTTCCAGCAGAAATTTTATGAAAGACATTCAGAAAAGCAACGTCACAGGAAAGTAAATTCTCACAAGCCAAAAAACCTGTGTCACATACATAGTAACCTATGGCTGTTGAGTCCCCCAGACCCTGTCTGGCTGTCTTACCTTCCATGGACTCCTATTTTTGCCAAAAAAAATGCACTTAAGCCTTTGAAATTATGCTACTGCGTAAGTCCAGTGGCACCAACATTCCGGCTGACTTTCTAAACAGAGTTAAGGACAAACCAGATACTGAGAATCTAGAAATCAGGATATCTTTGCATTTAAACTGACATAAGCAAGCATGAAAGCCATCCTGGTTATAGCAGTGGCTTCCTTCCACCCTGAATAGGTGGATGATTAAGATTGCTCATGATAAAGAGATGGTGGCAGAGACAGTGATGTCCACTTAAAAGCTGGGAGGTTAAAGGACTATCAGGAGGTAGAAAAAGCTAGTGGGACAGTCACATTCAAAAGACGAACTACTTCATTCTCATCCCTCTCTAGATACTTTGGAGCAGTCTAACAGTAGCAACATACTACTAGCAGTAGTTTGTATTGCTGCTTTTGAGTTGTGCTGAGTCAACTTGCTATGGTCCAGAATTCAGCTGTTCAATAAAGGGAGACAGTTCTTCAGTCACTGTGTTACTTTGGTCTGGTAACTAGTTCTACCTGAAAGACTGAGAAGATGCTTTTGAAACCCACCAAATTACAATTAATTTCATATTCCCAAGATGATCTCTAACATGCCTCAATCAAGCAGGCCACATCATAGTACTTCAGCCATCAGTTGGTATTTTCCACAATTAGTCTTATCTTAGGACAAGCCAGTCCAATTGAACGGAGAATAAAATTTCATGTAAAATATCTAGGAACATACTATTTTAGGGTAGCATATTTGTTTTGAGGTCATTATCCCTAGGAAATTCTCCACTTTTAGCAAAAAGCTTTCCTCGTGCTTTGTGCACTCTAGCACAATGCAGCATGAGAAACACACCAGGGGAAAGCACAGGGATTTTTAAAAAGCCGTAACAACTAGCCACTTCAATGTGCACCATTTAAGTATGATATAATGAAGTATTATTCTTAAATGAAGTGTGTAAAAAGTAGATCAAATATGTATCTAAAAAGGGAAGCCAGGATATATAGCTTTAGTTATACAGTGACAAAAGCTGATGTTTCACATCAGCTGTCTTCTAATTCAGTTGCAGACAGAAACAATCCAAATGAAAATAAAGGTATTTCATATTAAAAAAAAAACAAACAACCAACCACAAACAAACCCCCAACAATTTGAAGTTTCAATTCCAGTTGACGCCCCTTAAAATTTGGTTTTGGTATTGCAATGAGCTGTAACCCAGACAGGATAAAAGTAACAATTTGACACGCAAGCCATAGATTAAAACGAGAAAAGAGGAAACTAAATTACAAACAGAAAAAAAACCCAACCTATAAAAATGAAAATATGTGAACAGGGGTACTATTTGAAATGTCTATCTTTGAGATTTTTTTTTTTTTTTGGTAGGGTTGCTTTAGTAGTAAATGCCACTTCAGCATCATAAACATTATTCATTAAACAATTCTTATTCCTTACCTACAAGCTTTTTTATTCCTGGAACTCCTCTGTCTTATGTAACAGATGCACCACCTGTCAGAAAATACAGCACTTCTATTTTTCATTTTGCACAAAGAGCTGCGTTGTTATTTCCTAGCAGTTCAGTGTGCGAATATAATGTTGAACTGGTTGTAAACAACTTTTATATGTGATTTCCCCTCATAAAACTGATCAACCAGAACCTCCATCGTGTAAAACTATTTCATGAGGAAGAGGGTTGGGCAGAAATACAATGTTCACTTTTTAGGGGATTTTACTTCTGTTTGCAGAGCCTGGAAACACCAGTGTGTAATTCTAGTCTCTGTATGGAATGCTGTTCAGTTTTAAATCACTCTATCTATTTCCCACAAAAACCTAAGGGCACCCAGTCTATACGGTGGTATTTCCAATGCAGCTCTTTCCCCATCCACCTAGCTCCTTCCTATTCTGATTTTCTTCTTTTCTGGTTTCTAACCCTTTGATAATGCTTTACTTTTGAAAGGTTTTCTCTTAATTTAAAAAATTGTAACCTTGTATTAGTTTCTCCCTCAGACTGAGGAGATAACTGAACAAGACATGCAAAAGTTATTATCGCTACCCCTTATAAAATATAAAGTCAACCTAACATTTACATTATAAAAGACAGAATCAGATACTGTAGTTTTAACTTTAAAAATATACTTCTAAGAAACTTTCAAAGAGGGCAACCTAAAGTGAAGAGTTAATATTTATAATGCAACAAAGCTTTTTAATAAAAATCTATAATTATTTTTTTAACATCATAATATTAAACTACTACTTGAAATATTATTGTGCTATCGACACAAGTGCAGTTTTGGACAGAATGTTTTAGCAATGAAATCCCTACTTGAAGAATTCAGGAGATACATTAAAATGCAGAAAAGATTACATGTCCCTTCCTTGTAACGTATCAGAGGAAGTACAACCTAAAGGAGATCCATGCACATGCAGTTCAAAGGCTATAGTTCTGACAACTCAGCCACTGAAATCAAGCTCCCTACATCTCAATCTAATGATTATAATCTTAATCAGATGCATAAGATTATATAAGGCTAATTCCCAAAATGTGGCAAATTATTCTTTAAAAGGAAGTAGTGTCCACAAGTTCTTTCAGTTTCATTCACTTCTCAGAGTAATTCAACATATTTAAACAAATATATACGGCAAAATATAAAGTACAGAAAACTTAGTACTGCATTGTAGAATGTACTATAATTACTCAAGAGAATCATGCTGCAGGAATAAATTATGCCAAGGAGACTATCTGCTTTGGCCTTCTAAAAAACCCCTGTGAAACAGTTTACTTTTCCAGAAAGATTGAAGACTGATGCTAGAAAAGCACAGAGAAGATGCACAACAACTAATACTTGAACTACTTGCAATTTTTCTTACTGCTGCTTTATTATTACTTTTGAAAAAGTAGTTTTTAAAAAATGTAATTGATTTAAAAAAAATATATTTTCTAAACCTCCAATCATTTTACAGATCTCCTATTACTCTTCTAAAATTCTCTTTTATATATATATATACACACACATATATATGCATATTTGGAAAGGCAATACTTAATGGAGACACAGAAGTTAATTACAGATCTTTGAACAGAAAAGAACAAAAAAAGTCACTTGATCTCTTTCTCTGTTTATAGATCCGCTTCCCTCTTTTCTGGCAGGTAGTAGGGATTCCAAGTAAGACTGAATTGTTGTACTAAGTACTGCAAAAATACAGACTAAATTGTCACTCATAGTTTAAAAAACATATAGTAAACATAAAAAAAAAAAAATTAGAGTGCTTGCAATAGTAGCAATAGTTAAAAAAACACCAACCAAACTATGTTGAAGTTTATTATGAATTTTGGAGTATTGACCTATGTTAGGCCAGAAAAGAAGCCTCAAAAAATGAAAGGAAAATCTTAAAGACAATTCTAAATCACAGAATAATTTTTCCCCTTCCGCAGTTAGAACTAACACAAAATATAACAGCTAGGTCACATGCTATACCTAATCTTCATAGAAAACAGGGTGAAGGTACATATATTGCTGTATCTGCTATAATAGTCAGATTCCCACCCAGAAAAAACAAAAAGGAAAGCAGAGCTCCTCTAGCACTGCTTGTGAAGATTCCTACCTCCAAGTGTAACAGAACACTTGGAAACACAAAATCATTTAGGTTGGAAAAGACCTTTGAGATCAAGACCAACCATTAACCCAGGACTGCCAAGTCTGTCACGAAACCATGTCCCTAGGCACCACAACACTTCCAGAGATGGTGATTCCACCACCTCCCTGGGCAGCCTGTTCCAGTGCTTGACCACCCTTTCAGTGAAAAAATTTTTTCTAATATCCAATCCAAACCTCCCCTGGCACAACTTAAGGCCGTTTCCTCATCCTGTCACTTGTTACTTGGGAGAAGAGACCGACCCTCACCTGCCTACAGCCTCCTTTCAGGCGCTGTAGAGAGCGATATGGTCCCCCCTGAACCGCCTCCTCTCCAGGCTAAACCACCCCTAGTTCCCTCAGCCACTCCTCATCAGACTTGTGCTCCAGGCCCTTCACCAGCTTCATGGCCCTTCTCTGGACACGCTCCAGCACCTCTATGTGCCTCCTGAAGCGAGGGGCCCAAAACTGAACACAGGATTCAAGGTGCAGCCTCACCAGTGCCAAGTATGGGGGGACAATCACTGCCCTTGTCCTGCTGGCCACACTGTTTCGGATACAAGCCAGGATGCTGTTGGCCTTCTTGGCCACCTGGGCACACTGCTGGCTCATGTTCAGCCGGCTGTCAACCAGCACCCCCAGGTCCCTTTCCACCAGGCAGCTTTCCAGCCACTCTTCCCCAAGCCTGTAGCCTTGCGGGGGGCTGTTGTGACCCAAGTGCAGGACCCGGCCCTTCTCCCTGTTGAACCCCATACAACTGGCCTTGGCCCATCAATCCAGCCTGTCCAGACCCCTCTGCAGAGCCTCCTGCCCTCAAGCAGATTAACAGCCCCCCCAGCTTGGTGTCAAACTTACTGAGGGTGCACTTGATGCCCTTATCCAGATCGTTGATGAAGATATTAAACAGGACTGGCCCCAATACTGAGCCCTGGGGAACACCACCTGTGACTGGCCACCAGCTGGATGGGACTCCATCACTACTGTTTGGGCTCTTTCACCGCTACTTGTTTCCACGCAGTTTAAATTCTATCCTGGTTTGGAACGTTACCTCTAAAAAGAAAAACTGGTAATGAACAGATAAATGATGTTTTATATATGCAAATTCCAATCTGACAAGTTTGTGAGAGAAACAGGTTGCATGAAGAAATTACCCTTTAGTGGTATTAAAAAAAATATAATGCATTGCTGTATAACACAAATTAGGAACTAGAAGAACTCAAGTCCTTTTGAACAGTTATGATAAGTACCTTGTCTTCTAGAATAGTTCCTTGAACACTCAGTTTCCATTTCATACCTGGGGGTCAGCACTGCACAGCTGTTATCTATGTAATCTCCCATCCTATATCCATAATTGTTGAACAATTTTGTCATTGATCTGCATCCTATTTTTCCTTAACTCATTCACCAGTTTGTCAAGAATATTTTTTGCCCTTCCAGTATTTGTTTGATCTGCAAAAGTAATAAGAATACTTTGTATTCCATTACTGAATTGTGGAAATATCTATCAGAGGGCACAGGCAGATCCTGGTGCAATGCCATTTGATACAGCCTTCCAGTTTCGCAGCTGTATTAATAGCCCTTCCCAGTACAGCCTTTTAACAATTTATGTCCACGCTATAGCAAGTTATTTTAAATCATACAGTTTTAACTTCATAGCATATTTTTACAGGTGTCACCAAAAGTCTTACTGAAGCCAAGACATGACTAAAAGGCATGATTATCAAGGCAGAAAAAGAAATTAGCTCAAGTTCCTTGCTTATTCACTTGTCTTTTAGATGACTTAGAACTACTGAAAAGATTTCTTCTTGCTTTTCTTCAGAAGCTGAACTCATTAAATCGTTAAATCAACCAAGACAGGCTTGCTCCCCCCATTATAAAAAAAAAACACCTCACAACATCATCCACTCATTCACCAGACTCTATAGATAAATAAGCGTTTGTCTGTAATGATATTATTTATTTACCAGGACAAAAGGACAAATTTAATATTAGTGTATTTTTTTTCCTATTAAATCTTCAATACCCACCCCTTCAAATTTATTCTTAGCTATATATTTGATAATGCAGCCAAATACTTTGTCTTCACTTGAAAAATTTGAATTTTCTTTCCTTTTGGCAGCCATGACTTTTTCCTTAATCTCCTTCCTCTTAGAAGTACAGTGCTTAAAGGAAATACTAAGCATTTCCTAAAACACCGTTACTAGCTGCATCTAACTAGGTCTGATCTTGCTGCTCAACTTTCCACTGTTATGTGCACCTTTCTTGAGATTCAGATCATTAAAGAGATCATTATTAAGCTGGTTGCTATTACACCTCCTATTTTCTTCCATTTGAATAGATACTGTAGATGCTCAACACAATTCTTTCGATAAGCTGCAAAGTACCTTTTAACTGTTGATGTTTCCCATCCCTAGTTAATAACAATACTGGCACTTCTAGACAACAGTCTTTTCCTTGTCTTTATTCTGCTGCTTCCTTCCCTTCCTAGAAGTTTATTATTTTAATTTCATAGCAATTGTCCTCCCAAATCATAACACATGCAAATTTAAGGTTATTTTTAAATCTCCACAATTTGCATAATCCAATTAAGTCTTCTCCAAATCAGAATACAAAACTTTATTATGAAATAGAGTTTACCTTATTAAAGTGCAATTTTATGTGACCTTAGATGCTTTCAGGGTGGGATGCCCATTAATCTCACATTCATACCCTGAAGTAAACATTTTCAAGTAAGTGTACATCTCTGTTCATAAAGAGCACATTTCTTGTGCAGAAGAGTTGCCTTCATTAAAGAAGGCCTGAAATAACCACAGTCAGAAAATGGGCATGATTGGTGACTGCAATGGAAGACTAACTGGAATGTCTTTAACAACTATACATCCAGTAAAATAAGCAAAGTTTGTTGTTTTGTTGGTTGTTGGTTTTGTTTTGTTTTTTTTACACTTAATGTCTAAAACTACATGATCCATTGAAATATACTTGTGGATGCTTACAAGAATACAGTATTTCATGAGAAGAGCTAGCAGAATAGTTAGGAAGGCCAGAGTCTCACTTGGACTGATAAAGCTGAGGTCAGTCCTTTGTAAAAGGGGAAACAGCAACAACAAGGAAAAAAAAAAAAAATCAACATGCAAGTGTTCACACAAGAAATTATGTACAGATAACATTAGAAATCTGTTGGGAAATGTTGCATAAATCACTAAAAGGTAGAAAAAAGTGGGTTTAGGAGATAACATGTAATTTTAAGCAATAACGAACAAAATGCTGAAAAAATGTGTTAATGTTAAGCAGCTCGGAAATGTATTACAATATAACTTTGTCAAATTTTAAAGTTCATGAAATATAAAAAAACCTATATAAAAATTTTTGGCGAAACAAAAAGAGATTAATATCAGAAAAAATGGATTTTCCATTAAAACAATCATACATACATATTTCAGTGAGAATTATTTTTTTCTTCTACCAAAGAAGAACTGACTTGCCAGAAACTGAACACAGTGTGGTAGCCTATTTGGCTTTAACCTGAAGGTCAAATATTTAATTTTTCAAGTGAAGCAACTTAAAAATACTGAGGAAGTTTCACTGAGTAAAGTAAATGATTAAAAAAAAATAATGAAGTCACCCAATTGAGCATAAAAATATATATATAAAGTGTCTTGGTTTTTAGACAGTATACAATAATGTCTCATAACTCTACAGAGAAAAGTAGTCTTCTTCAGAAGTACTTACAATATATGGAAAAACTATAAATATGGTCCCCAAGGTGAAAGAAGACTAACAGGATCCATGAATCAGTGGTCAACATATGAAGTCTTATCTTAGACATATTGTAAACATTTTTCTTAATTGGATCTCAATCATCTTTGGTATAACAGACTCCTAGGGAATCTCTGACGGCATATTTTATATCCAACTTAAATAAAAGGGAAAGGAAACTGTTTAAACATTTTGCATTTGAAGTATGCATCACTTAAAAATGCAGTATATATATATCATCACAGTTTAGAATGCATCTTTTCTTTTAATAAAATGATCCTGGCCTATAAATATCCAATCTTAATTGTTCTGGCCAAAGATCCACTTCTGGAAGGGGTCTGATGGATTACAGGATGCCAAACTTGGATGCTCTCCATTTCCTGTAAGGCACATATGTAGTGCTGCATTGTACAGAGTTTGATCCTAAAGTGAGTGAAAAAGGAAGAAAAAAAAAAAAGAAGAAAGTGAACAAACAATGAGCATGCTATTTCTCCCAATCTTCAAAAGTTTAAATATTTTTAAAGACGCAAAACATTTGGATCGGCTTCCAGGTGGATGCCCAGACACACACTAAGGGATATCAATTGTTTTCGTAACTTTACATTTAAAATAGTGAAATCATCATTTTGATCTGGTAACTGAAAAGCTGAAGTTGTCTACATTTTCCTCCCAGAAATAAACTTAGTCCTTTTTGGCTTCAGAGTTCTGTTTCGTTGGGGTTTTCTCTTTTATTGGAAATCAAAAATCCACTCTCATAAAAGATCACTGATAAAAATTCCGTTTCACTGCACAGTCTAAATACCTTTTGATGCAGCCATTGCTCTTCCCCAACAGCAAAGGTTTTCTGGCCTTTGTAGTTACATTCACGAAGCTGCACAGGTCCTTTAGAAGCATGCAGACAAAGCTCCTTCTGAATGTTATGTCGAATTTCATGGTGTGCAGAATATTCAAAGTACTATTTAAATAATTTTTAAAATTTCAGTAAACACAAACAAGAGTATTAAACTAAATTAAATCCTCAAAATTCCAATACACAAAGTAATAGATTTTTTTGTTATTCAATTTGAGACTACAGAATCATTTCCCTGATTTTTAGCATACATGCTTTAAAAGTGTTTACAAAACTAAAAGCATTTTTTAATGCTAATGCAATAGAATATATTTAAAGTACTTAAATATATAAATTGCAAGTGACACTTGGTGCATATACGTTATGATGCAGGATCTCATTGCTTGCTGCCCCAGGAATCATATATAATTCAAGGAGACAAACTGAAGAGTGGAGACAGTTGCATGGACAACTTAACTTTTGGCATTTCTTAACTTTAAAAATCCTTATTCAATTTTTGTTGCTGGATTTTGTTTTTTCTTAGAGCAACCAAAAAAAAAAAAAATTGTCACACAGAGTAATACTGACTGCTGTACATCAACTTTTGCTGCTTGATCTAAACAATAACTGCTAACAATAGGATGCTTTTATGGTCTCTTGTGAGCTAGCCATTAGAAAAGTAATATAAACATGTATTTTCTAACTGAAGTTTACCATTAATTCCTGAAAGCAGAGTAACTCTTAAAGCTCAGGAATTCTAGAGTATGATTCTGGTCTTTACAGGGATTTAATTCTAACAGTTAGAGACACAGTTGTCCTTTTATACCTCTAGTTCTACCCTACCATCTTGGTCTCTTCCTCTTCTTTCTCATTAAATGGCAGAGTTCCTATCATTACATCTCACTACCACTGTTCCTCAGTTCTGTATGTCAGCCTTCTTCACCGTATCTTTCCTTTGACTATTAAGATCAGGCTCACTTAGCTCCCTGTGACTTTCAATTATCTGTCCAGTTGGTCAGCTTCTGCCTCCTCACTGCCTTGGCTTCAATGGGAATAGCACCGAGGAACAAACAGGCATCTCGCTCTTAAGTTTCTGCACCCACCATTACTCCCTGAAACAGGTACTGATAGGAGTGACCTGCTTAGACACTTAGCTCTCAGACACAGTAATTTTCTCTAAATCTCTTAGTCTGACTTAATCTGTTCTGACATATCTTTTGAACTGCAAAATCTCTGCAAGCCCTGAAAAATATGACTTGAAAGCTAGGTTTAAAACTTCACTGATTTTGGATATTGAGATGCTATTGAGATGGACATGTTCCCAGCCCAAGTATATTCTAAAAAGGAAGAATGATAAACAATTGATGTACAACTGTGAAAACTAGGTTCTCTCTTCCACTCCCTTTTCCCATCTCAGATACATGGATGAAGATGACAGGTGGCATGGAAAATTTCGGCCTACACTACTGAAGTCTAGTAAAGAACGTCAAACAACTGAAAACAGAGTATTGTAATGAGAAGGGTTAAGTAAGCAAACATGTGCGCGCCTTGAGTATTTCCAGCAAAACCTGTATTAAAATTCTCCGAAGGCTGGCATTTAAAGGGATTCAGACTGTTATTTTATGGCAGAAGGAAAACCAAAAAAGCACAACACTTGAAAGCACAGAGTTTTAGTATGGTCCAAGGTAACTTAAGAGAGAAATTACAACAGAAGCATACAGCAGATCTTTTAATACAGTATCTTGGTACAGTGTTCCCACATTAATGACTGTGATAATGTGAAAAGGCTAATATAATATTAATCCACAACAGAATAAAAAAAAAGTTCAATACTGTAATCAACTAACATAACAAGATAGTTGTTAATCTAGACAGTATTCCATCACCCACAAAAATTGCCTAGGAAAGCATCAACTGACTAAGATCATGTGTTTACAGTGCCATTAACGGATGGCTTTTAAGACTGAAGATTTTATTTTAAAAAAAAGAAAATTACAACTATAACAAAAACTCTTAAATCTTTGTTGACCTTTAATTATTAAAGGATCTACAGTTAATAAATTTTATTCACTAAATAACTCTTTAAGGCAACAGCAAAGTGTTAATTTCTGGGCAGCAAAGGAGATGTTACTTTTATTAGTATTACAGTAGTGCCTGAAGGATTCAGTATCTGACATCTATTGCAAGTTATACTGTAGAAGAAACAGGGCCCTATTGCTGCCTCCAAGAGCTGTGCATCAGAGAGCTACTCTTGGACAAATTCAATCATATTGTTCACTTGCATTAGCCAGTACAGGATAGACCACTTTGACCTCACACTATGAGGCTGCAAGCATGATAAGGAAGGTGGCTCAGGCCTGGCCACTTGGTCTCCCATTGACCGGATTCCCACCAACATCTTCCTTGACAGTGCGAGTCCTGGTGGCAGAGAAAGAAGCAACAGGAGGAAGCATAAGGGTAGGAAGAATTAAGATGACAACATTTACAAGAAAGTAGTAAGGGCAGGATGAAAAAGTTTTGCACAGAAAGGAGAGATCAAGTGAAGCAGTGCAATTGTGTTAAAAATCTGAATCTGTATACTGAACATAAAATGTTAGAAGCAGGACACAACATGAAGAGCAGTATGAAATTTTCCTTGAACAATATATATATAGGAATTAACTCAAAAAAATAAAAAGAGAGGGAGAGAGAAATTGCATATTAAAAATGAGTCGATTTCTCTAAAATAAATCAAAAGCCTCAACATGGTACAGTTACAGTTGAATAGATCATACAAATCTGGTATCAAATATTTTACCTGATTTCCTCCAAGTCCATGACAAGAATACATAATCAACGGTTTCCCACCATGGTTATTTTCACCAACATCCAGACACATGTGATTACCTGTATTTTTTAACTAAAGGAAGGATGTTATCAGAAAAAAAAAAAAAAAAAAAAAAAAAAGCAGCTCAGCAAGGATAACAAAAAATTAAACTGCCTCATTTGTATACAAAACTAACCTTTGGATTAACAAGAATTACAGCTGTTAGTTCATTTTTACTTTCTGCTACACTCAATCCTAAAAATCCTGGTCTCAGTTAATCCTTTCTAACCAAAAGCCTAGTAACTACATTATTGTTGTCTACAGCCACACACCGTGGATTATTAGGCTACTGGGGTGCAAGGTTACTGTTATTCAAATTACAATTTGAATAGATACACATAAAGTGTTCAAAATTGGAGGAAGTTTTATTTGTAAATACATGCTAAACATTCACATTCACCTCAAAATAATTCTTATTGGTTGTTTAGTTTTTGTTTGTTTGTTTTAGCAATACAGTGTCTGAGAAGTTACTTGGCAGAAGGAAATGCAATGGTCTTCAAAAAAACCCCAAACATACGTATAACATATGACACACATTTTCCATATCATAAACCTAATTTTGAGAAGCAAACAGCCGCCCAGTTTTCCTTATTAACATGAACTAAAAATTCTCTCAGACTTCTTACCATAGAAAGCTAAATTTACCTTGATACCTCAGGAAATCTCTCACCACTGGCTTAGTACTTTTGTGTAATTTTAACTGTAATTTTAAATGTTGCTTATCTTAGCAGGTTGTAAGATCCCATTAAGCAAGGTTACTGTTAGTTATGCAGCTTTGCTTAAATTTCATATCACTGTTAACAAAGCTATAAAATATTCAAATAGTAAGGTATGCAGAAGAGATTCTTTGTTCAGAGTAGTGACAGAAAACCCTAGAACAGTTTATGATAGTTAAAATGTAAATACTATGGCTAAGGTAGCACAAAAGATTAGCAAACTTCCTGGATTATGGAAGCCTATAGAAAATAATTAAAATTAAACTTACATATCCAGAAAACAAAGGATTCAGGTCTGGCACATATGCTTCTGGATAAACATTACTGAGATACCAGGTAAAATTTTTACACTGCAGGCGCTGCCTTAAGTCAAGTCTTTTCGAGATGTCTCCAAATGTTTTCTGTTAGAGTAAGGGAAGCAAGGATGGAAGAGAAATATACTAACGTTACTAATATCAATTTTGTACATATAAATCTATGATATTCTGCACTGTAGCATTATCAAGTTTTAGGCTTAATTTGATTTTTTTTTAAAAAATACTGTACTACTATGGTTACTGCTGGGTTTTTTTCAGTAATGTAACACCACTGACATCCAGCCTGCAGCATTTCAAAGCACATACAAGAAAAACACATTGCAACATGGAAACAATAGAATTATCCTCAGTCCCAAGAGTTTTAATATAGTGCCATGAAGCGGGAAAGTATGAACAAGACCATACTAATGACAGCTATAATGCTATCTGACCTCACTGAAGAGTGATACGAAATAATGAATTGTATTAATTAAATAATTAGCCTAATAGTCAGTACAATGCAGAATCTCCCAGACAAAATTCAGTTGGTTAGCTGCTAAACATGCTTAGGAAAGCTAATGCTATTAGTGATACAGTAGTCACACAAATTTATCATATGAAGGGAGAAAAAATAGCTTCTCAAAGAAAACTCTTAAATTCCAGCTGGTGAAAGACTAAAGTTCCAGAAAAATTACAAAAACAAATAAACCAACACCCAAATCCCCTGAACTTATGTTTTTAAGCAGATAGAGAGAGGATGGATATCTACCATTGAATAAGATTTATTCTGCACTTCACCTAAAAAACAACAAAACCTGATTTTTAAGTAAACATATTAAACAACTTGAGACTAATGAGACATTGTGCTTCTCACTCCAAAAAATAAATTAGTTTGCATTTTCTGTGCTCAGTAGCTTTTCTCATACTCTTCTGGTAGTTCCAGTAGCTGTTCTATGCAAACAACCCAGGATTTTAGAGAATGTACAAAAACACCTACTAATCAAAAAAAGCCACCACACAAAACAATATTATCACCACCCAAACACTTCAGTTTTTTCATGTTTGTTGGAGCTACAGCATTAAGCAAACTGAACTCTGTCTTTTCATTAAAATATCTAGAATCCTTACATACTTTGTCAATAAATAACTTTTGCTCACCAAAACTTTCAATGCAGCAAGCGTGATTTCTAATACCACCACCACCACCTACTTGTTTCACAATTTTTGCTGCCTCTGTGTTTCTTCGGTAAAATATTTCTTTATATTCATCCATCCACACTTCTGCAAGGCGGACTTGATTACGTGTGATCACTTGAGTACCTTTTGGGAAAGTATGGGGACTCTTGCTGCGAAAGACATGGCCAACAACAGAGCAAGGCATGATCTCCAACTGTCCACCACATTGCCATACCTAATAATAACATTTTGTGTGTAAGTGCACTGCAATTAGAATTAAGGGGGTAGAAAAAAAATTCAGCAATGTTATTGTTCACTAGAAAAAAACTTCAAACCACTAGCAAGAGTGCTTATATCAAGTATAGCATAAGTGAATTTCCTAATCAGGTAAACCCTGGAAATGTATATTTCAGCTATCAACACTAAACACATTTTAAGAAAAAATAAAAATCAGTTCAGGAAGCATATTTGCATTTTATTTCAAAGGTCATTAGTAATTCATTTTCCATGTCCTAGTTGGCTGATTCAGCAGGAGTCAAGATCTAATACTCATTTGTCCTCAAAAATCCTGTACACTGTCAGTATAGAGACCATTGCTAATTAAGAAGCTAAACTTACTCTGAAAGACATTTCTATATTTTCACCTCCCCATATTTCCATTTCTTCATCATAGCCTCCAATGTGTTCAAAGTAGTCTTTTGATATTGAAAAGAGACCTCCAGCAAAAGTAGGTGTTCTGCAAAAACAGAAACTTACTGAGGAAGACAGGATTCACATAGGTAGGGGTTTTTAAATACAGATGTAAAAACATGGTATAACTGTTCTAGAAAGCTTCCATGCATCTGTCACTGTTTCATTACATTGATACATTTTCCTGACATAGATAATACTTCAAGCAATTAAATTTGCTCACATCGAGTCTCATTTGACAATTTAATTGTCATCTATTAACAACTGGTTTAGACTAATGACTGCTGATATAAAAGACAGCATCAGGAAAAATAACATACTTCCCCTGTATGGAGGATATCAAGCAAAGTTATTACTCCTCCAGACCAGTAACCTGTCTGCGGCCAAAGCACGTAAAATTATCATCAAACGCACTGCTGTAACAGTCTAGTATTTTAATGCTCTGAATCTTTGTTGTCATCCTTTCAAGGAGCCAGAATCTGTGGTACTGTCTCTGAAAAGAAAGTTTATAACCTTTCTCTCCCCTGCTCCCTCCTGATGAAAAAAAATACAAGAAATTGCTTATTATGTTCCTAATGTATGCAGAAAAAAGGTAATGCAGAGCAATTTCTTAAGGAGGCTATATTTTTACAAAAGCTTTAAAATTTACAATGTGGTTCTTAAAGAAAGTATTTCAAAAGCCATCTAAGATGTTAAGACTTCTTATCACACTCATCTGAAGAACTAGCTCATTTACAAACTGTTGTTCACAACAGAAAACCATGAAAACTGAAGGACGTAAAATATTCAAGTTATGTTTACCTAACGGGATAGGTTTCATCTTTTCTTCTTTTATTTTCATCTTCAGGAATAGATTCCCATCCGAATGACAGACTCCAATCAAAATTTCCTCTGTTGTGGCTATGCACATAAGGAGATGGTTTATTGAATTCAAAAGTATTGAGATCTATAGAAGCAATATCAGGGCTCACAACAGCAACAGGGTTCTCAGCTATTCTTGCCAATAACGGCTCTAACCAGCCGTAAAAGCATTCACCTATGGAGAAAATGGGAACAAGTTCTGAATTTTTACTTGGCAATAAAGTAGTAACGCAGGGAGTATTTTAACACACCCACAGCAAGCCAATATGCACTGCTTTTAAGTAGCATTGCTAATTATACTTTCAATAATATAAAATAGCAATAGGTAAATTGCTAAAGTTCATAATTCATAAAAAATCTGCAATGTTAAATCAAAGACAACAGCATTATAAACCAGACTTGGCACAGTTACAGGTTACACTTACAATGAGCATCCAGAAAGGTAAGGGTCTCTCCTGTTGCTACTGAAGCTCCCAACAATCGTGCTGTGATTAGACCTTTTCTTTCCTTTTGACGGACTACTTTAACTATTTGAAATTGTTTCACATATTCATCTAGTTTATCATGCAAATATTCTAGAAAAAGAAGTCAGTTTCAGGATATTTAGGGTATATACATGCCAGTGCCTAAAAATTTACATTATTAAACTAAGCAGATAAACAATTCACACTAATTCCAGGAATGACCTCAACGTCAAAGCAGTAAACAATTCCCAGCCATTGAACGTTAATTTTAGGGGTTGAGTTTTGTTGGAGGTGGGAGCATAGGAAGAGAACTAGTGAAGAACAGGAGGTGGAATACCAAGAATATTCTAAAAGAGAAAGGACATGTGCTAGTACATCTCTTCTGCAGTATTAACACCTAGAATACAAATTCAAAATCCATTTTCACAGCAAATGGATCACGTACCTACTTATGCAAGTTACCTGCAGAACATGCAAATTTCTCCCTCAATGACGGCACATTTTACAGTTTTCAAAGGCTACAATACGTACAACAGCAAGAGAAGCCATATAAAAAAACTATTTAAAAATGTGCAAAATTTGAGAAACAGCCCGACATCCCTCATTAAACCTCCCACATCATCTTCCTTCCTCTGCCCATCCTTAGTATTAAACTGTACTACTGAACAGACTTCACATCCAAGTGTGTCAGTATGCTAAATACAGACTTGCAAAAAGTGTAAATACATTAACATTAGAATGTATGTATAGACATGTTCATCTGAAGTTCAGCATATCAAGTTTTTTGAACTTGCATTTGTGATCGTGCTCAGTATACATTCAATTATTTATGGCACTAGCTTGGGTATTGAAGATTATTTTTCGATTAAATAATTTTACTTTCTAGGAAAGACATCGCCCTTCATATTAATGAAATTAATTTACATAAAGACAATCACTATGACAAAATGCAAATTGTGTCAAACATTGGCTGATTTATTCTTGGATACATTGTTCTATAAATTGTAATTGGTTTGAAGCACAAATGACAGAGCTACTTGTCATGCAACCAGTTATGCAGCACTAGAATTAGAATAATCAGAAATGGGGCTTAAAACCTTTCCAGAGGAAAGGAATTTCATATTTGACTACCTTATGAAAAAAAGATGCAGGAGAACTATTTTATAGAAAAAGAAAGGAACAAAACCACTTAGAATACCATTATATGTATTAATGGTAATAAAGAGATATCCTCTTTTAACCAATTTATCTGCAATCCTAACATGAAACATGACAAATTATTGGGGGTGGGGG
>JAVJGI010000064.1:22519314-22530359 GCA_035590275.1 Ibycter americanus | reverse complement strand
AATAAAGAGATATCCTCTTTTAACCAATTTCTCTGCAATCCTAACATGAAACATGACAAAATATTGGGGGGGGGGGGGTGGGGGGGATGGACGGGACGGGACACAGAGAGAGAGAAAATAGAAAGACTGACCATCTACACTGGCATCATCCACCAAAATAATTTCCTTTAACAGTATGGCAGGAGATGTATACATCACACTGTGAACAGTTCTGAGCAGAGTAGACCATGCTTCATTATGAAAAACTATTATAACACTTGTGGTTGGCAATGGCGGGCAACGCTTAAACTTTTGTTCAATACATCTACAGATTAGAAAGTGTCAAATATTACAAAATGGACAAAAAGTTTTGACTCAGACTCTTAAAAGAAACTCTTCTTTCTAGTACAAAGCTTTGTAAGTATGGACATTAAATATTTCAGCTTTTCCACTTTCTATCCCAGTTTTGGAGTGCAAAGGCAGGTGCTTCAACTAGAGAAGCTGTACAAAATATTTTTTAAAAATATGGTGAATAAGAATTCCACTTGAACAACTGACTCAGTTCTGCTTCTGTCTCACAAATATTTGAGTACATTTCATATAGCACCCAGGTCTTCTTCAGAAAAAAATGTGTTACTCTATTGGCAGCTGCAGATACCGAACTGCAAAATCAGACTTTAAGTCACCATTACTGTTAAAACCCCAAAAGACAAAGAATAATATTTATTAGAAGAATGCAAAGTTTGCAAGGAGAAATGGAGCAGATTAATTCAGAACTTCAAAATTCTGTAGAAATACCGTATAATCCCTAGGACAGCATATCCCATTCGAGTGCAACAATTTTTAACCCACAGTTTTTCAAGATTGATGTATTTTGAACAGTCATAGACTTTAAAGAGTCAACTTTAGAGACCGGAAGACTCCCCAGGGTAATTATCACAGCCGTTGCCTCACAAAAGGCACAGGTGAAAACTCACCAGTTATTCTCTAGCAAAGGTTACACCACGTGTAATGTGATGCTCATACTACCAGCAGCAGCTCAGTAAGATTAGTCACTTGTGCCACAGAGCTGAGAACATACAATCTGACAGTGACAGAGACTGCTCATAATCAAAACCCCACTCTATCCATGTCCTACAGTCTTCAATACAAGTCAATACAGTCTTTTCAATACAAGATTGCTGAGCTGTTCCATTGCCTTGTTCAACAGTTTACAATTCCTAATTTATTAAATTATGCGGGTGGTTTTATTAACACTGAATACTAATAAAACAAAAACAACAAAAAAAGGGTGGGTAGGTGTTTAAATTGGGAAAAAGTTTAAACCACATTTTCAGTTTTCTTCTAAGTAAAACTTAGCAGGCTTCCAGAAAGTCACTCAGAAATTGTAGCTTAAAGGCAAAAGCAGAAAACCTTATTTAAATATGGTTACTTTGAATTCAAAATCATGAAAGAAGTGAGCCTTTCTAAACATTCTTAGCTTTGGCACTGTGGATGATTATGTACAGCCAAACATTATGTATAGCTAGGAGGCTTTCCTAAACTACCACCTAATGCTGAACTGAAATCACTTTGCAGCCTGCATTTCCAACAGTTTTTTAACTATCAGGACATATACAATTCAACATACTCAGGAGGTCGAGTATCTGGTCCAAGATCTCGGTGTAAAGAAATCCTATCACTTGCAAATGCATTAAAACAATGTTTTTCTTCTCCATGCTGTTTTTCTTTCTGTTCTTCTGAATTTAAATTGACGGTTTTAAATGCTTTACCAGAAGCTCCAGGAGCATTAGGATCTTGAAAGGGTCGATCCAGAAAGGGTTTTAGTTCCACTGCAGTATAGTGTCCTGGCAAACAGTGTCTCTCTCCAGGAATCTTGGTTTGCCTAACAGGTGCTTTTATCTGCATTTTTGGCTTTGCACCTTTGATATTGTTCATAGCGTTTAACACAAGACCTAATACATGACTTTTCTTTCCAACAACCGGCTCAATCCCCTCATCTTTAAAGTCTTGAACACCCACTTCTCTTTGTAATAAAAATAAAAATACCAGAAAGACAAACACAATAATGCTAAACTTCCAAAGTTTCCAGTGAAAAAATAATTTCTTGAATAGTTTAGGTGTTTTTTTCAAAGCCATTTTAGTTTTAAAAAATTATCACAAAACAAGAGTTTCTGGAAATTATGTTCTTCAATAGGTCACAGCATTTCTTGAAATTATAGCACCTGTAAATTAAAACAAAAAGTATTAGTTTAAACATCTAGTATATTCAACAATGTAAAACCACAAGAAGTTAATGGGCAGGAATTAGTTCACAACACCCAACTGTCAAACATTACGAGTCCACCACTTACATATACATCAAACCTATCTGTAAGATACCAAAAATGTACTTCCCCCGGTTTTTGTTTCACGTTTGTTTGGGTTTTTTTTAATATACTTCAAATAGAAGAACTGGAAGGCAGTCATACCACTAAGAATAAAACACTATTTCTACACAATGCCACTACCTCACATTCATTTTCTGCCAAATCTTTAAAATTAAGTTGTTTAAAATTAGAGGAAAGTGTTGTTTTAGGTCTTACAGAGGCAGGGAATTTCAGTTCAATGATGGGATAGAAGGAAAACATATGGAATCAATATGGTAAGTTCAAGTTACACGTAAGAAAGATCCACATAAAAAGCGAACTATAAAGACAAAAAGGACTTCTCAATCAACTTATTTCAACAATTCTGAAATTTCCAATATTTGAAAAAAAAATAACAGACTTAAGTAATCAGACTTCAAGTGGGAAATTTTTAGTTTAGTTATCCAGTATACATGTTCAATTCAGCCTTAATACAGGTAGTTTGGAGTAGGTTAATTTAGCCTGAGGATCAAGTAATCATTTTGTATATTATGTCATTCACTTGTACTGCATTTTCTGGCATGTGCTGCCGCAACTCATCAAGAGAACATGTCAAACAGCTCTCCTCTTTCAGGCACTCTGCCACTATTTTTTTCACAGACAAGCAATTATTCAGCGGCTTTCAAAGATGGGGAACTATGAAAAACATTTGAGGACTACCAGAATCCAAGCGATTTGAATTAAATTCTGTCTGCAAAATTGGCAGTTTACAAGAAGAGGAAAAATAGCAACCAGCCTAAATTCAAAGCACAGCTTTATTTTTGTGCAAGTTACATGTATGTGAACTGAGAAAAGAAATAAGCAGCATTTAGATAAAAGCACAATTAATTCCCAACCAAAACCCTACTTTTCTATTTCATCCTTTGAAATACAAATAGATTCTGTATTTCTTAATTGGAATAACGTCTATGTCTATACTCAGGAAAAGATACAACTTACAGAAAACAGGAAAAAAACTCACCTGGTTTCCTTCAAGAATTTGCAGGATAAGTTAAGAATCCCGACTTCTTCACATTATAGTTTATTTCAAAGCTTATGTCAGCTTTTTTAATAAACCCATCCATTCAAACCACAGTAGATTTACCACTGAGCTATTGTTATAAGAATGCAGAAGGGAAGCTCATTACAGCATTGCCATAAGGATACTAAAAGGTACCAAGAATGTGCTTGACAAGGTTCACAAAATTTCCAAGAAAACCCATAAAGAAAATCCAGTCCACTTCTGCCTTACACATTATTTTCCCATTTTTCTTTAGTGCTGAAAAAATTGTTCTACAATACGGATACCTATACACTGCAAGACTAAGAATAAAAACTGCCTTTCCTGGTGAAAGGATCGCAACCAATTTACCAAACTGTCAGATTATAAAATGCCTTGTTTTCTCACAATGTCTGGTGGGTTGATCATGGCTGGGTGCCAGACACCCACCCAGCCACTCTCTCATGCCCCCTCCTCAACAAAACAGTGGAGAAAATAAGATGGAAAAGGACGTGGATTGAGACAAGGACAGTGTGATCACTTACCAATTATTGTTGTGGGGAAAACAGGCTCGAGGATGATGAATTTAATTTATTGCCAAATAAAAATAGAGTAGGATAGTGAGAAACAAAGACAAAACTAAAATCACTGCTCCCCGGCTCAGCTTCGCTCTTTCATTCCCAACTCTTCTACCTCCTTTCTCCCAAGTGGTAGAGAGGAGATGGAGAATTACTTCATCTCCGTAACACTTCACCTCTGCCACTCCTGCTTCTTCACACTTCTCCCCTGCTCCAATATGGGTCCTCTCTGTGGGGTACAGTACTCCAGCAAAAACTGCTCCAGCATGGGTCATCTATGGGTTGCAGTTCCTGCCAGGATCTTGCTCCTGCATGGGCTCTCCATAGGCTGCAGCTTCCTCCATGGCATATCCACCTGCTCCTGCATGGGGTCCTGCATGGGCTGCAGTGTGGGTATCTGCTCCAGCATGGCCCTCCACGGGCTGCAGAGAAATAACTTGTCACTATGGTCTTCTCCATGGGCTACGCAGGACAACCTGCTTCACGGGAATACCTGCTCCAGTGCCTAGAACACCTCCTCTCCTTCTTCACTTGGTGTCACCTTGGTGTCCGCAGGGTTGTTTCTCTCACAGCTGCTGTGCAGCATTTTTTACCCTTTCCTAAATACCTTATTACAGAGGTACCACTTGCTATAATGGGTGGCTCAGCTTTGGCCAGCAGTGGGTCCATTTTAGAGCTGGCTGGAGCCGGCTGTGTCCAGCATGGAGGTAACCCCCTGTCTCTTCTCACACAGGTTGCTCCTGCAGTCATCCCCACCTCCCAATCTTGCCATGAAAACACTAAGCATATGTACAGATCAGCACCCAGCAAGAAGACTGTAACTTGTAAAACTACCCTTGCTTCATCTGCGAGGGCTCTGCCTGAGTCTACACCCTCTGCAACCAGTTAACCAGGAATGTTTTTGTTACACCATAAAAAAGAAAATCACATTACTGTTTATCAGTGCACCATGCACAAAGACATATGATATTAGTAAATTCTTAAAGCTTAGGAATCAACAAGCAATATAAATATACCTTCCTCAAACTGAAAAAAAGAAAACACGTCTTTTTTTATATTTGAAGTACTTAATATTGTAAGAGAGGTCTGGCAACTTCTTTATCTCCAGCAGTCATTAGGCATAGTCAATAAGGCAAACACCTGGGGAGGGGGGCAATAACAGTGGTGGGCTTGTTGGTTTGTTTCCAAACACTGCTGTCATCAAATTTCTTTCATATCACTACACAGGCAACAATGTTCTCCAACTTCCTCTAGGCTTCTTCCTCTTTGTAAAGAGACTTAAATTTGTCCAAACCAAGAGAAAGGTTAAGCTTTAATAAACATGATAGTATAAGATATGTCAAGAGAAGAGAGGTTAAAGTTAATTCTATATAGCAACATTGACAGTTTTACATTGAAATTATGCTTAAATTTGAGAACTTAATCAGTATTCGAGTCAAATATTTACAACTGTCTCTTTTTGTTTTAATGAGCTGGCATGAGACTACTCAAAGGGTAGAAAAATTACATGGTATGGCTACGTATCTGTTATCTGCCTTAGTATTAGCGAAATCTTTTAACTAATTTTAACAATTACTTTAAAGATTTAATGATTGTTGTTTCAATTAACACAGCAATATTCACTTATGCTATGCTCGCTACATCACAAATTTTGTTTTCTAGTTTTGTTTACTACATGAACTACATGGCTTAATTGTCTCCAGCAACAAAAAAGAAAAATGGACTAGAACATGCCAAAGATTTCTTCCACAGATTTTTAGCATACACTTCAGACATCTGCTGCTGCTGGCTTTGATGCTGACACACTAACCCCTACTCTTCACAAAACATCAAAAGTACATATGTACATTTTACCAAAAACTTGAACTAAACCACGGGTATCTTTATTTGGGATTATTTCCTGCACAAATTGAGTATATACAAATCCTTAGAATACCCACAATCAACACAACAGTCAAGATATCTGTATATCAAAATAACCAAAATCTAAAATCCATCCCAAATATTTCTTGCACTACCTGTGTTTTACATACATCTGCCTTCAGACAAGTAAGTCATTAAAGACTATAACAAGCAGACCTAATGACTAGCCAAGAACACAGACCCATTTATTCAGCATTTGTTTTCCTATGTAACTGTATTAACCTTTTTCTTCATATGCTTTGACTTCTCTTTGACAACCTATTTCCTTGTATTGGATACATCTGTCTTGGCTGCTCAGGTCCAGCTACAGCAGTCTGCCCTAACACACAGGTGAAATGCATCTGTCCGTAGAAATGAAAAGGCAACTCACCTGAGTTAAGTGAGTTGTGCAACAGAGCAACACAACTTAGCCCTTTCAACGTGGATTAGTACACAGCGGTAGCATACGTGGCAGCATACTGAGCACAGAAACACAGGCAAGTGATGTTTCTTTTGCAAAGAAAGGATCAAGTGATTGCCTTGAGATAGTATGTGCAGCAAAGGTGAAGTGGACAAACACAGGCTTGTTCGGCACAAATGTACAGCAAACTTCAATCTAGACAAATGCCAAGTGTAGTTTTATTGACAGAGTGTCTGATAGGGTTATTGTTTACAATAAGAGAAGAACTCTTTGTCACATAAAATAGTAGCAGTTTCCAGAACACAGACTGCATTGTCCAAAGAACTTTTGCCCTGAAAGCTGTATCTTCCTTAGGGTTTTTACCAGAATAATTTTGTAGTCAGAAATACAATCTTTATTCCCCATAAACGCTTCACACGTTTTTATGGCATAGCAATGTCAGTAAGCACAGACCAGGCTATTGTTCCATCCTCTAGGACATGCTTAAGAAATACGTGGCATGATTAAACTCCCCGAGGTGACTGTTTAGCGAAGTGTTTAATCTTCTATTCATTAGTGTTATTTTCACTAACAGTAGTCTGGATTCTTACAGCACTTCGAAATAATTAGCCCTAAACATCAGAAGCTGGATTTTAGGGATATTTTTTTTAAAGAAGAAAATAACCAGAAAAGCAATATGTACTACAAAAATATTCTAAAAGTGCCAAAAAGCAGCTGCCACGCTGCTTCAAACCACATCACATGGGTGGCGTGTGAATTCAATACACAGCCTATATTACATTATGCCACCCACTAACTCTGATGTCACTGTCTGCAAAAACTCCGGCTTACAAGAAAGCCTCACTACAGCAGCCAACATGGAGAAAACTGACTTTTTGTTAGCTTGGTCTGAACAACACTGTAGACAATAATTTAAAAAAAATAAAATAGTGTCAAGATAACCCAAATCAGCATAAATTCTTTCAGACCATGCCAGTGAGGAGAAATGTATCGGGGTTAGTATCAACAATATACTTGACCTCAGGTTTTTTTTAATAAAACTGTTTTAAAATCTACTCTTCTTTTATCTGACTTCTAAACAGGGTTCTAATGTTTCCTGAGAATGTTGCTTATGGAACATAAAAAAAATTAAAAATACAAAATACTAAGTAAAAAATACTAAATAAGGTTAAGAAAAAAATAACTAAAAAAGAGAAAAATAGGAAAAAAACCCTCCAGAATTATTCTAATCACAACTATTTAAGTACACAATTTTGCTCCACCCTTGATCTAACTCCTTCTGTAACTCCAGAAGCATAGCCTCATTGAAAAGCTTGTCTTATTTTTTCTTATTATCTAAGTATACCATCCCTCCATCAAGACCTTAATGTCCCCTTGATCAGAAAGTTGGCGTGTGAATAGAAACACTGAACAAATTCTTTGGCGGGGGGGGGGGGGGCACCCCACCACCACCCAAAAAAAAAAGAACCCTCACCCTCATAATCAACTGTCCTCACCAAGTTATCAAACGTTTGCCAAAGATGCACGATTACATACATTGGAATACTTTACCTGTAAGAAGTGCTACTTTCACCACTGGTATTTCTGAACATAAAATTCTAGATAGGGCATTTTGTTTTCTTTGCATGAATGTAGATGTTACTAAAACATTAGCTACTGAAATAATCAGTTTGGTAAGTGATGTTCTTGCCTTCTACCACCATGGAAATTGACTTTTTTTCTACCAACAACAACAAAAAAATAATAAATCAACTGAACAAAACCATTTCCACTTCCTAGAGGTACGTCCCAGAAGAACATCCACTCACATTACCACCTCTTATGACAGACTGAGAAACACCTAATTTGTCGTGAACTTTTCATATGGGTTTAAATTAATATGGAATACAAAGGCTCTCCATACAATCAAAAACATTCAAAAGCAGTTCAGAATTTGGGGAAAATGAACAGTCGCTCAAGTTTACCAAACTATGCTACTGTTTACAAGAATATTAGCCCTTAGCTTAAATAAAGGAACAAATCATAAAACGAAGTGTATAGAAGTTAAAGATCACATGTTAAAGGCTTCACATGAAAACGAGAAATAGAATCAGCTGGCCAGTTTCTATCTCTACACTTGTGACAGAAGATACTTACCTGCCTGTTCCACTAAGAATTCCTACTGAATACACTCCTAGATAGGGCACACATAACTAAAAGAAATACAGATTCACAAACCCCAGATACTGTTCCTCCGGGTACATTCTTTGAAGCTCAGCCAATGGAAATGTGGTTCTACTGAAAAAGGTAAGTTATAAGAGGAATACTGAAGATATTCAGTTCCTGAGTCTTAGTTTTAGGAACACAGATCATTCTAGCCAAGACTGGACATAATCTGCCCCAGTGATTATTACAGAAAATTCAGAAGCTGTAACTGGATGTTAACACAGCAAGCTGAAGAAGTTCAGAACAGCAGCCCAGAACCCCTAGCTAGAATATAACTTTGTAACCAACCTTCTTCTGCAGTTTCTTTGAGATTAAAAAAAATAAATACAAGAAAACCCAAACACTCCTTCTATGTAATCTAATGGAAGTGCTTCCAAAAACTCTTTCAAAATGAGCACTACTACTATTTTTCTACAGCTATGCACTGTACTTGACAGGCAGAAGTATAGTTCCCTGTGACAACAGATAGCATATGAAAGGCATACAGTAACCATATATTATAAAAACTATTTATGGCTTATTTTTACAGTCCTGGGACTATAAAACATGCATGAACTCAAATTTAAATTTCACTCAGCTCTGCAGCTTCCTTTTTTTCTTGGCCAGATTAATTTAGGCCTCCATTAAAATCATTTTAGACTGTCCCTAAAAATATCATGACAAGCGAGCACCACAGCAGTTGTGAAGCGCTGTTTTAACTTTGAAGGCTTAGCGTCTGATTTTCACTTAAGCACCAGAAAACAATCTCTGGATCATAATCAAAGAAATTTTTTGTTTTGTTTTCCTGATTGCAGTAATGTTTCTAAGATGACAAAAGCATCTGAATATTAAGTGCAGGGCTTGAAATCACAGTTTTACACCCTAACTGGCCTTAAACTTTTGTTTAAATAATAAGCATAAAGCAACAAAAGTCTCCTCATGGATTTTTTGAGATTTCCTGAAGTTTATTGGGTCAGTGACTGCTAAACTAATCTTTGTCAGGATCTCTGAGAGGTGTCTTCACTTTCTTCCTCTCCCCACTTGACTGGTTCTTTTCCAGCTACAATTCACTGCTGAATAATCTTACCTAACAACAAATAATCATTTGACCGTAGAATTTAATTACTAAGTCACCATCAGTAGTTTTGCAACATGATTTCTCTCTTTGTAAGCAGAACCGTTTCCTATAGCACATGATACCTGTGAACCTCAGCAAAAAGTCATACAACAGCAAGACAGACAAGTGAGTAAAATCATGCTTTACAGGAGTGGCCAAAATGTAGCCCTTTGTGGTCTAGAAACTTGGGGCGCTTTCTATTCATCTAGAAGATAAGCACAGAAACGAGCAGATTAGAAGCAGAGACTCATCAGTGCCGCCAAGCACCTGGTCAGCAACTGATACTCAACGCGATTCTCTACATTGATTCCACAGAAAGGGGGAGCCCTGCACTAGCTATCAGCTCTTGGAAAAGACAGACCAGGCAACGAATTTATGCAAAACAAAAAGGAACGTCTCATTTTGTCACCTAGAACCACAGACTTTGGGGAAAAGTCACAGAGAGAACAATTACACCTTGTGCCTATTTTGACAGAAGTCGAGATATCCAGGCTACTGCTGGTATTACCCCACCCCCAAAAAAAGAGGCAAAGTTAAATGGCAATAGCAGTTACGAGAAGGAGGAAAACTGGTCCTCTGCTGCTTCCCACTGTGCAACAAAAATAGTAATTTGGGCTCTCTGTAACTAACTTAATTTTTACTTTGCTATGTTATTGAGAAGCCTTGAGATGAGAGTAGCAGATGCCAAACTGACCAGGCCACTGAGCAAACCTACTTAAAAAAGGAAACCCAAAGCCATAGCTGGCTGTTCAGTTGCTCGGTCTAACTCCACCACTCGGCACAGCAGCACAACACTGGCTTTAGTAAGACTGAACAGATTAACATCATTTATAATTTGTTAAACAGAAGACGTTGTTTTGTACAGAGGACTAACATGTAAAACACTACGGAAATGCATACATAAAATTTGTATTGCTGGCAAGATCTTTTTATTTAACCAATAAAAACGTGTATTAATGAGTACTTCTTTGTACAAGCATGTTTTGCACGAAGTTAAAAATATAAATCCTTGACACTAAGGTTATCTGTGCTACAGTTCATTTTTCATGTCAGTTCTCCAGAGCCAAGAAAATATTCACAAGCACCGTCACCTGCTGTGTAGAAGGCTGTCGCTTTTCTCCGGCAGTTTGTGAATCTGGCAATTAAAAGCACCTGATGCAGGCTGAAATCTCCCGGAGGAAGCTGGCCACGTACCCAACGAAACTGTCGCCACCCCGCCGTTATCACCTCAGCGCGGTACCGCGGGCAAACCCTTGGGCGGGCTCCGTACGTGGCAGGAGACACCTCCCTCAGTCAACACTCCGGGTTTGGACAGTGCAGCCGGCTGGGGGCCAGCGCGCCCGCAGACCTGTTCGCCCAGCTGCCGGGTAGCAGCGCCCTGCCCCACAGCCGCGGCAACTCGCCCCCTTCCACGTTTGCCCCGAGCGAGGCGCGCAGGGCGGGGCTGCCCCGGGCCGCTGCGCTGGGGGCGGCCGAG
>JAVJGI010000064.1:22475139-22518683 GCA_035590275.1 Ibycter americanus | reverse complement strand
CCCGCAGGGAAACGCCATTTCTGGGCAGTTGCCCCACGCGCGCCGCGGCACCCAGGCGCAGGCAGCGCCCGCAGCGTGACGGCGGGGGGCGGCGGCTGGTCCTGCGGCCACCTCAGGGTTACGCCTCGGAGCCGCGGCTGACCGAGCGCTCCCCGCTCGCGTTGCTGGGAAACTGACCGCAAAATCCCTGCGAGGTGAGATCACGGTTTGAGAGCCCCGTCCCGGGCTGGCTTCCCCAGGGGCGCCCGTGCAGAACCACTTTCCTAGGAAAGCACGCGTTAATTTCGGGGAGAAAATAGTTACCACCGTACCGGTTTGCTCCCAGCTTCCCTTAATACAGCGAAAAGTCTCCCTTTCTCCCTGCTTCCGCACAAAAGCCGCACAAGCCCAGCGCTCCGCGGGGCTCCCGCAGGCAGCGACACCGCTCCGCAACCGCACGGTGCGCCGGCGCTAACGCCGATGCTACAGCAGTGACAGAAGTGTTAATACCAGCGTTACAACTGAATTCATCTTCCCCAGGAACGCTGAATGAAGAGTGAGACCAGAATTTATCACAAGTAATATGTCGTGGTATTTCTAGCACGTTACAATCCTTCCGCACGCCTTTGGACGTGGAGGGCTGAGCTGCAGCGGGTACGGCACCACCCAAGGCACGCGCAGCCCGCCGTCAACCTTTCGTAGTGCAAAATTCAAGGCAAATGTTGAGTGTGAACATTTAGAAAGCTTTTTTTTCCAGAAGAAAGCCTGTATTAACAGGCATACTTTAAAGAACACCGTACCTCAGAACAAGACAGGCCACTGGCTTTGCTCCTCTTTCAGGAAGCAGCATGTAACAATTAGCAAACCAAGTTTTAGCAGAGATAAAAGCATGTGATTTTTGCAGTAGTGGCCCAATCCTAAACATTTTAAGGCAGGTCAATGTTTAAAAAACACACAAATGTAAGGTTCTAATTTTGTTGCAAGATGAAGCAAGAGGTAAAACCACACAGTGAATGAAGCCAGAAGTCAAAACCACAGTTGTAAGGAGCCTAAGCTGACAAAATAGCGATCTTACTTTAAAAAGTGGCACAGTCGCAAGCTGATGGAGAAGTACTTGCTGGCAAAATTTTTCCATAATTTCTTTTCCTATTTTTCCCTTTTCAGCATTGTATAGGGAACACACTACGAGGTCTTTATGATCAACTTCTAAAGAGCCAGAATCCACCCCCACTATCAAGACTTCCCTGAAATGTCTCCTGGCCCACTTTCAAAGATAATTAGTTCAGAAAATTTTCAGCAAATTCTGTAACACTATAAAGTCTCTTTGAACTATTATGTCTATAAAGCTACCCACTCATCTAATGAGTAACAAGATAAAGGTTTAAGTTACTAAACCAGAGCTGCCTCATTTATGAGCCTTTCAAAAAATGGCTGTAGCCACATTTGAGAAATGACTCACGATAGTCGAAACTACTCCAAAAATGGGAAAAATCCACAAATTACTTCTACTGTATTTTTCTATAAGTCTTGCTAGTTTAGTTATTTTAGCTAATTATACTGATTATTTTACCTAATGATACCTTCTAGACCACCCTTCTGATATTGGAATGAAACTGAAAAAAGCAGTAGGGAATTAAAATAGAAGTATTATTTAGTACATTATCACCAGAAATATTTACATATCCTCTACAAGATACTCCACGCATTCTGTGCCTGCAGAGGAAAAGGGAACAAGCGAAGAGAGGAAAAGACAACTATGGCTTATGCTGCTATAGGTACAAGACGGTTCGATTTCCAGTTTCAGTGAATGAATCAATCAATAGAAACCACAGCTTCACTCTCCTCTTTTATTCACCGAAGGCAAAACTGGAAGATGGGTTGCTAAGCAACACCACACTAAAGACTGCAGCTTGTTGAAACTAGCATTACTGACTCCCCTCCAGCCCAGGAGTCTCTTCCATTCAGAACTCTCTATTAAGCAAGAGGCTAAAAAAAAAAAAAAAAAAAAGTGCAGACTACCAGGACATGCATTTTTAAAATAAGAAACTGTAAAAGCAGAAGGAAAGCCGAAATTAACACTTTCAATCAGTTAAAGAGACATGGAAACAAAGCCTTTCCTTTAGAGAAAGTAAAAAAGGATTTAGTAAGGATAGGAAAACTTGAATTGGCTTATGTAAACCAAAAGGGAAATGGAAAGGCCATTTATTTCTTCTGGGGTTACTATACTAAAGTAAGATTTTCCCTAAAGGACTACTTATAACTACCATTTTTTTTTTTTTTTTTTAACACTGAAATCCAAAGATGTGCCACATTTGCACTCTTTTTTTAAAGACCTCATCTACAAAAAGACACTAGTGGCTAGATATGTTTAAGATAGCAAACGGGAATGCAGAAATCTTTTACCTGCATGGTATATGCAAGCTCCTCACCAAAAGTTAGCCACAAAAAGCTCAAAGTCTCAGTTCAATTTCTATCAACTAATTTCTGTATCTTATCATTACCATGACCAGATCTGTTACCCATCTTATGAAAGGTAATGTCCATCTTACGCTCATGACAAAACCAAAATAAAGTAGATGTAGATGCAGATTAGTCTTGCCTTTTTTAAGAACATCTTGCATGTATCTGTATAAAGCTGCCTGTTTTTATTCTAAACTTCAGCTAAATATTACTCCAATGCTATTGAGCAAGTAAAATTACATCAATCCTGTATGAATAGGGCTGTGTACAAAGAAAGTTGGTTTACTACAGGCTGCCTTGATAAGACCTATGTACTTACTCTTTTAGCAGTGGAAAAAATACCCCAAAACAGCATAGTGTAAGAATTCAGAGCCTACTGAGCCCCACAGCCCAGCTACTTTCTAGTTTCCCCCAGACTCAGCATTTTCCAGATCCTTCCATGTTCCTCATTGCACTCCCATACCACCAGTTTTTCCCCAGTCTCCTAAACCTTCCTCCTCAGAGCTCTACCACGCTGCACAACTTGCAGGCAAAAACCAGGGAGCCCACACTGTGCTTGGTACAGTTACGAACACACTGATTGCCAGCGCTCAAACAGAAGGGGTAAGGCTACAGAAAAAGTTTCAAAGTTCCCTAGGGAAGCAGAGGCCATTCATTTGGGTCTTTTCTGAATTTGCATATTCACACAAATCTTGTAGAAGTATTATAGTCCTGAGACACATTATTAATTTTAGTTTAGCTGACCAACAGCTCAAAAGTTACTGGAATGCAGAGCCTGGAAACCACCAGTAGGCAGCATCGTTGTGTAAGTAATGCATGCCAATCTGTTTAGGAAACAAGGGTAAACAACTACCCAAGATATAGCACCCAGTTATTGATAAGCAATATTAGACACAATTGTAAACAGGCTCCCTTTTGTAGCCTTCACATTCAGTTGTCTTAAAAAGGAAACCCAAAAGAATCAAATTACAGTGACTTTATACAATGTCAACATGGAAAGCTAAAATTATCTCAGGAGGAAACTGAAACTGGTTATTTAAGAAATGTAATGACTAGTATTAAAAATTCTCTTTTCATGCCAAAACATTAGTTTTCTAGTCAGATACATACAACAGAAGTGCTGTTTGAAAACAAAATAGAGCAGCATAATGGTTTTCTGTTAGGCATTTGTTTTTTTCAAAACTTCTGCATCACTGAAAACAACCTGATCCTTCTCCTTCCTTTCATTCATGACATGGTATTGCTTCCTTAAAGATCCACAGGTATATTCTGTATGTGAGACAAGATCATAATCCCCTGCAACCAAAACAATTTGTCCAGAAAGGTGTTCTATATGGATTAAACAAAATGAGCGCTAACTTCTGCACATATGACTGTACTGTCTACACATACAACTCTGAAAAACTAAAGTCTTCAAATTAGAAGTGCCAAACATTTCTGCTCAGGGAAGTCTGACTGGTGGATAACACAGCATGAGTAGCAAATAAAATCTGCTTAAGACTTGCATGATCTATAAAAGCTTTTACTGAACATTTACATAACGTCTTAATTTCAAATATTAGATTTTTCATTCAAACGTAAGTTTAATTGAGAACAATGTATATAGTTGTTTTTTCAAGATTAAAAAAATAAAGCATGCTTATAATATATGTAAAAATAGAAAAACCATACTTCAGAAATCTACTTGTAGTAATAAAGATTACACTGTAATTATGAATAAATGTTTTACAGGAACTGAAATCCAGCATCTTAACAATGCAACTGCACTAGATAGGCTAGGTTGTTTATAGCACTATTTCAAATGGACAAAATAAAATACAGAGTTACATGCTTTAAAACATTTTTATAACGCTGATGACACTTTACATAAGCACATGTAAGCAGTAAATACAATTTTTTTCAGGGCTACAGATTTTTCTTGAAAATAATCCAGATCTCTAGTACAATTAAATTAATCATTCAGAATACTTTTATGATGATATGGACTCTGTCACTGCAGTATTTCATTCACAGTTTCCAAAATCAGATTAAACAAACAAGTCCATGAGCCATACAAAAAAAAAATAATTCACGTTCTTAGTGATGCACGGGCCTTGTCAAGTATTTCCTTTCTAATCTTTGGATAGTTTGGATGTGCTTCAAGGACCTGTCAAAAGACAAAACAACCCAGAAGTTCTGTGTCTGAAAGGAAAGAATACTGTGTCTGGTTATCCCCCTCATCGCTGAGCTTACACTTCTAAAACTAAAATAACAACAAGACAAGTTTGTTTTAAGAACACATAAATGTTTAACTGTGGCTAAAGACTACCATGAACAGATCAAGAACAACTTTATCAAAGACACCTTGCTTCCCTTTCACGCTGGCCTGTCACCTTGGTGCAAAAGACATAGGGGGTCAAGGGCTAAAGCCTCTGGGTGGCTTGAAATGCATGCGTTCAGAACAGTGACCTCTGGAGATGTTTCCAAGGTTTTAAGTATACTTTTTCTGCAGAGATAAACTGCTCTTATGTTTTCACTCCCTCAGGCTCTTTCTTACTATACTCTACCCACTTCAACTTCTTGCCCTTCAGTTCCCCCCTCCCCTTTATCCTTCCATTCAATTTCCCCCCAAAAGAGCAAATTAATTTATTTCATTATTAATACTAATAATTATTAATTCATAATGTTCACTCTGCTTCTGTAATAGTATCCCTTCCACTTATTCTGCATCTGCTCTATTTATGTTTGGACCATACAAAGATAATACTGGAAGTTACTTTCTAACAGTGTGTTCTAATACTAATATTTGGTTAACTTCTTCAGCTATACTTCTGTATGGATTTACCAAGTTGCAACCACAGGCCCAAAAGAAGGTGCTGCCATTTGAATCTGCTTTCACATATGATAGCCAGCCATTTCATCTCTTATTTACCTGGTGGGAGCTCAGGATAAAGCAGATTATATAGAGGATATTTAATTTAATCAAACTTATTAAATAGGGCATCTTTCTGACATTAAACCATATATTTTAGGAATTTAAATGACAAAAAAGGATCATTATGTGAAAGAATGTTGCTACAGTAGACAGAATATTAAGTACATATACAAATTCTACCTTATGACAAACATCGATTGCATCAACATATCTCTTTCCTTTCAGGTAATTGAAAGCCAGCTTGTATCCTGTAAGTAACAGAGGGGGGAGGGGAAAGAAAAGGTGACAATTTCTGTTTCTGTATTGAACAACTAAAATATCACATTCAGATTCATTTTGGTCACCACGTATTTGTAAAGTTTGCATGTTTTTTTTCTAGTATTCTCTCATCTAAGCATGTAGAGATCAAAATTTCTACTGAAAATCACTTCAAGCAGTAAATAAGAGTCCTTTACACACAGATAGCTATGTCTGAATCAAAAAGACGACGTTCTGGAGAGTATGCGTTACTACAGAGAATACATAATAGTTGTCCTCTTTCAATTACTACGGTACCCCACACAGTTTCTCACTGTGATCTACGATACACTGTCCCTTTGTAAAGGCGATTCCATTATTAAAGAAAAAAAAAAAAAATCAGGATAGCAATAACAAACTGGGAAACTGAAATGCTATTCTGTTCCACTGTCAGCAGACCACCGACAAAAAAAACCCTCACACAGAACAGCTAGTCGCATAGCAACATGTCAGGCTGATACTTTCAACATAAAAAAGTATAGCTCAAGCATATCAGCCTGGAGAGGGATCAGGACTGAGGGGGGAAAAAAGATTATAAACATGCAATTTCCAAAATACGAAATTTTAAATCTTTCATTTATGGAATTATCCTTACTAGCAAATGAGTACAAGGGATCCAATACCAGTTTACAGTTTTACTTGCCAGATGCAGTTTGTGCTCTTTTAACCATTTTAGTTTTGACGCATGACAATTCTCACAATGCTGTATGCAAAACTAGAAAACAATGTACACATTGTACCTTCAATGTCATACTCTCTGTATGCAAGGTCGTTCCACAGTTTAAACTTCACTAAGGCATTCTCCTGTCTAGACACCAAATGATTTTGTAATTTGTTTAATTCCTACCCCGTAGAGGGTTTCAAAATAGCAAAAGAAAAGTCTTGATCTGTGTTTTCAAGAAACCATAGGCTTTTACTATTAAAACCTCTTTCTAATATGCTTTATTTGATCAACAAGTGTAATATCTTAGCCAAGACATTCATGGGTCAGTCTACAGAGGCAGGAACAACTAGTCCAAACTCATACTTTGATACCTAGAGATTTTCCCATATAACCTAAGTCAGATTTCAGTCAGTCATTTTTATTTCTATTTTGACATCCAAGTCCTCTTTTGCTTTGACCCTCCTAATTTGTTGACTCACAGCACATAGGGTAACATCTAGTTTTGGCAATCCATATATATGCACATGCATTTTTATATTGTTAACTGTGTTATAAAAACAGAAGCTAAACCACAAAACATTTAGTTTCATTAATAAAACACTACTTTAATCTACAGATCGTATTAGATAAAATCACAAACCAAACCATTGCAGCATCCGTGAGTTACAGTTAAAGAAACAAAATGTATGGCAGTTTGTATGCATAACAGTCACAATCTTGTTAAAAAAGCCCACTGGTCTTCCAGTTGATGCCAAAGGTGCTCTCACCGTAACACCAAAAAAACCCCTAGGGCACAGGTTACCAACAGCAAGCAGCATGCATTTTTGAGAGGCCATAAGCATAGCCCAAAACCTGGAACAGGATTTGTGTAAACCACCAGTCTTGGGACCTAGAGGCAGACTCTAGGCATTGAGTAAGAAAGGGCATTTTATCTTATGTATCCATTTCATAAAGGGTTTCCTATATTAAAATAGTCTAAAAATAAGACACTTCAATTAACCACCCAAACTGGAACCTGAATAGTATTCCAAGTCTCCAGTTAACCATCTATTTTTAAACCAGATATAAAGAAATTTAAATAATTTTAAAATTCCTTACTCATGTATATAAAACCTTACATCCATACAAATAGGTAACTTGTCTGATTATCAAAACACAAGAAATAAATCAATGATCTGCCACCATCAGATATATATTGGGTATTATAAAAGGTTCTCTACTATAAACAGTGCATACAGTATTACTATAAATGCATTATTAAAAATTAATGCTGTACTTACAGAGAAAGTTGTTCACAAAGAGCAAACTATAACTTTTTCAGACCAAACCTTGTACTAAAACAGTAAGCAGAAACTTCTGAAGTATCATAAAGCTGCTACCTCTTGCCACAGGGGCTTTCCAAGTGACTGTTAAGTACACCTTTGCACATCTGTGGTTTTTATGTAAGGAAAACCAGTGATACTCTGTCTCTACAGCAAATTAAAAGGAGTCTTTCCAGTAAAGGGTTGCTGTTTCATTCCTGCTGTAGTGCCTAAGATCATACTTAGAGGTTATATATACATGCCTATTGTTGGATTTGTTTGGTTTCCATACTTCCAGGCCATCTCATAATTTATTGCTGCATCCTTATATGCTTGTTCCTTTTCCATTATGTACCCCATGTATTCATAAGCCTTGCAGCATGACTGCAAAATATAAATATTCATTCAAAATTTTATTAAGGTAAGCTTATATATAATAATACTGACATCTTAATTGCTTAAATCCTTCAAATCTGTACAACTGGAAAGCATAAGTGATACTTGTACTAACACTGATAACAAGATAATCTTGATTTAAAACATCTGTAATACAAATCAGTTATAAGGAATTCTGCACAGCAAGCTCTTAAGTTATCCTAAGTATGGAGTTCATCACTGCAAGTACTCCTTCAAAAACGTTTAGAGCCTCCAGGATATCTGTAGATACCTCTTTCAGTTAATAACAACCCTACCTATGGCAGCTGCATTTCAAGTCCAGCCAGAAAGTGTTATATCTTCCACAAATACTGTTTGTTTAACTTTTTCTTAAAAAGGTATTTTCATAGCCTTATTTTTAGAAACTGTTTTACATTATAATTTTCCACTTAAAGCTAAAGACAGACACAAATATTCTGAAGAGAACACCAAGCATTAAATATTTCATTTTGTACAACTCCCAAGTGGCAGGTTACAAGCATCTGAAAGACAGGTTCCAAAAACTATTAAGCACTAGATAAAGATACCAGCCTTGCTTCTGTTACACATACATATAAATACATTTAACTCTATAATAAAAGTTAGTGTGAAAGATACAGTAATTCATACAGAAATCTTACATTTAGTACATAAAGCAGGAAAAATAAAATTACAAAAATAAGCAAAACCCTAACTACTATATGCCCTTACTGTGAACAGCTTATATTATCATGCTGCCAATAGGTCAAATATTTCCAAGAGAAAAATGAAGCTTTTATGAAAATATGCACCTTTTTTACATAGGCAGAGCAAAGAAATGCTGATATATGAATTACATTCCACCTTTAACTTCACTATTTCCAATTAGGCTTCCAAAATCTACTGATAAAAAGCTTTCGAATCACAGCATGCTGGGATAAGCAGTATGGGAATGCCTCAGAGATGAGGTTAAAAATGTACTTCCCTTCTCACTTGTTATAAACAAAGCAAAAAGTTCAAAATCAAGAAGAGTAATCAGTAAGAATCCCCAATTTCATAGAAACAGTCTGCTCATTGGGATCTCACTAACCTTAAGATCAAAACAAACCCAAATAACAAGACGGTAGGCTTTTATGAAGTTTTCACTCAACATATTTACTTAAATCGTGTGTGTATATATATTTATATCTCCATCTCCACATCATTCAATTCTGACTGCTAAAAATCTTAAAAACTAATCCATCACAATAGCATGTTTTCTCAATCTAATCAAATCTTCCAAATGAAAGAATACCACACAAAATATCATCTTGTGAATTAACAAGATATTTTAAGCTCTAAAATATTCAACATCTATTTGTATATTACAATTCCTTTTAGCTACTTTGCATGCAAGTTGGAGAAAAGCCAGTACCTTCACTGTGCCGTTTTGTAAAGGAACTGGAGTTGCAGACTTCTAATTTGCCATCCTCCTTCCTATCAAGGAGAGCTTGTTTATCTAAGTTCCTCATGGGTCTCTTTAGAAGAAAATAAATTACTTGGTAGGCTATGTTTTTAAGGCTGCTTGGGAGTTTCTGCAAAACAAGTGTCCTTTGTGGTATATACCTGCTCAACAGACCATCTATTTCAAGATAGGTCTCATTGTGGGAGAATAACTCACGTTTATCCTCCAGTGGTACGGATTTTGCAACTTTCCTTGGACATCTGGACAAGTGTGGAACTGACTTTAAGGTAGATTTTTTTCTTAAATAAATTCAAACTAATTTTCTGTAAAAATGAAATTGAGTACATCCTATTTTAAGAAGCATCTCTGCAAAAGTACATGATATTATTACACCAAGAAGTGTTGTAGCTGCCTCTTAGTTTTATATTTAGAAATAAAAAGAGTACAAGTTCAAAAATGTCTACCTCTCAAGGGGGTTGCAGAAGTGTGACTGAATAATGAACCTCACCTTCTGTACTGATCAATTCAGAAAAAGAAATACACAGCATCAAGTCCTTTTCTAAACCAAATCTGTGCACTATAAACAGTATCCTGACCTGCAGCATAGTATCTATGGAAGACTAGCGTAGTGGATGTGCTTCATGTTAAGGAAAGTGAAATGTATAGATGCAAAAAATGTGACCAGCAAAAAGGGACAAAATGAAAAATAAGCACAAGTGTAGAGCTGCTGGTTTCCTGGCTTATTTTGGTCTACTTCCCCTCAGTAAGTGAAATACAGGGCAACTGCAAAAAGAAATACAATTTGAAATCATTTTCCAGAGCAAAACTAAACATTTAGATGAATTAAAATAGAAGGTTACTAAGGTTACTTTTAGTGTGCATTCACTTACCCTATTATGACGAAGGCATCGTTTTAATAATTCACCTGCCATATCATATTTTGCAGATTGAATATATATATCTGCAAGCAGAAGCCAACTCTTCTCAAACTCCTCTGCATCAATGGGATTCCAGCTCATTTTTGAGATCCGTTTTAACTGATTTCTGGCTCGTGGGGTCTGTTTCAGGATCATGTAGGCTGTAGCCATTCCCAAAAGTGCTGGTATATGATCCTTCTACAATAAAAAGCATAGTGACTGCAGGGGTGCTTTTTTATTTTGCTTGTAACATTTTTTTTTTTTAAATAAGACTTTCACCAGGTGTCTGAAAACTAAACTAAAAGCTACGCTTCAGGAAATAAAGATAGAGCATCCAGTCTTACAACACATTTTCCATCTAGTGCTATGATTATTTCTCTAAGACTAATCATGATAAACACCACATTAAATAATTAAAAGGCTGAATATAAGTTTGGGCTCAAAACAATCTTCTTCAGACAGGAAATGTTGAAAGCATCCGCAAGTATTTCATCTCAGCAAGAACCATTATGATGCCACTAAAATCTATCCTTCTGATACAGAAATAAATACTTCAGATAGAAACTGAACTCACTTGAGGTTACAATGCAAGCGGTATTTTCTACTTTTAAAAGCGCCTGTTAGATGTCAATAACAGGGACACCAATTCCTATTATTAGGTTTACAGCTCCTAAAAATGTAAGTCTAAACTGCCTATATCCAAAAGCTACATATAACAAACAGCATTTTTAAAAGCCACCATTCTATGCAAAAGCCTCAAGCAAGCAGTAAGTAGTGCAGCAGCAAGTGTGATTTTTAAAATCCTGCCTTTATTAACACAGTGTATATATGAGAATGGGGCTTGCATCACAAAACTGCTTCCTGAATACAGAGAGTAGCTCCATCAGCAGCTAACTTAAAAGCTTCTTTCTTCCTCAGTGTTCCTGGCTCAGTATTGGTATTCTGCCTCTTCGTAGGGTTGTGCTGTAAATAGGCTTGCCATAGTGAGTTTAAAAAAACAATAAATAAAACTTACCCCACCAAAAATCCCTCTCCCACATAATGATCAGCTCATCCCCCCTGCCCTTCCTCAGTAGTCACACCCAGCATGGATCATGAACTCTGAAGAGATTAAAACTGTGTATTTTATGTGACTCTGGAGAGAAGCCTAAATAGATTGGAGCATTCTTCCTGCTGGAACTGTGTCACCATGTGAAAAACATTCAATATTCACAGGACCTCAGATCAATTCTGAGCAGGACTGCGAAGCCAGTACTGGAGGCAGAGGGCCACCTTGTCTGTGATTCTCAGAATTGCTTTACATGAAAGATAAGCATCAGTATACTCAGCTCAACAAAGGAGCAGTTTACTAAACAGGTAATGGGTAGTAGTAACAAGTATTTCTTGGCATTCTGATGGACTATCTGTGTCTACAGGTGCTTAAATAAAATCTGTTGAAAGGTGCTGGTAACAAGAATATGTTACTAATCCTAAAGCTAATGACTATAAGTAGCCATAAAATAATGAAGATTTCCATCATAAGGATGGATTTTAAGCAGATGGATAATCACACCCTGGAATCTAAGTTCTGTCAAATTGCCATGAAGTAGATGAAGGCAGCTTATATTTAATTGTTTTTGTTTACAGAATGAAGGTACTGTATAGACTTATATCATCAGAAACACTGCTGGCAAGACTGGGAATTAAAAAGCAAACCAAACTACTCAAACCAAACTGCCAATTTCAGTAACTAGCAGCATTAGCATTTAGTTGAGTTGTAAATTTGCAATCCAGTTGAAAACCTCCAAAAGATGTTATTCCTGCACAGTTGGTTGTTTTGTCTTTTTTTCAAGTTTTATATAAAATATTCTTTAATAGGAAAAAAACCCCTTAGAACGAATAGGACTAAGACATGCCACTATTCCTGAAGGTAAACTGTGAGATTAGTTAAAAAAAAACAAAACAAAAAACAAGTAGTAAGTGTGAAACAAGACTGAGGAAACGAGACAGGTTACTAACCTCAGCCACTACTATTTCAGTGAAAGTGTTCAGTGCTCGTTCAACATTTGATTTTTGTTTCGTTGCCATGAGACAATAATTTTCCATGATTCGCAGTTGAACATGACCCTGAATGGTCTGAGGTTTCAGTTCCTTCAGAAGATTTTCTGCTGTTCTTACAGCCAACTGCACAGACTCCTGCTTCTCTGTTGAATTACTGTTATCAGAAAGAAAGTGTTCATAAAAGCTTACTTTTTAAGTATTGCTCCAATCAAATTAACTACAAGTTAGTATCAATTCCATACTAAAAGTATACCATGCTAAAAGGTATACCATTTTGTACAAATGGCTCCGTTACAGTCATGCAACATTGATTCTCTTCTATAACAACAGCAATTCCAACCTAATAAGCTGTTTTTAACACTGTAAGTGACCAGAATTCCAGATAGCGTCCTCTATATTTTCTGCTTCAGACTGACTTATTACAGTCTAGGATGGTCTCTCACAATATAGCAAGTCAAATATTCAAAGCATTAGATAAGCTTGAAGTTCTAGCAGTTTAAATTTAGGCACATTATTAAGGGGCGGCAGAGGAAGGGGATGACAGAAGAACCCAAGCAATATTTATTTCATTCACTTACCCTATGTCAGCATCCAGATTTTCAAAGACTTCACCACCCACAGTTTCATTATCTGGGTTCAGACAAATTTCAATCATGTTGTAGACTGCATTCTGTCCCCAGTCACTGTCCTTCCGAGCTTTATTAAAATGCCGGAGTGCATCATTTGGTTCACCTGTATACCTAGATGGAGAATTGAAATATTTAAAGCTAGACAAGTAAAATTTGCTGCCCCAAATCCCACCCAAATGCCAAGAAGAAACCCAAGTATTTAAAAACGGATTACACACACTGATAATGCAAGGTTTAAACAGCATGCATACTATTGCAAGGAACTTGTTTTTGCAGACTAAAAACCAGTCTGATAAATTCAGCAAGAATAACCCTTTTAACAAGCAGGAAATATGAAGGATGTATGTGAGACAGATAAAATAGCTTCATTTCAAAGAGGAGCTCATTGGAAAGTATTTCAGAAGAGAAAAGGAGACCTTTCCTACAATCCTAGCACCTTAAGTAGCACTATATTACTTAGCACATTACACTTAGCACTTTTGAATGATAATAGATGACAAGAAAGCTAATTTAAATATGGACTACATAATCAAATAAATCTTATCTTAATTATAATTGCAAGTACCAAAGATACAGTCCTTTGCAGTAGTGAAATCCTGGTTCAAGTTTTGTTCTGGAAGAATGTTTTTCAGCCATTAAAAGAAATCTTGGGACTTCTTCTAGTTTCCCAGCTCTTCTTAATAGGTCGATTAATCGCGACAGGGTTGCATAGTTATCTAAGTATATAAATAATTAGATCACTGTAATTCTAGTTATTTGCTGTATGACTAGCTTAAGAAATAAAGAGCCTGGCTTGTTTTGTTCACGTACATAAATTGTATATGGTGTAATACATAAGGCATACTACACAGTAAGCACAGATCAGGAATGAAGCTATCAAGTGGTACTTGCAGTACTGCTATAAGAGCCTATATAAAGAGAAGTATAATTGTACTTCACTTTCAAAAGCACTCAAACAAAAACATGTGCTGTACTCTTATGACTTCTTTCACAAAGTCCACTAGAAAGCTTTACATTCATTATAGAACTATTTTAATATTTTAGTAGCTATCTCTCTGGTCAAAATTTGCAAATTGCTAGAAGAAACTCATTCTTGTCTGTGATAAGTTTCCTTTATTAATTTTGAAGTGAAATGCTAGCTTTATGTGCATGCACTTGATATCTTAAATACAAGAAAAAGCGCTTTACAGTTACAAGTAAGTAACACCCTAGCTATATTTGGCTTGAGGTAAACAATGCACATTACATAGCAGCAAAGTAAATTACTGTATCTACGAGAAATAATTTTCTCATCTTCTCCTCCAATAGCTTTATGTTTTTATATACAGTAAAGGTCTTTGGTTTTAGTATCTATTACATTATAAATAGCACATTTCTTTTTAATCATATAAAGTATTTTTTAGATATTTATCCCTCTATCTCATTAGAACTATGTTTCAGAAAGAATTAGAAATATCACTGCTAAATATTCACCTGGCTTGCGTTCTAGGAGCTGTTGGAAATGAAAGACAGCTTGTTCATAATCTTGCTTCCTGAACATGAGATCAGCCATCATCTACAATATTGATCAATTTAGAGGAAACAAAATAAAATATTTTAAGTCATGGTTTATAATGAACTCTAGTTCTGCAAAGTGGGGAACTGAAACTATAGGTTTAAAATGCTGCAGGAATTGCATGAGAAGTAAACTGAGTTGGGTTTTTGATTACTCTCTGGAAAACAAACTCTCTATACAGACAGAATAATGATGAGCAGGCACAGGCTTATATCTCAATTGTTCACTTAAGGTAGACATTAAAAGAACTAAACACTTTGATGGAGCTTTAAAATAGGTTTGGTTTTACTTGTGTAGTTTTACTCCTAATTTATTTCCCATAAATGCAGATTAAGCACATAGAAAAACAAAGTTAGTTTAAAGTTAGGGGGAAAGAAAGATGATAGCCCACTTCAGCAGTGGAAGTAAACCAAATTATTTCATTTCAGCTTCTCTCCACTGAGAGGTAGCTAGTAAACAGTACATTTACTAACAATATATTAAGAGCGCCATTACCCCTGTTCTTGCACCATACTAGGATAAATTCCAGATGTTAGACTGCTGTGAGAAAATAACTATTTCTAGTCTTAAAATCATTTTGCTCCTAATGTGTTAAAGCAAAAGTTGCTCAGTGTATTGAGCTGTCTTTTAAGCCAAGAAGTATATGAATACTGTATGGAGAATCTGCACTGTGACTGGAAATGGTTAAGTAGGAATATGGTTAACTATAATTGTGTAAGGACGTAAAACCACCTTAAGTACATAGCTCTTTTCTTCTGGAAGTTTTTTTTAGATAGTTGCTTTAATATTACTGTGCTGGAAAAATAACTTCTTCCCTGACCACTAGTCAATTGTTAATAAAATGTGTTAAGCCATGCTTTAGTCAATATTACAACTACTACTTTTTTTGCTACTAGTACTTTTAAAGATACATTTCTGCATTGAGATAGAACAAAGGCTATGATAGCTAGAAACTTAATATTGAATCATTACCCAGCATAAACAGGAAAACACCTTGTTGCAATGGATTTTTCATGTCTTTTGAAATCAGAAGCTGTAGGCCTTCTTAAAGGTAGTATTTTATGGATCCATCACATTGCAGAGACACAAACGTCAAAAACCTTCTGAATACAGCATTAGTATAACACCACATACCATGGTTGCTGCTTCATTATCTTGGTCGTTCTTCAGTAGTAAGGAGCACTGATGTTGACAGGCATCAGTATCATCTTGTGCAAGATATAAACGTGCAAGTTCCAACATTGCCTGTATATTAAAATATGTAACTATATGTAATTCAAAGACGAAGAAAGCTAGCTCAGTTCTACAAGTATCAACCTGAGATTTCAGAGCCTCAGGAAAAATTTAGTTCTCTTCCAAAGAGAGCTTTCTCTGCTGTTTCCTGTGGACTCTTGGTCAAGTAACTTGATTAATTTCCATTTCCTCACCTTTAAAACAGAGAAAACTTTTCTTCTTGAGAGGGATATTCTTGAGGTACATTGAAAACAGAGCTGCTCAGATAGTTTTGCTCTGAAGACTACAGTATTTTGGTAATAATAACTTGGGAAAAAAAAAAAGTAAATGCAAGCAGTTTAAAATTCATTGACAGAAGCGAATACCTTATTAACATTCACCAATTAGCTTTGGAATATAAGGAAATTCCAGCAGAAACTGTTTTCTTATTTGCATTTCCAAACCTACCACATTAAGACTGTGTGCGGATCCATTTCTGAGAAGCAATCGTGGAATAAATATTAACAAACTGAAACGTACATAAGCATGCATCCTTAAGGCTGAAGTTCCATCATAGACTATTCTGAATAAAAGGCCACAGAAAAGTTTATGAACACGAGTTACCACAGATTTAATCAAGTTCCTATTAAAGCCAATGGGAGTTAAACCAACCACAAAGTAAAATTAGTAGTAGAAAAAACAGTAAGCAATGTCACTCCTGCTTAGTTTTACATGGTGTTTTCATTTTGTTTTCAGAAAGGAGGTTTTTATAACTGCATTGCAATTCTCTTTCTGGTTACACTTGTGAAAGGCACTTCTGAATCAAAATAGTGTTTTGAACATCCTGTTCAGGATATGAAGGCTACTTGCATAATATTTAACAACTGTCTTCTTCCTACTTCCTGTTATTTACATATTCAAACATATACTATATAATTCTGAAACAGAAAGGCAGGTGGGTAAGCATTGAAATGATATGGAGATAGCATCCACGTAAGAATTTTAATTATGAAAGTTTTCTTCAAGCCACTGTTCTTATGTGCATCGCATAGTGGAAGACCGAAAGGCAGTCTGTTAGTCAAGGAACCCTTCCTGCCTCGGCAAAGTCAGAGAAGAATGTCGGTTAAACTAGACTTCTATACTAGATTCTACTGACTGGAAGTGGTCTCTAAATTTTCAACTCCAATCCAAAAAACGATACTGTGAAATGATGTGCTTGATGCAGTCTGTGATCCGTTTCAAGTCTGCATCTGGAAACTGCATTGCCTCTTACATGGTCAGAGAAATGAGGTAGGGTATTACCTACCAGATCTGACTATGTAAAACGAAACAACACAACATAAAACTCTTATGACATGGACTGCAATGTCTTCACATTTAGCTGAACAATTCATTTAATGCAACATTTCAAATCTGGTTTGAGTTACTTTAGCTAGAATACAGGGGACTTTGTTCTGATAAAACAAGGTACAAAGCTTCAGAGGAATTTCCAATACTTCTGTATATAATTTTAAGGAAAATAGACTCTGTGAAGAGATCAAAAAATATGCATGTGTTTAACTGCTCAAATTTATATTTTGTAGTCTAAAAGAATTCAATTCCAACCTTGTGCTAGCAACGTTTTCAAAAACAAAGGGAAGAAAACAAGTTGAAATCTACTGAAACTATAGAAATAAGAGTGAGATGACTCATACTAGTTGTGGGTAACCAAAAGTATTTTGCTATTCAGTACTCTAAGCGGCAAACAAGTTCTTAATCAGAAATTTAGTCTTAGATTTTCTAAGATGTCATTGTATTCTGTATTGTTGGTGAAATAGGATTAAAGCAAAAGTCTCCAGTAAGTGCATCTAACAGCACAATTCAGTACAAATGTCAGTGCACAGCATTATCTTGTAACAATGGATATCTCTCAACAGTATGATTTTTAGCAAGAATTGAAGGGAAATGTCATGCTGGTATTTCAGTACTAGTATGAAAGAAAAAACCCCACCACAAAATGGTAAAGGATTTGACTGGGATGGCATACCACAAAAGCCATAGCTCTACCAGTACTATGATAGGCAGTCTCTTGGGTCTTAACAGTAGAATGAGGCAGTCACTCTCCTTAGAAGGTTTTAAGGATGTTTATTCCTCTCCCAAATTATTTTTCTCCTCCGTCATCATTTTTACAAGATGCCTTGAGGAAAACCTGTCTCAAAGATGCTGAAGTTGTAGCTTTAGGAAGGACCTAGATTCTTGAAACCTCAAAACATCAATTCAAGTATTAAACCCAGACAATGTGTGGATAATTTAGCAGCTGGTGAATTTGATAGCTGTGCAAGAAGCAGCAGCAAACTAAGAAGTCTTCACATACACCTAAATATACAACACACATGCTAGAAAAATCACGGAAATTTGACAAAAGTTATACTTATTTGTTTTTAATCTAAAAAACCCGCTAAAGTTGACACAATTTTGGTGCTCATTATAAATTTCTTAGCCTTTCACTTCCCCCTCTCTTATCTCCAAAACCCAAGGCTGTGAAAGAGGAGGAGGAGGAAGGGATAAAAATAAGCTCAAATTTACCAGCATTTATCACAGGAAGATTTTTGGGAAAGAGATAGTGCAGTGAAGAAAGCAGTAGTGCAAAAGTCACAGCTCAAAACCAGCAACATTTTGTGACTAAAATCAGAATCTTACCAAGTCCAGATAAAAGTCTAAAACTGCTACAACAGATGCAGAAGAGACAGAAATTGTCTGAACTGACCAAAATCACTGGCACTTCATTCCAGAGGACAAGCAACAAGCAAGATTGTTTCAATCTCCAGTATTACCACGCTGTACCTTACAAACCCTCAAATGGTACGTGACGAAAGGCTCACTATAAGATCTAACAGACAACTCTGAGTGCATGCAGGCCACCACTTGAATCAGGAGTTTGTGTAAGTGAGAAATCAGCAGTACATGCAACTATTTTATCACGACAAGCAATGAAAAGGAGAAAGCTCAAGGCTCTATGTATATCATAAAGCAGAAATAATTGCAAATCTACACTGTGGATGATTGGAAAACTGTATTGCAAGATATCAAAATTGAATGGAAAAAACAATGCAAAATAGTCCAAGGGAGAACTGACCTTGTTATCAGTTTCACAGTGAACAAGAGCTTCTTTGTAAAATTTAATTGCTTTTTCATAGTTTCTCTGGGCTGTAGAATGTTTTGCAATCTCAGCACAAATTTCAGCCGCTAACTGTTTCTGTGCAGGAACTGCATCCAGCTGTTCTACTTGAGCCCGTTTAAGCACTCTGGCTTGTAATTCCCGAGCCTAGTGTGGGGAAAGGAGTGAACAGCCAAAATTTTCAAAGGAATGAGTTTTATATGATCTCCTTTAATGTAATTAAAATTTAAAAGGTTCTATAAAGACACTATGTGTTTTATAGATGAAACCCCCAAATAATAAAAAGTCTCTGCTATAAAAAACATCAATGAAAGCAAGCAAAACTGCCCCTCACTCCCCCAATATCTCTCCCTCAACCACCTGTCTCAAACAGTCTTGCTTCCGCAAAATCCACATTAAAAACATGCTGAATAGCAACCTAGTGTTCAACACTTTCAAGATGGAATCCCAACACACGTTTTCTAAAATACTCCTTATGACAATTGCATGCCAATCCAATATTGTATAATTTACACCTTATAGAACATAATTTTGAGATGATCATCCATACAGTATTTTGTGAAATGTAAGGAATAGAACATTAAAGCAAAAAGCTGGGGAGGGATCCAGTTTACCCCTTGTGTACTTGGACAAAAGGGTGGTGTGAACATGCTTATTTAATACTCCATTTAAGGAGTATTTAGGTCAAATACATCTATTTGACTGAAGATGACACATTTTTATTGGTCTAAATTTCCCCCATATTTATTTATAACTAACATCCTCCCCAATTCAAACGGTTATGTTCCAATTTATAACTACTAGCAAAGTTCTAATCACAAAAAATGCTAGTGCAGGACATCATTGAACAAAGTGCCTCATTATTAAAGAGAAAAGCAATGCTTTTGCACACAAGCCCTACAGTTTTGCTTAAAAAATTTTATCATTATCTCCATGGGTTCCCATTAAGAGCTTCCTTAGTCTCCAAGCTACCTTCCTACATCAAAAATATTCAATAGAAGTGTTACATGCCTTTTTCCTTTTTTTTTTTCCCCCCTTAAGATTAAGCTTTTGATAAGGTGTATAAACAAGACTTCAAAGGCCAAAACCCAGAAGGTGTATGTACTTTATTAAGCACAGAAAACTCAGGGGGTGGAGAAAAGGAAAAAAACCTTCAAATTTTATTTTCTGAGTTCCTTCACTTAAAGCGATTAAGAAAAGTCTAACAGCACGGAGTCCTTTGTTAATATCAGATGCCCCAAAAAAGGGCAGATAAGGAGATAGCTATGCCCAATTCTTTCCTTCCAATTATTCAGTTGTGCCTGATCAGTCTTCTTTGATTTCAACTGGAATTCTAGCCAATTAACACACAAGAGATCCCCTCTTTCTGCTCAAGCAGTTATGTAACTATCTTAACATTGAAATATATTCTCAGAAGAGCTGCTTCGCTCATTTAAAAGTTCACAAATTGAAGAGAAAGAAGCACTAATATTATTCTACTTCTCACCTCGCTACTATTTTGCCTAGCAAGGAAGGAGAATTACATCACAAAGTAAAATCTGGGGGAAATGTCTAACATCACCCTGTAAACCAAGGGAAGAAACCTGTTTAAGAAGAGGCAATAGTATGACCGAGCAGTTAATCCTGCTGAATCAAAATACAGGTGGTTTTGTGTAAATGAATGTGGCAGCAAAGGGAAAAGGAGCACAAAAAGACTTCAAAGAGAATGGATACAAGGAAGGTCAGTTTTGAGGGCAGTAACAAAAACAACAAAATAAAAAAGATAAGAGAGACAAACACGAAGTTTTTAAAGTATGATATAGTGAGAAATGAGAAAGAATTAAAGTAGTAAAGAAAAGAGTAAGAGAAGTAGACTGCTTTAGGGGATATTTATTAAAGGGGGGGGGGCGGGAAGAGTCAACTTCCAGAAAGAAGAAAAGTTCATTACAAAAGGAAAAAAGAAGTAAGAAAAGCAGATTAAATAGCAACATCAGTAGGATTTTAATTCTTATGTACAATGATCTTTCCAACCAATTGACATAATTTACTTTTCTTGTCGGTCATAAGATGCTACCAAGGCTTACTGCTCCTGTAACAGAGTGGAGGTATAATGGAAGAGAATGTATGGACCTAACCTGTTGTTCAACCTTTGTTTTGAAAAAGCATCTTCTAAAATCACTAGCTTCCAACTTTGTTCTTTCAAGCATCAGTCAGTGATAATACTCAAGTCCAGAACGTATAGATCTTATTCTTGCTATTTAAAATAAACAGTGGTACAACAAAGTGACAGGTAGCCATAGAACAATCTGGAACAGCTTTCAATGAGTCTGTTCAATGCTGACCTAAAGATATGTAACCTAGCTGTCCCCATGGCTAATTTTGGTTTTGCCTGCTGTGCTAAAACTATGCTCCACACACAAATGAAGGCACAGTACAAATGCAGGCTTCCAGTAAAAGCCTGCATTCTGATCTAGAATTCAAAGAACACTGCTTACAAAAAGCTTAGACTTCCTAACCACTTATGTTCTTTACATTCTGCACCAGTCACTGGTGCTTTATCCCCACCATGTCTGTGTTTTCCTCATTCACAAGCATATTATGGTTAGAATCTGGGATAAACGTGAGGACATTGCAAGCTTTCATAGGGTTTTTTGTTTTCCCCTTTACCTGTTGTAATGAAACAACAGCTTCATCAATCTTCTCCATTTTGCTGTAAATTTTTGCCAGAAGCACCTGGTAACGTCCATCTTCCATCAGAGAAGACAATTCATTAACTGTAAAAATTACATTAAACAAATATTATTCTTGTAATAACTGATCCTGGTAAAGTCAAATAAAAGATGAAGCCCTCCACATACTCCAGGCAAGAGCTTGAATTAAAAGTTCACAGCTCAATCTTATGTATTTAGGATTGTGATTTGACTTGGTGTGTTGTTAGTGGGCAGAGTAAACGTTACAACCTACAAACAGAGTGAGATTTAAGCCCAAAGACGTGAAAGATGCAAAAGGAATTAAAAAAAAAAGGAAAAAAGAAAAAAAAAGACTCTCTATTTGCATTCTCAGAAATATGAGAGAAAAGCTTTTGATTTAAGTGGACACGAAATAAAGCCACTCCTGACATTTCTTATCTAAATCCTCCTCAAAGTCAATGAAAAATGTCCAAATTGATTCTGAGTGCTACTGTACACCCAAAAACCATAGGATTGTGTGATGAAATTTCTAGTCAGACCTCAAACTACCTTTCTTTTGCTAGAGTCTGGAACAGACAATAATATAGTTAACTAAATATTTCAGTACCTACTCAAAAAGTAGCATGCCACTTTTGAATAATGGTTAAAATATATATGCATAAAATAAAATTTGAGGAATACAAGTTCTCCCTGACTTGTACCCATTTTAATCTATTCATAAAGTGGTATCTTGAGCACAGTTCCACATTAACACATACAAGCCACCAAAATCCATGTTTTCTAAAATAACGTTTTATCTTTATTAAAATCTTTAAAAATTACATTGAGCTGCACTATTAGCAAACTGTCTTCAAAGTGCTGTAATTGTGACATGGTTTTCTAAATCAGAGATTAGGCCATGTAGCCAACCGTGTAAGATCATTCCTTCCAGTACATTTCCTATATTTCATTTTTCTTTCACAAACAAAGGATATTTTAGCATTTCTAAAAAAAAGATATTAAATCATTCAATAATTTTCCCAATTGTCCTGGGTTAATCTCCAGCCAGCAACTAAGTACCATGCAGCCACTCGCACACTTCACCAAGTGAAAGCGAACTGTGACCTCTACTCTGCCACCAAAGGGACTGAGAAAAATGCATTAGCAACTGTGGCAAACCACTTTGCTGCCTTTGACTCCAGCTGATATTGAAGTTCTAGCATGTCTGTCCAGCATGGCAGCTAAATGTGAAGACGTTGCAGTCTAGGATACTGGGTAGCATTTACTCCCTAAACCACCATTCCCCAACAGCAGGAATGACTTATCTAATCATGACAAATTCAGAATCAGAACATTTGCTACCACAGAAGAGAAAGAACCTTGTGTGGAGCTCTGCTGTTGTATTTACTGACTTCATCTATCACAGATCTTCCAAGTTTAGAAGTTCTGGCAAAAGCACCTTTAAATGTAAGTGAAGTTTATATCAGAATGCATTTCTCATTTATCACTTAATAGTTTCCTGTGTTTTAAAGTTCAATAAAGAGTTTGTATGGAATTGGCTTATTCCATACCAGAATACAGAAAGAAAAATAGCAGAAAACACAAAGAACAGCAGAAATTGTGTGTTTTGCTATAAAGTAGTAACATTCCTACCAGGCTCATGATCTAAAGCTTGCTGAAGTACTTTTTCTGCCCTTTCATACTGCTTCAGTTTCATTAAAAGCTCAGCCAAATCATAGCAAAGGAAATTCTGTTGACCATTTTTCAATGTAGTCTCATAATAACCGATTGCCTAAAAGAAAGAAAAAACCCTATTATTTAAGACAAACCTTAAAGACAGCAACCTTGCTACTTCCGTATTTAATGACATGCTGCTTAGAATTTTCTCTACTTTCTTAATTTTGCTTGTAACCAAGACATTCCTAATAAATACTGTATTAAAAAGATGTTATTTAGTTGCAAGTTGAGGCTTCCAAAAACATAATGGCAAATTAAAGATAAACAGAATAACTAGAGCCCACATTCTGATAAACATGCATTTACATAGCCTAACCACGTGATCACTTTCTATCTTTAACAGGATCACTGCCAATTAAACTACATTTTCAATAGCTTCTGAAGTTGTAGAATTCCAGTCAGACTGGAGTCAAAGTTCTCTTTTACTATATACAGAGGACAAATATTTTCCCAAAGTCTATCTGCAAAACATGAAGCTAAGAGTAGTAATGAAAAGTTTAAAAACACCAACTAAGCATAATCTAATAGAAGTCTTCTCTCTTTGTATTTTTAAACATAAAAACTGACAACCATATCAACTAAAAAGTCAAATATTTTAGAAAAAAAGCGGTGTTCTGGATCAATAAACTATTATTTCATAAGTTTTTTTAAAAACTATTTCAAAATAACAACACAAATAGGATGTTGCTTCTCTAAAGGGAAAAATGAGAAGTGGAATTATGTTGAAAAGTTAACACTTCCAAAATGAATTTGAAATATTTTATTAACTTCTATTGTTTCAAAATATAACATGTTTAAACATGCATAAAAATCCACATATCAGGCAGGTTACTTATTTAGACTTAAGGATCCTAAGAATAATATAGCTGAAAACTCAGAATAAAAAATTAAAGTCCATAAAATACCCATCACTGTGTCGATTACAAGGTTTTCTACAGTAACTGTAGGAACCCTTGCAGTATGTTAGATTATCACACACACATAAAAAAGCTTTGAAGCAGCATGGAGCAAGATAGGAATCATATACTGAGCTGCTTGTAATACTGACCTAAACAGAAGCAAGTGAAAATTCTAGCATTGCAAACACATAACAGCATTTGGACACACACTCCAGTAGTTTGAGGTTACCCAAATAAAATCATTAGCTCCTGCAAGCTTCCCCCCAAACATTTTCTTCTCTTTTTCCTACAATATGAAGTTAAAGCCTCTATTACTACTCCCCAGCCAGTGTTGAGGCTAGGAGATGTAACAAGACTGGGTCAATGGAGACGTAATTAAACATGGTTTTAAGTGCAGACCCAAAACCACAAACTGCAAGTCACCAGAACTACAATTCACCAGACTTGCATTCACCAATGTGTAACTGTGCCTTTAGCCAGATACTTTGGAAAGGAGTCTACAAACTTACTTTCAGGATAAAAAGTCTGTTTAGCACTTTAAAGTGAAATGCTTATGCTACGCACCTGAAAACAAAATCAGGCAAAGACCACATGTTGAGAATAACGAACACAAACTTGATTAGCCTAATACAGTACTTATAGAATACCTTTGAATAGTTATGCATTTTGATTAGGGCTTTTCCAATTTTACTTGCTACAGCTGGATCTTTTGGATTTTTCTTTAAAGCCTGCTCGTAGACTTCTATGGCTTCATCAGGCTTCAACATAAAAAGACAGAAATACAGAAGTCAAGGATTAAGATAAAAAGTGTATGAAGAAAACAAAATCTGGTAACACCTCCAGGAATGACTGCCAAGTACTGCTGGTTGATGAGCTACAATACTTCTGAGAGAAGAATGGTCACTATGAAACTGCAGGAAGTATGAAGCCCATGGAAATTTACATTCCCATGCTAAAACAGAATGTGGAAAGAATTTGGCAAACAAATGAGTTTGAATTAATCTGATTCTTTTTCCACTGAAATTTCTCTACTGTTTTCACTAATTAACAAACTCAGGCAAGCTTATTAACTGTGTTGGATGGTGATCCATTTCTCTCTAGCCATGTTATAGCAGATCTAAAATTCCCTTTTGCTTTATAATTCTTTACTAAGGAAAAAACTAGGCACAAACATTAACAAGTGAACAACCATTAATCACCTACAGATCCCCAAACTTGTAATCTAAAGTATTAGTTGTGTGTCCTAACTCAATCTATTCTTTCAAAACATGAATTTAAATGTGTATCCTTCGAATTCCTATGTTCACTTGACTACATTGTCTTCTACAAATATTTAAGATTTCCAGAGCATCAAGAAAGCTAAGGATGTCAGAGATGTAGAGAAATTTGATTTATATTTATATAATATATATTATAAAAATAATATATATTTATATTACATAAATATCTATATACATATAAATATAATATATTTTATATATATGTAAATTTTAAAATTTACAAATTTTATATAAAACTTTCAATATGAGAACTGTTACCTAAGCTTCAGAACTCCTCTAAACATCTGCAACTTCCCAAATTTAATTTAGCGCTCTCTTTAGATTTTTGTTAAGTCTCATGGGTCAGTGTTCTTCTAGATAAAATTCCCTGAACTTTCAGTCAGTCAGTTACGAGAAGAAATGCATTTTCAACAGCTTTTTCTGTCAACTTAGAACAGTTACATTGTAGCCAGTAATCATGGGTTTTTTTACATCCTAAAGCAGTTTGTTTGCCAACTACCAATCAATAATAGCCAACATGCTACATTGTTTCTACTTGCTAGAATCAACAAATGACTCCATCATTCCATTCATCTCTAGCAAGCACTTACCTCTTGAATATTCATGTATGCATCACCAAGAAGAAGGAAAGTATAAGCACTTGGCAGTTTTTCTACTAGGTCTCTAGAAACAGAAGACAGAACCTTGCTCAATATTTAACATGTCAATATGGGTATCTAAAGAACAACAAATAGGGCACAACAAGTTTATCCTCTGAAGATTTTGGTTTTTATTTCTGAAAACAAAACAAAAAAATCTGAGATCTTTCCAAAATAGGCCTTCCAATTACCATCTTAAATGTTACAACACTTACTCAAATTTGTTATGTCACTAAATACTTCTGACTTACTGTAATAGGAAGGGAAAATACGAGCTCACCATGCTACCATTAAACATCTAGGAAAATACATATACATCACAAACTTTTACCTATAGCAGCCAGCATACAACTTCTTATCTTTCCTGTACTGAAGATAAATATCTGCCATTTTTTCTTTAGCTTGTACAAAGTAAGGCTGTTCTGGTGTAATATTTCGGAGCATAGTCAAGGCTTGTTCAACATCTCCTTGAGCAATTGACAGATCTGCATTTGCAATCACAACTCTTAGTTCCTCAGCAGTTCCAGAAAATTCATTAATGGCATCTTGCAGTATTATAGCAGCTTCATGCTGCAAGTAATAAAACCAATAGAATTAATGTATGTCCTGTTGTTGAACAGCCAAAAATAAAGACATCATAAGCAAATTAATGTCTGGAGGCATTAGACAAAGCAACCAAAATGCCCACAAAAAACCCCAAACCATAGTATCCATTTGTTTTGCTAAAACATTTAAAATATTTTTCCTCCTTCTTGATTTTGTAAATAAAATTTATGCAATGTGAACTACCAGAAAGAGTTTTAGTAGAGAAAATAATATTTGCATTGCATATATACAAGAAGATGCTCAAAATTCAACTGGACAATGCCTTTACCACCTTTGCCTAACAGGTCCTGCTTTGAGCAGGATGATCTCCAGAGGTCACTTCCAAGTAAACGATTGTATGGTTTATCTTATATTCTTATACATATGCAGTGTCCTACTGTTTATCAAGAAACAGCTGATAGTAAGGATGCTGCGACACAAAGATAAGAATACGATCCAAAAACATGCTGTTTCCAACAGCATTCTGACAGGAAAACAAGAATCTACATACCAGCAAGTGACATCAGCAGTACCTCCTCAAAATGAAAAGGGGTTTTGTAGACTCAAAATTGAGTACCTGCAAGTAGGTGGGTTTTTTTCTCTGAACTACTTAAGGTACAAACTGTCAAGTCAGATATTAACATCTTGGAAATTTTACCAAGCAACTCCTCTTGGTAAAAAGAAGTGATAGTTTTCTATTCTGAACTGATAAGAATAGACACTTCTGTCAATGGGAAGAAGAAATTGTTACCTGGTATGTATTACATCTTAGCAAGTTTGCCACCTTACCGGTTCTCCATTCAAACGATGAGCTTCTACTAACTCCAGGAAGACAGATACACGATCACTTGCATCAATTTCGATTCTTTTTCCTTTAGTTTTTGAGGAAGCTGTAGGTTTTCTCATTCCAGGCAAATTCTTTGCCATCTGTAAGGTCTTAATAGCTTCTGATAATTCTCCCATCTTCTTCTGAGTTTGGGCCTTAATTAAGTGATAAACAGGATGTTCTCTCACCTAAAAAAAAAAACAGTGAGATAAGGAGCTTCCAAATTTTACTTTATGCATAGTATTCAAACCCTCTTGAAAGTAGATTTTTAATATTATTTTTTTTAATATTGACCTTGGTTCCTTCTTTCCTCCAAATATATCTGATTGCATTATCAGTAATTTACTTATGAAAAGAAAACATTGATAAGGGAAATTAACTGTGTACAAAGTTGCAAGCGCCTCTGTGTCTCCTAACTAGGTAGCTAATCTTCAGCTTTTGTGCATCACTTGGAGGACGGAACCAAGATGGGAGCATGCTTTGCAAGAAAATGGTAGGTTGTCACTTCAGCTAAGGTCTGTCAGGAGACTTAGCACAACTCCAGACCTAATGAGTGCTGTGTAGAGTGTTCCCAACTCAGTGTTAATACTACATAAAGTTCCACTATTGTCAACAAATCAAAAATCCCATACTGCAATATATTAGCCCCAAGAAATAAAACTGGCGAGTAACACTGCAAAACAGTGGAAGTTTTCTAATACAGTGCATAATTTACCAAATTAGCTCTCGAAGGGACAGAAATGATGGACAAAGATGTGACATTAATGGAAGAGTGTGCAGCATATTGCTACTCTCTTAACACTTAGCATGCTTAAAGCAGCATGAATTGTCAAGAGGTAACTACAGACCCGTTCTGATCCCCTCAAGCAACCCTGTGTACCTTCATTAGCATTTGTACATCTGTGCAAGAAGTCCAGAAACAATACTGGATCAACTCTTCCAAGTCCTTCTATGTTGGCTTTTAAAGACTGTTGCACGGTTAGTCTGGAGATACAAGTTCTGTTTATATAACATGTTTTTAATATTTATGTAAGGATTTGAGAAAAAGCTATAATTTCTTTCTTTTGGTTTCAAAACAATTTCAATATGTTGTAATAACATATTAGTTTTGTCCTGGTGGTCATTTCTTTGATAAAAATTCAGATACCATGTTCATATAATCATTTAAGCTTGTAGTGGAAGAGTCATAAGAAGTTCAGTTTAAAAATTACTATATACGAACATATACAACTTCAGATGACTGACAGAATAAAATGGCTTCATTCTTTTGTCCAACTCACCTCAAAGTTGTAGCTCAGACAAAGTTCCAAGGATTGAGAACATAATTTAGTATTGTTTTGAGCCAAATACACCTGGGCCATCAGTAAGTGTGCATCTGCGTAAGAAGGATTCCTTTCAAGACAGTAATGTAGATTACTATGGGCTGCTTCAATATCCCCTAGGAAGTTGAAAAATGGTAAAGTGAAAAAGTAGTTGATATGAAACAGAGAGGTTAAATATAGAGCATTTATTAATTATTCACTAATTTTATAATTTTGGATTTTTTAAATAAATGCAAGCATTCAGTGAATAAACTCATATACAAAGTATTATACAGCTATGAACTGAATTCAAAACCAGGTCAAAGGTAAGATATTTTCAAGTTCTATCTGTAAATCAGTAAATAAGTGATCTTTTTTGGAAGCAATAGATAAAAAAAATACTACATTTATGTGCCTGTACAATTAAAATATGCTCATATAAATCACAAAAATAGGTAGTGCAAGTGTTCTTCACTTAGCTGTAATGCAGTGTTCTGCAGTGAAAGAAAAATATTATGATTTAAAAGTGTGAAATTAATTTTTTATATTAAAGAAGCTAAACAGGCGGATAGCTAACCATTCATGCAACTATTACCTGATAAGTATTTCACTTTTGCAATTAAAAAGACAGCTTGTTGAAGACCAGGTACAGTTTTTACCACAGTTTCAAGAAAAGAAGCACAGCGCTTGAGAAGTGGTGAAGGAGACTGCCCAGAACTTGCAGGCTAGGAGTAAAACAAACACACCACCAAAACACAATAAAACCCAAAACAAACAAACAAACCCAACAACTTCAGTTGACAGGTTTTGGACTTAGATTTCATTTTAAGTCTAAGCTTCACTTTAAATTCAAATGAGCAATAGCAAAGCAGTGTTATCTTCTTCAGCCCAAAAAGCTGAAAGTTGTCATTGTGAAGAAATACAAAAAAATGTTTTAAATTTAAGGGGGCAACTTCTTGATACCAGGAAGAAAACAAGACAGCCTCATAGACTTCACAGATGATAACACAGTTCAGACCTGACATACACTGAAGAGTCAGTCCCTAAACATTTGGTGACATACTCTGAATTACCATGCCAACCCATCCAACACAAATGGTAAAATGAACTAAATTCCGAGAAAGCTGAAGATGGAACAAATGAGCAAAAAGACGAGAAGGAAAGGGTCTGGTCCTGTCCCTCCCACCCTTACTCTACGCCACAGAACATATCCATACTGCTAAAAACAAACTGAAAACAGCAGCTGAGAAATAGCTACTTTCATGTAAACTGGGACAATGTACCACATTTTAGTTGCTCATTATCAGACACATTGCTCATTTCCCTCTATTACTTTAGCTAGTTGCTGACTATTACATATAAAAAGGAAAAGGCAACCTAAAGATTCTTCTGTTCAAAGCTAACACTTCCACAGGACCCATGCCCTGGGAAAGCAGTAATTCTCTACTACCAAACTAGAAGCCTCCACCACCTGGCTAAACTCCTCACTTTCTAATACTACCAAATGCTTTTTAGCATTAAAAAGATTTAAACTTTAGGAAAAGCCTACCTTTTCTTCTGCAAATATTTCTATGGACAATAGTTCAGGGGAAAAAAAACCCACCAGTTTTCATTCCAAATTAAGAACCACCATTGGCATTAAGTACTTCTGGAATATCCTCCACGGAAATCTTCAGCTAAGACACTACCTCATAGAATGACACTTCTTATTTATTTCCATCTGTGACATGAAATTGTCATTGCTACTGGGACAGAACATAACAATGGATAACTACTTTGCCTGCTAGATTTTAAAACTGTACATACACAAATATTTACGGGAAAGGTCTATAATTAGACTAGAAATCTGCTAAGGACAGGATACCAAAAGTCAGCTCCCAGCTATTTTAGAAGAATAATCTGTTTAAGGAAGACACTATTTAAAGAAACTTTAAATGTGTTTCTTCTGCTTTAGAGATGTCAGGTCCCCATACGATTTAAGTTCTGCACGTCTCTGCTGCCAAAACTAGCACAAGCAAATCCAGTCACAGAAAATAAGCAATTTAAGTGAGTGAGATTATTGTTTGGAATGCGTAATAATAACATTAAAAAAAAGTAGTATTCCACTGATTTTTAACCAACACACAAAAAAGAAACTGAAACAAAGAAAGAACATACATAGACTGAAAAGATACCCTGAGCTGACAAAAATATTTCAAGAATAGGATTGTCAGTGTGAACATCCTAGTTTCATATTGAGATAGCCCTAGTCACTGTATTGTTACAGTTTCCCGACCAAAAGAGAAACTAAAAAAGTATAAATACACACACAGTGCGTTAAACAAATATCCCTGCATTAAACAAATATCCCAAGTTTCCTCAGGTGTCATTGCAACTTGCTCGCTTCACAAAAGTTGTATTTTCATAGTTATTTTGATTAAATAGTGGTATATCTCAAAACACAGTTTTACTTCAAATAAATTCACATTTTCAGAGGGAATATTTTCTAAATTTTTGCTTCATGATTAACTGATCTCAAAATGAAATGCAAGAGTAATTTCCATTTTCAGACAGACATGCTCTACAGCTGCTTACCTGTGCTGGGCAAAAATTAAGATACTCTCTAATGATTTCTAGCACGAAATCAGGGTTTAGTTTTTCAAAATATTCCACACCAAGAGGAAAACCATGCAAAGATGAAAAGTGAGCATCCAGAACATCATTCAATAAGGCAATAACTTCTTCTTGTCTCTTCTGTTTTTTCATAGCTAGGACTGCATGCAAGAAAGATAACTCCTACAGAAAAAAAAAAAAATAAAGTAGTAAAACATCCTCCATATTTCAGATACGTTCCTCTGTTACTTATACAATACTAAGTAGTCATCAGTGTTAGCCATTTCTTCTTTATATTTAGGGATACTGTAAGACATTTAGTATGCTCACTGGAAATGACACTGATGATTATTATATCAATTATTTGTGCAAGAAGCCCAAAATTTTTCTGAGCACAAAATCCTGAAAATAATTAGTATTCCTCCCTTCTTAATGTTTTAAAAACTTATCTTCAGAGATAAAGCACTGCAGAAAGGCAATGACGTTTTTGCTCTGCAAACAAACAGCCCTGCGTTAGGCAACACCTTAACTTACATTGATAGGAAGAAAATCTGAAATTTAGATTTAATGGTACTCCATTAAGAATGCTCTGCTCAAGTGCCTGAAATATAGAAGATGAAGTAGCTAGTAGACCACAATTCAGATTATGATCAAAGTATTTTAATGAAGGAAGATGTCTCCTACCCCAGATTTCCCAATGGACTGTTGAATTTCATTAAGAAACTCCAATTGATGCTCTGCATCTTCCAGTTGGCCTTGTATTAGCTGACAACGGATAATTCCTGTAATATATTTAAACAATTTATTGCAGATTTGTCTTCCTAGTCAAGCACGTGCTTTGTTTTCCATAATTAATTTTTTCTCTCCTCAACCTCTTCATAAAGTGGTGATATGAGAAGAAAGAATAGACCAAGACATGGTAATGTAGATTTTATGCACTTAGAAATACCTAGGATATATGATACACGATTGATAGATTAATATACACAATACTATAAAGCAGTTTCATGGAACGATCTCATCCCTTATATTACAAAGTTTAAAACAGTAAATCTTCGACTGGTTCTAGACTAAGTAGAAGCATCACAAAGTTTGGCTTCTAAGTTCAGAACAAGTACAAGTGGTGAAATAAAATTAAATACACACACACAAACCACTCCTACCATCTACATTTTTCTTACTGTTTAAGGCAATGGCACAGTTAAGAAGAAAAAAAACACAGGGGAACATCTGTGAAGCAAGTATGCCATACTTACACTCCATTTTCTTGACAGCAATTGAACTTTATAAAAAAAATTATTTTTTTTTTCCAAAGAACGTAACACGTATGTCAAGTATCAGACATTTTGACTTATGTGTTTCAATCTAATTTAGACACCTATGTAGCCATGGACAACTCGTTCTATCAACTGCCACTGAATTTTTTATTTTTGTAGTGCTTAAGAGTTCTCTAGTTCTTAGATACTACAGAAGTGAAATAAAATAAAATAAAAAAATACAAAAAATACAGCCACATCTCTGTCCTTACCATTACTTTGAGAGTTCTAACTTGAAAAAGGAAAGTTTCACTTTTCAAAAGAAAGACCAAAAGACAGATCCAGTGTGGAGAAACTGTTGCTACAAGGAAGACAGGATAACATGAAGTAGGAAGTCCTGTACGATACTCCTGTTCTAACAGTTCTATATTTTCCTAGTAGCAGCAGTAGGAAGACTTGATCAAAAAAGCATTGTCTGTGTCTTAAGACCAGTAAAATCCAAAAGAAAGCATAAGACCTTACCAGTTAGTGCAGAAACACTTGTTCCATCAAGCATCATAGCAGTCTTGTACCATTTCAAAGCTTCTTTCACTTTCCCTTGTAAAATCATTTGGTAGCCAAGTTCAGTTGCAAATTCTGCATTGTCAGATGCCAAATCAGATGCTCTTTCAACTAAGGTTTGTGTATGTTGAAGGATGAGCTGGTTCCGGCCACACTAATCGCAAGAATAATCTTTAAACCTTAAGTTTTTCTTATTTTTCAGATTCACTTCAAAAAACACACTGAACACTGCTGTAGCAGTTGAGATAACATCTCATATAGGACTAATATAATCTATAGTAATTCTATAAAAATTGTGACATTAAAGTGGGCTAGATTCAAACATAAATATACATATAATACCATACAATAAGGAATAGTTGATAGTGGCTTTGAACGCTTCCTTAGAACAATTCTGATAAGTACAAAGATTAAAGAAACCTTCAGTTTCAAGGCTATTGAATTAACCTTGTCACTTTCCTACATTAAGAATATTGTTGGTGGACATTTGAGTGTATTGTCATTGGGAACCTATTTCTCATTCAAAAGCAAGCAGTAAAAACATTTTTGGAATAAGACGGCTTAAGTATTGTAATTCATACTTAATGTAAAACTTTAAAAACGTAGCTACCAAAGGTTACACAAGGTAATCTATTTCAATTGTCTGCAATCTTCTACTTTTTAGTAGGCATTTAACATAGCAAAACCCAGGATATATAGATAATTGTGTGCTGTTTAAGAAAAAAAGCATACTTACTGTTCTACTGAAAGCTAAAGCCATTTTACAGAAGAGCTGTGAATTGTGTGGTTCTAATCTGTCCAATGCTTTAATTAAGTCTTCCAGTCTTGCTGAAGCCTTGGAGAAAAAGGAGTAACATAAGTAACAGAAATAGCAGATTAGGAGAATTTAATAGTTTTCACTAAAAACTAGTTACATCTTTTACTGTGCAGTAATACCCTGAAATTCAGACTCAGAAGTTTTCAGGGGTAGGAGTTAGATTTCTTCTGGCATTCCTAGAAAAACACTTTGGAAATAGTGAAGTGACAAAGTAGATCATGTGCCCTCTATACATGCTCTAGAAAAAGCGAAAGACTTGAGCTGGATCTGATATAATGGAAGACTCCCATCAAGCAAGACAGTCTGATGAATCAGACGTGTGAATCTTGTCTGGGCTTCAGTGTGATACAGATGCACAGGCTCAAAACCAAAACAGTTTCAGATGCTGAGACTTTTAACATCACAGTTTCTCAAAGCATCTAAGGTATTTTAGGCATTTCTGGGGTTACAATAATCAGGTACCTGGGGTTTTTTTAATACAACTTTAGATGTAGACACCTGAATCACATTTAAATATCATCAGTTTTTTTAATTTTTTCCTAGACATGGGTCTTAGTCACATGTGACCCCAGAATTTCATTACACCCTACCATGTCCAGCAAGTTCATTCCTGGAAGGCTTTACTGAACTGGAGTCTGCAATTGTTACTGTTTCTCTATATTTCCTATGATTGTGTGTAAGTAAGGCTTAAATTTGATTATAAATACACTAATGACTAAAGAGTTCTTTGCAATACCTAAAAATGTGCTAAACAACTTAAAATACCTTTGCTTTTATAACTTTAAAAACATCTACAAAGCACTCTGAACACTTTACTTTTTCTGCTAAGTCTCCACTTAAATTATACCAGCATTTTTGCATAATGAGAAAAAGATATTTAAAAATATTTAATGATTTTATGACGATTTTGATAATGTGTTTTAGAATTTACTGAAAAACAGCACAAGCACCATAGGTACAAAAATACATGCATATATCCTTGGGCAGAAAAGGATCTTGAGAGTAAAATGAAAAGTTAAAGAGAATTCTTCAAGCTAAAAAACCCCCTAGTAACTGTCAAAAAAAGGGGTGAACAAAGCACAGGTTAGGCAACCTAACATAGCAGATTGTTAAGTGACTATGACCCCTTCCAAAAGTTTATCACTATAAGACCTCATTATTTCCTTTATTTCAATTAATAAAATACTTAAAACTAATGGAAGGCTTACAACAATTTATTAATTCATCAAAAGAGCATTTAAACAAGAAAATATTGCTTTGATGATTCAAATCAACATGATTCAATTAACTGTCCAGAGAAGACATACATTTGGCTAGACTCCTGTTCTCTGGAAAGATGGAGGTAAAAAATTATGTTTCCTTTGGCATCCAGAAAATATCCTAACAATAAGCTAGAGCAGCCATTTGAGTCAGAATAGCTGAATATACCTCTTCCTCCACATAAGTAGTGTAGCACAAGACTAAAGAAACTATATGAGGAGAAGATATAAAGAAGAAAGCGCATGTGGCACCTAGTCCCTGCACAGACTGTGTTATGCTCAACGGTGTGCTAATAAAAACTCACCTCAGATATATTTCCTTCTCTGCACAGATAATGCAGGGCCTCCATTCTTATGGCTTCTAAATTGAGGGCATCTTTCTGCAATAGTCTGAAGCCATACAAAAGGTGAATGTAAAGAAAACAAAACAAAACCTTTGCTCAATTACCTGTTTTATCCCAAAAGGGGAATAAAATAAAGTGACTGTGCAATACAAGTCAGAGCCATAGCTCTCAACTGAAAGCACAGCTTTGTTACTTTACACCTAACTCAAAAAAGATCCTCTTCCATCCGAAATGGATCGACATATTGATGTAGTATCCTCTCAGAATTGCAAGGCTGGGTTCTAACAACACTTAATTGAGTTTAAATTTATTTTTTTAAAAAACTGGTTTAACTAATTCTAATTAATTAAAAATGAATAGAAACCTATCTGCTTTTGTTTCAAAGTGTTCTTACAGTGTAAACATGGCAAGAACACAATTAGTGGTGTGCTACTTCATACTCAACCTATTTGCCGTTTCAACTGCCTGCTCCCAGTCCTGCAAGGCTAGTTGTAACTTCATTTTCTTTATGAAAGCAGGAATGAAGTTTGGAAAGTTTGCAATTATCTGGTTCACAGTTCCCAGGGCTCCTGAATAATTCTGTCGGACCTCAAAATACTGTGCCTAATGAAAGGAAGAAAAGTCATATCAAAAGCCTGTACACTCATATAGGAGAGAAGATTCTGTTCTTTCATACAGAATACAGGAAAAAAAGCTAGTGAGAAAAAAAAGTTTCTTTAAGCAATATTTTTACTTCAGCACTAACCACAACTAGAGATACTGCAACAATCAAATATCAAAATATGACATGTAAAACCTGGTGTGTGGTAAGCACTCTATAACGAATGTAACTGCAGCATTTACAAGTGACTAGACAGTTACAAGCAAGAAAAATACAGAGAGATGTAGCTGAAGAGTAAAACTGTCTTACTAGGTTTCAAATAACTTAGTATAAAGTACCTCATAATTTTAGGATATTGAACACAACCCACAGATTAAACATTTTTTCAAGCCCTGAGGTACACACAGTCTAAAAACCTACACTCATTACATCACTATTGCCAGAATTAAAACATTTTTAATTGTAAAGCAATTTACAGGGTAGTCCAAATACAAAACTATTTCAGAAGTATCAAGTATTACAGTTTTAAATGAATTCAAGCAGAAATCAATTTAGGGCTTAAATCCTCCATTTTGACTTGATGCTTAAAACTTACTTACATATTCCAGGTGACTCTGTGCATGCCATTTCACTTCATATTTTTGAGACAGAAATGGTGCAAACTTAGTAGTTTCTGAGAGTTAATTTCTTAAGCCCCAGCAAGATAGCTGTCTGTCTAAAACCTAATCGCAGTAACTAAATTTGAGATAAACCAGTAATTGAACTCAACAGTCCACATACAGCCAAGCACACATGCCTGATCAAATACCACTGTGCACACTTTCCTGAACTTAGTCTTCTTATTTTCACTGAAGAATTTTTTTTTTGCATTTAGCTTTAGAATATTAAACAAACATTATGCTAATGAGTAGCAATGTCTGTGATATAAACAAGTAGTATACTCTGAAACAGAAAAATGTGTAAAGAAACCAATTCATGCCACTCTCTTAATGAAATATAATCAAAATGAACACTTGAAACGGACTAATGACGATTAAAAAAAAAAAAAGAAATGTTAACAATGTTCACAGATGATCACACTACAGTTTTAACTACTACTTCTTTTGCCAGGGAACACAGCAATACTGTAATGTGGATAGGTGTGCCATGCAAAAAGGAAGGACATCACACATACTTTCATATTTTCAAGCGATTTTAAACCTTATTTCTTACATATGTAATACATGAATAAAACCAGTTTTTCTTGTGTATGTGATAAAATCACAACCTCAATATTCATTTAGTATAAATACATGACTGTATTTAATCTATACCTTTCTTTTTTACATTTGTGTCTAATGGACCCTGACGTATCATCTGGTAGCTAATTTTATTCCAAGAAAAAAAAAAGAGAGAAAGAGCCTCATTTTAACATACATAAAAGAAATACAGATGTGTGGGAATAAGTAGTTACCAGCTCTAGTTCATAAAAATAAAAAAAAAGCTAGAATTTGTATTTAGTGAAGCAATATCTCACTGCAGCAATGTTTTATAGTAGAGAAATGTGGTAATACAACAAGAATGCCCCAGGAGTTCCTAATTATGTATATGGTAACAGACACAGTATACCATTACTGCAACCCAGGCATGCGCCTTTGTCTCATTCTACAAAGAAAGTGAGAATTCTTATGAACCTCAGCTACTCATTACAATTAACTACAAACTATGTAAAATGGGCTGTCTACCACAGGAAAGAGAAGTGTCAGCATATTTTTATTGTGCTGCTAATCAGTTTGTGTGATAACTGTTCTATATTCCTTAAACAATTTAATAAATCATTTCAAACTTCGTTTCTGCTAAAACCTATTACTTTCCTCTGAATAAAAACAGTATGACTGAGCTATATTTCTATTCCTTAGACAAGCTCACTTACAGACAACTCTTCTCAACATCTCTCTAATCACTCTACAAGACTCATATGACGTTTAGGAAGCATTAAAATAATGAAGTAAACTTACTTTACCAAGCAGAGCAAAAACATCATTGCCTTCCTGCAGTGCTTCATCAAAGTATTTCACAGCTTTTTTAATGTGAGTTTCTTTCCCACAGGTGAGATCAAGCCATGCTTTCAAAATCAACCCCTGTAAACAAAATATAAATTGGAATTCTTCACTAACTAGGTAGTAAAAAAAGTGTACTAGATACAGTAATGAGCAGAAATAACCTTAAAATAAAATAGGACTCAAAGAATGTATTTCAACTATTTAAAACATATATTTGAAATTATAACCAGTCTACAGTATAACCTAAAATATTAGCAATTAATTCCAGCATTACATTAATCAAATAATATATTTACTTACAGGATTAAAAAAACCCAAACAATGGCACTGAACTCATCTAACATTCTCAGCAGACAGAATAAAACTTCGCAAAAGTGATCGCATAAGACAGTAAAAATATTTTCTGCAAATATTGCTGCAGATTATTAAGATTTTGTTTATGTGAGACATTGAGAAACATATGGGGTGTTGAAAAAGGAAACGTGGGGTTTTTTTTCTACTGTCTGATTAAAAAGAAAAAGTCATGTGCAAAGGGCAAAGATCTGACATTTCCCAAATCCCCAAGAGTATTATAAAAAAAAAAAAAAAAGTACGGTAAAATGTGTCTTTTCATTGAAGGAATTATTACTTGTAATTGATGAATTTAATTTCTCTTATGTGTTCCAGACATTTAATTATAGCTTAAGTAAATCAAGTCTATTTTGAAGTGTTGGATCATTTCACTAAATGATAATTGCCATAAAACCAAAAATTTAGATTATAAAATATCACTGGCTCTTTTGTAACATAAAATTAAAGCAGTCATGTATTTAAAACGCAAAGGTTAGTAGAAGAGCCATATTTTGTAATTGCTAACAATCAGGGCCATGATTTTGTTACACAACAGAAAATGGCTGAAATTCATATAGTCAAGCATTTTAAAAAGATGGGAGGTATTTCACTTCTATTTAAGATACTTTATGTACTCCTTATCAAAACAAACTGTATATACAAAGCAAATCACATTTTACTAAGTTTAAGCACCCGTAGCCATCTCCGCAAAAATCCCAAAGTACACATAACTTTGTATTGTCAAACTAAGAAAAAGGGATAAGCATAAATGAACTTAGAAAAAGGGAAAACTATTTGTTTTCTACATATTTAAATTCTAAAGTATATTTTTATGTATGTGCATGTCCCTCTAAATAAACATATATTTCAAATCCATTAAATAGTTGTTTAAAAACAAAAACAAGCAAACAAAACCCAACTACTACAGTTTGAATAGGCAAAGTCACAAATACTGCTATTTTACCAAATTGGCATATCCTTAGTCTTTTTAGAAACTAACATATTAATGCTTTCTGATGTCCTTAATTATTTCTTCATCTGTAAAAATTAGCTAGTACTTAAAAATAACTACCAACGTTAATTAATAATCAGTGATAGTTCAAAAGCTAAGCCTTTACTTAAATTCATAATCTAATTTCAGAAATTAACATTTAGAATAGTTGCAGATTTCTAACCCACATACTATCCTACAAACCATAAAACTGTGTGTTACAAATAAAGCAATGTACTGAACCACACAGAGGAACAATTCAGAAACAACACTTGTGTTTAATACTAGTGTCGTAAGAGAACAATTATGCATTCAATTTTAACAGCTCTGCCTTGAAGATGTCCAAGTACAAAAAAAAACCCCACTGTTTTTTTCTCTCCTTGAATTGAAGCTGACACGTCATCTAAAAAAATAACACAGTAAGTTTTCACATACCTCTTTAAAGATTCTAGTGAATTTTGATGTCTGTATATAAATGCAGAACACTGCTACATACAACAGTTACACAGATTCTAAAATAAATTATATTCAGTAAAATCCTAGGCAAATTTTGTCTTTAACAACTGGTGAAAATTTAAACCCCCGATCCTCTGGGTGTTTTTGAGTCTTCAGATTCAAAACAGATGTCTCCCTCTAGTGAGGCTATGACACTTAGTTTTTGGCTGGGAATTAAGATGCTCAGTATGAAGTAGCAAAACTGGCACAACTACATATTATTTCCATTGGTCAGTGCAGACCTCTCATTTATTAAGTGAAAATGAATACTTAGTAGACACACACACGTGAAAAAATCATTACGGGAATTCTACTCTGCCCTGACAAATGAATTTATGACATTAAGAAAGGAAATATTAGAACACAAAACAGTTAAAGGAAAAACTCCAAATAGCATCAGTGCAATAATTTTAGTTTCACAGTATACGTGGTCCTATTACTATTTTACATAGGAAAAAAAAGTTACCTCTTTACCACCACCAGAAACTTTGATCATTCTATCAACATATTCACGGGCTCTTTCCTCACGACCAAGATGCCACAAAAATAAGCCAGCAAAGTACAGAGCTTGCTGTCCTGCTGTTTTACGTTGCTCCTTGATTTTTGCATCCAACTCTAGAATTACATCTCGATCTGAAAAGGTTTTGTTCAGAGCTTTTGTTGATAGCATCTCAAAATATTACAAAAGAGCAGCACATAAGCCAAGGGCATCCAAAACAAACATTGTTTTCCGTATTATATACTGATAAACACCCAGGCAATCCCTTCTAATTAAAAATATTAATCAGGTACAAACGTAAAAGACAGAAAAGGGTTCCCATCAACATGGTCATTTCTGCAAGAATCTTGCTATTTGTTAAACATTAAATTTGTAGCTAAAACTTCTGCCAGATAAATGACAACTTGATAATAAAGTTCACATTTATACCAGTGTCTGCTAAACAAGTAAACAGGCAAATGTAGAGCAGCCCTAAAATGCTGAACGCAAGACAATTTAGCTCCAGAATCCCTGGAAAATGTGTGATGTCTTTCTTAACGCTAAAGTTCATTTTCTTACACTCTCATCATTATTGTCAGTTGCTCTCATCAGGTCAATCCCACAGAGAAATTTCATTTGATGTGTGGGATTCTTTAGCCCACATTCATTCCTGGTACTTTTTTAGGAGCCATTAAAATTAAATGTCTGACTTACTGCCTGACTTTCTCAGAGAGTCTTGAAATGCACAATAATTCTGCTGCCTTACAGTATTAATCCTCATGGACTCAATTAAGAATGATATCATTAGTCAGAACTGTTTCACATCATACTGCTTAACAAAATTGTCAGTAATAGTTATAAATCTACACAGTCAGGAAAATACCAGGGCAATGGTTTAATGACAACTCAGTTTACCTGATAAACCAACTGTGTTTTTGAGAATACAATCCTTACCAAAACAACCCCAGTTTTCAGACTGGAGAAAGGAATACCGATGTTCATAAAATTCTTTTCTCCATTTCTAAGGTCAGGGTAAGTTGAAAGATAAAATGGTACAGCTTTAATGACTTCTTAAATTGCAGTTCTGCTCAAAAGTACTGATATCAGACAAGAGAGAACAACAATCACACGAAGTTTGAGGCAATATTTTTTTCCATAAAAGATTTTTCATCATGGTAGACAAGTCAGATTAATTTTTTTTAAGTGTTTTAACATGCAGTCTTACTCTTCACAGTTTTGTGTTTCCATATTTTTCTTTACAATCTCGACAACTATCACTCAATTCAGTACTAGATACTGTATCAAATGCAAAGCTGGAGTATACCTTTTCAAATTAGGCAGAATTAGTCTACAACTCTCAGATCTCTCACACACAGCTGTATAAACATGAAGCAGTACTGTCTACATGAGCATACCTGGATTAGGGCTCTTTTTATGGGCATAAATCAAAGCCATCATTGTACAAAGTGACACCTCCTGTTTGTTTTTAATAGCCTCCAGCTGTCGAATACCCTCTTGGATGTCACCTAGTGAAAACAAGCACAGAATAGGCTATAATATTTTTCAAGAGAGACTGTCAACATCAAATGTCAATCTGCCAAATTTTTCCCTTTATTTTTTCTTCTGTGTTTTTGATAACACTTTCTTCATAACTTCCTTCATTATTCACACATTCATTTTCACTTGTTTGTGCAAGTCTTTCAGACACAAGAAAAAAAAAAGCATCTCAATGCAGAGAACTTGAAAGGAGTTATGTGCTAGTTCTGCCAACTGCCATAAAGATGAAAATCATCTTTATTATTTGTTTTACACAGGGCACTGAGCAGCTCTTTTTGCTCCTGTTTCTTTATATAGCCAGGATTTTTGCCTTGTTTGTGTGAATCTTTTGAACATCAACGGAAGAGACAGTATCTCAAAAACCAGGAACATATGATTGTAAAACAAACAAAAAAAGGCAGAGCATTTGGGAACAGATACATCACCTCACACATCTCCTGAATCCTTCCTAGCCTACTGCCACAGCCCTCCCCCACTTTGGGTTACTTGTTAGTATTCTGTGACATCCCTGAAATATGGATTTAGTGAAATAAACTTCTCAGAACAGTTTAATGTACACAAAGATCCTCCCAACAGGTATGAGCTGTCAGGTCCTCTGAAGCAGATGGATACAACGAAGTTGGATATAGCTGCATCGAAGGGACAAGATAGAAGCTGGAGCAAGTACCTTTATCTTTGCGATACAATGCATGGGCATTTGGGCAGGGCTTAAATTCCCTTCAGGGAACCCGTTTACCTGACCCACGCTCATGTAACCATTTAAGATAATAATAAAAGATATTTACTACTTCTCACTTCAGCACTATGTCGTCTAGATCAGTTTCAAACTGCGGGGGGTGGGTGGGGCCCTGGAAAGCCGTGGTAGATCACATTCAGACTCCATAACATTACTTTCTTCCTGTGTAGGAGACTAAAGACCGAATTTTGTGACGCAGGGAACCCCTGCGTTTGGGGAGGCGGCGGAGGGCCGGGGCACACCAAGCAGCCCCCCAGCCCCGCCTTACCTGCCCTCAGGGCGCCGTAGGCTCGGTAGAAAAGGAACACCGGATCGCTGCCCAGCCGCCCCAGCGCCTCGTCCGCCGCAGCCCGAACATGGTGGAAGTAGCCCTCTTGGCAGTAATAACTGAGCAGCGCCTGCGGGAGAGGCGGCCTCGGATCACCCCTGCAAACACTTCACCCCGGGAAGGCAGGAGCCTGCGCCGACCGTCCCGGCCGGTCATCGCCCGGCCTCTCGCCCTCCTGCCCCAGGCTCCACCACCCCCGCCGGCGGCTGGTGTGCCCCACCAGCACGCCCCGGGGCCGGGCCCACCGGCCCCTGGTACCGCTGTGAACCGGGGCGGACTGT
>JAVJGI010000064.1:22450796-22470045 GCA_035590275.1 Ibycter americanus | reverse complement strand
CCTTTAATGAGGCGCAGGATTCGACCAATTCTGGCAAGTCGGATGACTCTGAATAGTGTGGGGGACACAAAATACTTTTCAATCATCTCGGCTAAAAACATACCTAAGACAGAAAAAAATAAAACCAAGATGCAATACCACTTAATATCCATATCATAGTAGCAATTTAGAAAAATAGCTTTTAAATTGGTGGTTCTATGTAGCAATTAAAGATATTCTGTAGATTCCACATGCATGATTTCTGTTATACCAGTTATATTTAATATTTGAACATGCAACATATGTTGAATGATGATAACAGTTTTCATGGTTGGATTATGTAAAGTATTAGATAAAATGAAAAGTTGCATGACTTAGTTGTAAACCTTGCCATATAGCTGTACTCAAGTAAAAGTTCACCCTATATTTGTTTTACCCTCTTTTTAGTTTAATAAGCAAGACGTACCTACTATTGAAAGGATGACAACTACAAAATCGAAAATGTTCCAGCCTATAGTGAAATAGTAATGGCGAAGTGAAATTAATTTCAGGACACATTCTCCAGTGAAAAGGACAATAAACACCAGGTTTATCCAGTATAAAATATTTTCCATTTCTTCACTCTGGTCATCAGTTTCTACCATCATGGTAACCATGTTGAGACAAATAAGAATCATGATGCTGATATCAAATACTTGCTGTGTCACAAAATCAAAGACCATGCCTTGGAATTTGTTCTAAGGAGAAGAGAAAAAAAGAAACATCCAATAAAAACTGTAATTGTTTTTCTTTTCCTGTTAGAAGAAAGTAGAAAGATACATGCGGTAAGGCCTATGAGGCTTCAATAAAAATGTAACTAGTGATTTAAGAAGAGTGGTCAAAGTGAATACAACAGCTTAGTTCAGCCTCCTTTGTTTGTATATTCATACATGCAATGGTTGCAAAGGAGAAATGATTTTTTTTTACTGTTTTCATTTTCCATTTTTGCTGACTGATACACTAGCTAATGATAATTTTCACATGGGCATATTTCTGCTCTCTCTATATCAATAAAGACAGAGTTGTTTGTAAATAGCTATTGGTCTGATGTGTACAAATAATTTTACCCCTGGTCTTGGTATAGGTTTTTGTGGTTTTTTGGATCCCAGCTTTTTCATTGCATTGTAGTATTTCTTCTGCTCTTCTGTCATAAATATGTCTTGACCTCCAAAGTAAACACATGAAATCAAAACTGATTATAATCACATTTAGATGCAGTGTTGAAGAAACTCTCAAAGAGAAATCTGATTTATTTATTTATTGCATGAAAATGAAGAAGCCTGAACTGGGAAAATTCTCTTAGCTATCAAATGCAGCTGTCTGTAGTCTAAGCATTTAGTCCAGAAGTTGTCTGGACATCCATTACTGCATCTCACAGAAACCAATAATGCAACATTTTTCTACAGATATTTCCCTTGAACTCTAAGAAATCCTTTTCAGTACCTCTTTTCGTTTATAGATAGAGATACAGTAAACACCATCTGAGATAAGCTCAGATGGCCTGGGCTGCTCATTACTGTCACTTTTGAACTGTGATTTTAGTGAAACAAATGAAGTAGACAAAGTCAGGTTTTCAGTAAATGAATGTGTTGGTGCTTTAGGTATCTCTAGTTTAACAATCACAACATCAGCATTGGGACTTAAAGTCTTCAAGTTTTTTGAGATGTATTATCAGACTGTGGAGAAACTGAGCTGAAGATTGAAGCACTATTGATACTTATAACAGAAAAATGTTCTCTTTTAAGTCTTTTATCTTGTTTAGCTTCCATGTTCAATGAAGTTCCCATTTGCAAAAGCCAAAATTGGCCTTTGGAGTCTGACAGTGAAGATAAAGAGGTAATTATGGGTCTTTCATGGCAACCCGACCAAAATCCATTACCCTTAGTAACTTTTTTACAGAGACAGCTTGAATGAAAACCCATCAGACTCCCCATATTTCTTGAAGTAAATTTTTTCCTGGATAAAAGATACTTGCAGACATGTAAGTCCAGGAACGTCTATGAACACATAGGATTGGATGCAGGTCTTTTGTAGATGAGTGTCTGGGAATCTTGAAGACATAAGAATACATGCACTGTACACTGGACAGGCTCCCAAACCATATACTTCTAGGCGTCTAGCATATGCAGCTTCCAAAAATCTTACTTAGCATCTCTCATTAGTAACATAAAATCAAAGAAAGTGATGAAGTCCAGTAAGATAAAAATAAACTAGCAATTCATAGCTGCTTTTAGCTATAGCATAGTTCTTTAGGTTTCAATACCTAATCTATTTAGAGAAAACAATTTAAAAATGAGCATCTGATACTCAGCCCATCTGTACCAGTGAAATTATCTACATCTGCACTATGAAACAATAAAAAAAGGCTCCAAGATAGTTACAAACCACTCCTGAATAGTTTCAGATCATTCAGTGCCATCAAATAGAACATGAAGACTTGGGATCACTAAACCAGCATCTGCAGTAGTATGATGAAATAATGCTTTATTTTTCATAACCACACAGCTATTTTTTTCATGCTGATAGAATCACTATAAATCAAGAAGAAAAATGTCAAGAGATTATGAGAGTTTTAATGCAGAGGCCTAAATCAGGGGTCTGATCATATAAGGAGATTTAATGACGTTTAGGCATGGAAAAGCAGATTACTTGAGAAAGATTGAACTGGACATTGAAAACAGAAGGGTCTGTCCCATTCATTACAATGTAAAATCTTATGACATTAATGTATATTACATCTTGGTAAGATTTTATATGTTAATATACTTCAGCTTTCTCAGTTTTGAACAAACCTTGGCTGTATATTCCATGTATCATGCACCTGCAAAAATGCGGTATTTTAGAGTATCTTTAGAAGAGAAATGAAACAATACTTATCTTCTTTTTTTGCTGATTGAAGTTATCAATAATTACACCAATGAAAAGGTTTAGGGTGAAAAAAGACCCAAAAATGATAAAGATGACAAAATACAAATACATGTACAGGTTGTCTTCATACTTGGGTTGCATTAATACCTAAGAAAAAAAGAAGTGAGATATGATTCCTAAGATTTCATGTGAAAATTTCAACTGAACAAGTGGCAACCTTTTGCAAAATGTCCATAATATTTTGTGTCTGGACAATACTCCTGTCACTTATATCAACATATTTTGTCCAGTCCACCTATTACTGACAACGTCTTGCAGTTTGCATTCAGTTTTCCGCAATTTGTTACAGCAGAATCTCATATTAGTTAATTCAATTTTGTTTCATTCTATTGCATGGATATTAATTGCTTTTGGAAGATATATAAATATACACTTGATAGATGGACCTCTAGAAGTAAAGATAATTTAAAATATTTCCAGTACTTACGTCTCTTGAGTCAATAGCTGCATACATAATATCCATCCAGCCTTTAAATGTAGCCTGTAAACAGTACACAACCATTTAAGCATAGAGCTTGAAGACAATTCATATAATTATTTCCAGCAACTGAGTACAGCATCAGGAATAATTAGCATAACATGAGATTTCTAGATAATTTTGTCTCTTGGGTTTCTTCACAGCTGCTCATCGGGTACACTGCTGTGTATCCCTCTATTTTGTCTCCATATCAATATTTTAAGCAGTGACTGTAATGAACTTATTTCTAATTAATTATCACAAATGGTAGAACGCAGTATCATTTTAGTGGACTAAATGTTCACCAAGTCATGTCAGCTGCAAAGGCTATGTACAGCTGAGACACAGCCTTATGTAACTGAGTTGCCACCAATGTAGACTGATGTGTAGTCCCTCCTTCTCAAATCAGTTAGAAAAGCGGCAACCAAAGGGGACCAAAAATTTGATCAGCTCAGAAAATGTATTTTCCTATCAATCAGAATTTTGATTTTTCTCTACTTTGAAAGTCATTACCGGATTTCCTAATTTTATTTTCGCTTTAAATATACGGGATTGTGTTTCACAGAGGCTAGATCCCTCAGATATGTTCTGACATAAACTTGTAAGAAGAAGATCTGGTTTATATGCATGGAAGACTTAATGTGCCTCATAGGTGGAGCATTTAGTGAACTTTTATAGCAATTTCCTCTGCCCAAAATCTGTAAATTTTTATATTTGACAGTGAGGTGTAGATTGCTTCACCTCAGTGTTCAAAACAGAAAGTAATTTTCTCTGTTGTAGCAAATAGTTCTTTTTTTGACTAGGCAACATCTCCAAGTAGAAAATCCTCAGCTTTTAATCCAGTTGTGCCCAGAATAAAACAAAGAAGTGAGATCGTTCTCTGCAATTTAATGCCTATTATAATTTTGCTAAACCAGGCTGCAGATCATTGGTTGCTTCATATTCCTTGCCATAAAGACCAGCTGCAGAAACAAGTCAGGAATGGAACACTCTTCAACCATGGTTAGTGCTGTATCTCCATCATCTTGAGGTTTCATTTCTAGTGGAGGTTTCAAAAGGGCTTTGCTTATGCAGCATACAAAGCAGCTGACATCATCCTGAAGTGAACTTAAAATGAGAAGGAATTATTTTCTTAAAGAAAAGAGGTCCCTTACACTTTTGAAACACTGGAAAACTAAAAAGAGCATGATTATCCTGAGATGCAAATCCAGTATGCAGTATCTTTCACCTCTTGAGGCCAACACAGGAAATACGAATTTCAGGCAACTTACAGTATGATGGTGAAATCAAAGTATAGTATCAGAGGACCAATAAATCTGAAACAAGTAGAAGTCTCAGCTGAAGAATTTAAAGTCCTTGGGGAATATTTTGACTGCAAGGGATTAGGAGAGGTAGGATCAGCTTTTTTTTTAATGGAATTCCTAATATATGTTTAACCTGTTCTCAAAGACTTTTAATGATGGACACTCCACAACCTCATAAAAAATATTTCTTCTGGCCCTTGTCTTTATTATTTCCTAGTATCTAAATCCTTCTGTTGCCATTTAAGACTGTCACTTGTCATAATCATTACATATCTGGAAAACAGAGTACTAATCATCCTTTGTGCAGTACGCTTTACTTATTTACTTTATACGCAAACTGATTGTTGCTGCCTTTCTTATTTAGGCTGTGATCACTTCCTTCAGTCCTTCCATGTAGATCTTGTTTTCCAGAACTCTGATCATTCTCATTGTTTTTCTCTAAGCTCTCTTCCAGTTCAGCTCTTGAAATGGTAACCAAAACCAGACTCAGTATTTCAGCTGAGGTCTTACAAGGGCTAAATAGGGCAGGATGATTACTTCACATCCTACAGGTGCTACTTTTGTTTCTGTCTTGGTACATTACCTGGAATGTCATAACTTAAGTTGAAATCAGCTGCTCAACCTGAAACACTAAATGCAAATAATGGACATACTTTTACATCAGAAAAATGATGCAAATTATGGAGTGGCTCTTCTGCAAAGTGTGTACCATTGCCTCAGATTCAGACACACGATCCTTGCATATCATCCTCCAGGCAAAGTGGAATTATTGTTTTCTGTAAATTTAATGATGTAGCCTAGACTAACCAGAGTGAACAGAAAAAAACCCAAACTAATTTAAAAATACTAAGCTTTACCATGATCAGTAAAGTACTCCATTATAAACAGACAGTATATTTCAGCTAGTGCTAAGAAAAAGAGCTGAAGAACTGAGCTGTTGTATGTTTATTATTATTATTACTATTATTATTAAAAGCAAATTGAAAAGAAGAGGGGGGTGGAAAAATATAAATCTAACCTATTACTATCTTGCAGTTCAAAATATCTAAATAAATTAAGAAAAAAAGATCCCAAAACTTAATTAAAATTAAATAATTTTAATAATAAAACATGCTGCTTCATCATATTATTTGTTTTGTTCTAAATCCTTCCCGAAAATCAGTAGGAATCAGTGAATATAATCATCATTTACTGAGAGCTTAGCTGTGAGAAAATGGATTCTTAACTCAGAAAACAGAAGCATCAGCTCAGCAGGAAAACTTGTAATTTTAAAATACGTTACCTGAACAATAGCTAAATATGGAACTGGAGATTCAGTGTCAAGGCATCACATCTAGTGAGTGTTATCTCTACTGCATTCAGCAGAAGCTTACGCCTGCTTATGTTAGGCTTAAATTTATATGCAACACATTTTCATTAAGAGAAGTAAGGTATTATTTGGGCATTTGTGCATACTGAATAGAAAATCACACAGAAATATGACTAAGAGATCAAATTCTTAGTTTCCTATTCATATATTCAAATATAAAAATATATGGTTTATTCTCAGTGATATGAAATCAGGAGTAATTAATTGATTTCAAAGATTACAGCAGTGTAACTGAAATCAGCATCTATTCCAAATGTTTTTTCCCCCCAAGGGAATTTGAAAGACATACTCAAATGCAGATTCAAATATCATTAGAAAAACCAACATAAAGCTCCCCATCTACTTTACTATTGTTAAAAGTACATAGACTTTTTTTTTCCCTGATGAATAATTTCTAATGAAGTTATAAGTAATGCTGGAGTTTCACCACTCAATTTCTTTACCAGAAATAACCACCAGGAAGATTCACATTCACTTTTGGAATTACAATATCATCTGGCTTTAAAATACTAACCTGCCAGAACTTTGAAGCCATCCTAATCTTATAGCCCTAGAATTCAGCTTCCAATTCTCTTACCCTACACTTCACAAGATATATTTTCTTATTTTTATTAGTAACAGCAGAATAATACAACATTGTGCTTTGAGACCCACTTTGCCACATTTTATCCTGGTAAGCAGGACGTATGCTTATCAGCAGGATAAAAGCAGTAGTCTGGGAGATTTACTTACCAAAGAATCCAAACACTAGTTTCAAGTTAAAAAGGCATAAGGCCATAAAATTATCAGGGCAGATGCCACATCTCTTTGTGTACACCAACTTCTTCCTCTTCACTCATTGATGCATGAAAACTGTGAAAGGAATTTCTCCAGCAGACCTGTCTCTGCTTTGACGCTTTTCTTTAGGAACAGAGAAATACTCAAGCAAGTTCAGACCCAGAAATGAAAAAAGTTGTTTGCAGATCCACATAGACCAACAAGAACTATGCTGCATCACAGAAGAAAAAAATTCTGATAGAGAGAATGTGTACTTATATGACCGATGGCATGAATATTTACACTCCAAATGAGATAAGAATTCTGGAAAATAGTCTCTGATCAACAGTGTATGTGAAACTTGGTTATATCAATGGCACGTATTGTTAGCCTGTATTTTTGGGCAGAAAGCATTATAACATTGGTATCAATACTAAAGATTTTCCACACAGACACCTCCCCCAAAAGAAAAAAATACCATATGCAAACCAAAATTAGTTTATGTTCTTTGCTTAGGTCCCTCATTCCAGAAACTCATTGGCCATCACCTCCAAGGAAACTCATGAAAAAACTTGTCAGAGTTCTTTTTGCTTAAAAAGCTGCTACCATACATTTCCAATCTATTTTTTGAGCCTAGAGTATTTCTTTCTGAAATTATCCCACTTCTTTTGAGTATTTCTGTGTGAAATATCTATGTTTCTTTTCTATATTACACTTAAAAAATGGGGGGTTTTTTTTCTGTTATGAACAGATGCATATACTACTAAAAAAGACTTTTTATGATTCAAAACAAAAATTGTTCATGGGAGTCATTTATGTCTTTCACAGAATAATAAGGTCCTCAGCACCAGGGTTTGGAGTTCTTTTGGCTTGTTTTCATTTGTATTTTTGTTTTGTCATTAAAATGGTACTACTTCCAGTAGTATTCACACCAGGTAGAAAACCTCATTGATGCAGAAAATAAAGATTTATATTGTATTACCTGTAACCCAGAAAAGCTGAAGGGATTTACAATATTCTTCTTAGACTGGCTCAAAGGGCATGAGTCAGAGGGTAGAATGGAGAATGGAAATAAAACCGGACTGTAAGAGGCCGCTTTCTGTAGTTACTTTCTAGCTTCCTGAATAAGGGACTTTCTATCAGTAATTCATGCATTGATAGTTGTCACTAAGATTGTCATAAGAAAAATGACATTGACCTCTATGGGTTTATTTCCTCAGGTCCATCACAATCTAAACAAAAGTCTGTGCCTGAGGTTGTTAAGGTGGATAACCACATGACTTCAGTAGACATTTCAAGTAATCATTAACATGTTAAATAAAGGCCATTAACGTTCACATTGGATGAACAGAAAGCATATGCACTTGCAACCATGATTTTTAAATCAGATTTTTCAGGCTTTATACCTTATTTTGAGCCAAATACTCAAGTTTCAATAGCTTTATCTTTGTTTCTGACAGTAATGACCTTTAATTGAGTAATACCTTAGTATTTACTCATCTTTACTATTACTACAAGCTGATTAGGAAGGGTAGGGAAATCTAGGGTTATGACAGAGCTATTCACCTCTCAAGTTTCTTCTGAACATGGCGGCTTTAGAATCCTGTTCTAGATTCTTGTCCAAAGTTCTTTTTATAACAAATAGAAAATCACCTTATAAATGTCTCCTTTCACTGAAAAAGTAATGTAAGAATCTCAAACATTTATGAATTATGGCCTTCCTTGTGTTCTTGAAGGTGAAAAATCCCCATAGATTCTGCACATTTTAAAACATTAACTGAAAATCAAGCTGATATTTTGCTTTCTCTGCCCCTAAGGCTTTTATCGTTCCCTAACTGCAAAATCATTACTAGTGGCTTGCTTACCAAATCCTAAAGGATGCAATGCCAGAAGTGCCCGATTTTTTTCTGGAATGTCAAACCAAAAATCTCCTCATGTTTTTAAGAGTATCTTAGTAACACACAAAAAAATAAGTGTTGTTGTCACTGACAACTCACACAGAAAAAAATCCATCCATTAGGCAAGCCTTTGATATCGGTGCAAAATCTCTATATTGTAGATACTGCAGACACAACTGGCGTGTCCTCCCATGAAAGCTAGGTTCCTCCGTGGTAGGTCTAGATTGATTTTTCCTTTGGAAGTGTTGGAACAATTGGCAAATTTCTCCCAATTTGCCTCCCAGAGAAATCCAGTAACTTAAGAATCTAAGTCTTCATGTAAGAAATATTTATTGCTTTTCAATGAAGAGAAGATGGATTAAGCTATGCATAGCTGGGACACTGAAATACATATAACTGCAAGTAGCTGAGGGGTCGTGATTGTGGCCACAAAGCCAGGAAAAATGTACTTGGTGTTATCCCTGTCCCAGAATAGACTAAGTTACTACTGCAAGAAGAGTTGCAAACCACTTGGAAAGAGTTTTGTTGATGTCTTGTTTCTCCTGAACATGTGTAATAAAGCATTCTGCCCCCCGAACTCCAAGAGGGATTCTAGTAGATTTCAAAAATGAGACAGAGGAAAGAAATATTTAAAGTCTTTCTATTACAATCCAGTTTTGTAATCAAAATAAAATTGTATTCAGTAGTTTATTTCTTTAATACTGCTGGTCCCTCTCTGCTCTTTCCTGATGTGACAGTAAATTAAATAATTAATCATAGTGAAATTTAAGTTGTCAGAGTTCTCAGTCTCACAGTTGAGATGCTATATTAGCTGGGAGAGGCAGTTCACAATGCTCAGAAGTATTGTTTTAGACCCTGTGCAGGACCATGTCGATAGCACTGCATCATGTTAATGATTTGTATTGAGATTTCTTATGCCAATATAAAAGCTAGAAACATATTTAAAAACTATAAAAATGAAAAATAAGATTCTGGAGAATTAGACAGTAACCTCAAAAAAACACAGAGGTTACTGAATGCACACAAAGTAGGTTAGAGTCAAGTATTTTCTTGATTAAAGCTGGGTCAGATTTTTAGCTACTCCAAAATACAAAGCTAGATAGTGTTGTGAGGACACAATTTTTGATAATGAAGGCATAACCTTATAGTATCTTTCTGCATATATTTTCTTCCTTCTTTTCCTCCCTCAGTTTTTGCTAAATAAACTCCACTAGGTGTTTATGCACAGAAATAGCAGTGAAAATATTTCATAGATTATAGTATCTGATGATTTTTTTCTTTTCTTATTCCTCTTCAGAATGAGAAATTGCTTCTTAGATCACATAAGTCTGCACTGGTGGCAGCAACATCACTGAGATGAGATTTCGTATCTGGAATTCTTCTCTGTGACTTAATCACACCAATGCAGATTTTTGATTTTCAGCAACAGTAAGACTCGAAGTATTCAGACAGCTGAATACCAGTCCTAGGTACTTCTAGAAACTTTTCAAGTTAGAAGAGGCTGAGGACTAAGGGAGATATAAATAAGAATAGCACTTGTTCTGCCAGATGTCCTAAAATTTTTTTATTCCTCTCAGTAGGCTCTACTTGCTGCTTACTATGAAAAGAGTAATCAATTATCAGTGCAGCGGTATTACTAAGTCACAGATAAAAATCATCAGTAAGTATGTTTTCTGTCTTGTTATTTTCACTATTACATATAAACAGTAAGAGGTATATAAAGAGTGATCACTTACTACTTGAAGTAAAGAAAGATACCCAAATCCTACATTATCAAAGTTTACTTTCACGTTTTTCCATCGAGCACTTTGATTGTTTTTTATGAGTTCCTCGCACTGACTAAAATTGTTGATTTGGTCGACTTCAAACCTTTCATCAGTTGTGGTGTTAACACAGTAGTAGAACTTCCCAGCAAACAGATTTACTCCCATGATGCTGAAAATTAGCCAGAATATAAGACAAACGAGAAGCACGTTCATGATGGATGGAATTGCTCCTAAAAGGGCATTCACAACCACCTAGTACACAAATACAGGGGGGAAAAGAAAAGAGTGTAAGAATATTTACAGCAGTAAAGTTTTGTATACTGTTTTACCAATGCTTAATAAATGCTTGTTCAGAATCTAATACTATAAATTTTAAAGCAATACATTAATAACTGTAGCATTGAACTGTTCTTTTAAATACTTAACATTAGTATATGTAACGAAAGGAAAATAAGTGAGAAAATGAAAGTAATTAAAAGAAGAACAAAAGAGAAGACCTGGTGGTAATAAGATGAAGCCTGACAACAGTGTGTTTTATATAAAAAAGAAAAACTTGTTACATACAAATACAGACATAATAAAATTCTAAAAATGCATCAAATTATAGCTTAAAAATGTTTAAAGAAAAATGGCAACCAGTAGATTTATCAACGTAGCTTTGAAATTTAAGCTGAAAATGCGAATGCCATGAATCTAGAAACTAAGCTCTACATTAAAAGGATTATGCAGGAATTAAATACATATCTTTATTGCCTTATTGTTCCATGCAAGATTATAACAAAGATTAATTTCTTTGTATAGAAAAGCAAGACAGTTTTGCAATATGTGTCTACTTGAATCAACATAATTTATTTCAAGCTCCAGTCTTATTGTTTCATGTATTGAGTTTAAGTCAGCAATACCCTTCATTTATCTAAAGAAGGACATATATCAAGGACATATTTAGGGGATTTGATTTTGCATTTTAAATTACTTCTGGCCAGTTGCCTTCTCAGCCCCTTGCAGGCAAGATGTCAATCATTACTTATGTAGATAAAAAGTGTATTTTTCTAATATATACAGTAATTAATCGCATGTGTCTGTCAGAGCTACCAAAACTTCTGTGATATTTGTTTGGCTAATAGCTGAGCAATCATTTCTCCTTAAGCATCCAATACCAGATCTCATTTACAGGTTATATTTTATTTTAAATTTTACTTTTTTTCTCTAAAACTTTTGGGACCTTGTAGGAAGGTAAAATAAAATATAAAGTAGGGCTCTGATTCTCAGTAAGCCAATTTCTGCAGTAAGAAAGGAAAGGATTGGCACGGATACTTGGGGTGTAGTAAGCTTAGTCCATCTTTGTGCCCTGCTTTCTGCAACATAGAGGGGTCTTCCCCACAACCAATGTAACTTGAGAGCTGCTCAATCTTACTACCTGTGCTTCACAGGCTCTTGAAGGTCTTTGGAAGCAGAGTATTGTGGTTGTGTTACTCATCACTTGGCACCCTCCTCCTTGCAAATGTCATGGCCAGGAATTAAAACCTGTTTGGAGATCTTAGGTAGAAATGTTATTTTCAGGGCATATTTTCTTCTCATTTTAAGGGCCTTCTCCATTGCCAGACCATAGAAATGGGACTTTCTTTAACTGAGAATTCTCCTTATCTTTTATAAAACCATGACTTTTTAAAAAATTTAGCTTTTCTTGTCAGCTTCTATTTTTGGTGATAACCTTAAAGGAAGCATGCTTGCTTCTTGACATTTCTATTATACAATACGTGAAGTATCTAGGTGATGTATGCATAAGGTAGCCACTTTAAAAAGCATTTAAAAAGGCTAACAAGGTCCCAGTAACATTCTGAACATAAGAAACCATTTTCAAAGGAGTGAGGGAAATTATATTTACTGTCCCATGGGGAGACGAAATCTGTTGTTACTTAGCCTGATGGAACTGAGAACAACCTAAAAATTAGGAATGAAATTATTCTGGAATTTATTCCAAGTCTGACCTGATCTATGACACTGTCCTACTGCTGCTTTGAAGTTCTAGGCCAGCTAGTGCTTGTCTTATCTTTTTCTTTTTTATCACCCATAAAAACATTCTGGATGTGTTACACTAGTTGAATTCCTCTGCTTAATCTTGGTGAAAAACCTGAAAATAAAAATGTCAAGAATGAAAGATGGGGATTTAGTCCTGCAACTTAAATAAATTAAGGTTACCTGTGCTCACACAAAGAATGGTTTTGTATGAATTGAGTGCCTGTAGCAGGTATCTTTTTAACAACCCTGAGATCCATTGGACCACAGCACAGATCCAGAATGGGCAGCAGAATGCTAACAGCTACAGTAATTGTTACAGCAATTATGAATTGATAATAGTTGTAGAAAGAAAGATTTCTACAAAATGCCAGCAGTGTGTCTCGCATCTCTAGATGAAACAGGTAATGTAGCCTTGCTACTGAGACTGCCAAAAGATCAGCCACATCTTCTTGAATAAGAAATGAACAGCTTCCAGCAACTGTTCCAACAACGGTTCCAACAACTTATTTCATATAGGTGACTGAAAACCCATCAAATGGTAACAATTTTTGGTCACTACTGACCTGGCCTGGATGCGAACTGGTGACCTAGAGATGAAAGGCTCTGTATCCTATTACCAACCCCTTGAGCTATCCAGTCCCCCTGGAAGGTTTTTTAAGAAAAGAAGAAAAGAAAATTAAAACTTTTAGAAGTTGCTTTCTGCTTGCATTTTGGTTTTGTTTGATTTTTTTCCCCCCCACCAGTGCTGAGCCTTTGCCCTATCATATTTATAATCTAAAACTGCATTTTTACGTGTTGGTCAGATGCTCGGCTGACTGTAAAGTCCACCTTAGGAAGATGATTTTAATTTCTTCAACATATACAGCTGAAGAGAATTGCTTTATCAGTGTTTTTTCTGAGTTGTTTTTTTTTCCTTTCTTTTTATATTTTCTTTGGGAATTGCTGAGGCATATCAGGATAACCAGGACATTAGCTTACATAATATATATCCAAGATAGCACCCATACATACACACGACACCTACACACATAAGTTACAGTAAATGGACAGAAAAAAGTGATAACCAATTGAAAAGTGAACTGAACGCAGAAAAGAGCTCAATTAGCATTTCTTAATGAGTTAAAAATTTAGCAAATAAAAATTGTAAATCTTGTCTTGTTGAAAAGAGTCTGTAGTGGGTTACAAGAATGTCAGCAGCTACAGATCTTATTTTTGTACATTCTTCAAATCTAGATCAGCTGTATGTGAGTCTAAATGTATTTTTTATTTTCAAAGGGGCTGTTCTTTTGCACCTATTTTCTGTTATTCCTTGATACAGAATATAATGCCAGTAAGTTAGAAAAAGATGTTTGCATTTGTTTGTTTGTTTTTTTAAATTACCTATGCATTTCCTCAAGGCTGAGATGATGTTGGTCAGGCTGACTCCGGTGAGCAAGCTGCAAAAGCCCAAGCTGATTCTGCTTGTTCACCTTCCTATAGCTTCAGTTAGGTGGAACAGCAGTAAGTGCAAGTGAGAAGCAACACCTGACACCTACAAAGACAAATGGGCTCTAGACTATTTTACATCTCAGTTGATCTTCATTCAGGAAAAAAAAAACATTGTGGCAAACCATGTCTCCCCTAGAAGAAAGCACTATTTCATATATATATATATACACACACACAATCTTTTCATGTTTACATTTTCATAACATTTATCTTCCAACATCAGATATATACATAAGAGAAAAGAATTACTGCAATGCTAATTGTCTGTCTTATCTTCTGGCTGATATGACATTATGTCAATACAAATTAGTAGTCCAGTTGTTTTCTGTTGTTGCTGTTTGTATCTTTTTTTTTTGACAACTATCCAAAGAAGACAGCAAAATGGAACAGGAGAAAAAAAACCAGTTTTGCTATGAGAGCTGTGCTTATGTATAAAATGAAGATTGTGCAAAATACCAGCTTATCCCTGCTGTATGAGTAGAATATAAGTAAGCTTTACTAGATTCATGCATATCTGAAACACACACTGAGATATAAATATATTATAATTTCCACAGCAAAATAGCTTCAGTGGATCCTGGCACCTCAGCAGCCACAGACAGGTTTTCCAGGAATTCCTACATTGGACCTGACTAATGGATATATCAGGGCCTCCTGAACCAGGAACAATCTTCAGTAGTACTTATTAGGGTTTTTTCTGTAACTTTTTCAGATTCTGTGAAGAAGTTTCAAACTCTGTCCCCGGTGCAAATGAGGAGGAAGTGACCGTCTTTGCAATGGAAAGGAAGATTATAGGATTATGTCTGGAACATTCTTCCAACTTAAAATGCCTCCACCTTGGAAGTTGTCAACTTTATAATTTTAGGCTTAAATAGGAAAAGTTTCCCAAAGATTTGATGTGCCGGATCTCATATCAGAGTTTGAAGGAGTCCATCAAAGGCTATAGAGGTTATTTAACTGTTACCACTTTTTTTTTTTTTTTCCCTGCATGTACATTCTTATGTGAGATTCACATACACAAGTACAGAAAGCCAGATAATTTTTATTTCACCTGGAACTTTATGGATCAAATCAAACCTCATCTTCTATGCATACTATATGGCCCTAAGAAGTATAAGACATATTCCTCCTGTACTTAATTCCTTGGTAGCTGGGAAAGCCTGAGAGAGACTTCAGGACCTCCAAGGAAGAGGAACAAATTGTGGTCTTGAATACATATGTCCAAAAAAATGAAGTTTCTTTCTCTTGAAGTGACCACCTGTATAGTCACACAGTCATAGACTTCATATGGTGCTTGTTATGAAAAGCCTTCATCTCTCTCTTAGCAGTACAAAGATTGAAGAGCCAGTTGTTCAAAGACAGCAGCATGCAGAGAGAGTTTGACAATAGCATACACAGCATAAGCCACATTAAAGCAAAATAGGAAAATTCATTCCTGACTCAAATGAAACACTGACACTGCACTGGGCAGGATTTGAGAGTAAGCTATGAGTATTGGCTTGTCTTGAACAAGTATGAGGTAAAAACCTCTGCCATGAGATCATGAATCTCCCCTGCTCAACTGACCGAAGTCCAGATGTACACAAAGCTGCCAGGGAGAATATTTGTACTGAAAAATGAAGTGAGCAAGTAGCCATTGGTTTAGATTCTTGGTCCACCACAGAGGTAAGATTGTTTGAATGAGCAGGTAGATATGCTGTGAGTGGACAGGAATGGAGGCTCAGGAGACATACATGATCTGAATTTAGCATGTTCTCATAGTGAAGGACTTTGAGGACATCACACAAGGAGGGCTTGAAGATGCTGAAAACAAAATGACTTGACCAGGTGGTTGGTATCAGGTAACAGAGAGGTGTATTGTCTCTTAAATTGTGGAAGAGTTGAGGCAAGGGAGGCAAAGACATAAGGAATACAGTAGCTTTCCCAGTCAGGTGATCAAAAGAATATTTGAGAGAGACCATGAAGAAAGCCCATACCTGACTCAAAAAGATTAGCACTATCTGATAGTCCAGGACAAAGAATCATTGAAACAGACCTCTGTCCTGAGAATTATCATCCCTTGCTCTTTGCAGTCATGAATCAACAGCTATAAGAGAACCAGTGCATCAGCTGATTTACTTGTAGTATGGCAGCATAAGCATACCACTGGTCCTCCACAGGCCAAGCACCAACAGAGTGAGATCAGCTGTCCAGCAGTCTGAATTCAATGTACAGCTCTCTTTCATGTACTTTTAACTGAGCTTTTCCACTATCACTGGATCCTCTGTCATATGTATACTATACATTTTCTAGTTTACCCATCATGAAGCATGAGCATATGTTCCTATCAGGCACGTTAGAAAGATATAATAGGAACTTCTCTATATGCAAATATTCCAAAGACTGGTGCTTACGAAAACAGATAGATGCTCATAAGGTGACATGCAATCAAAAAATTTGTTATGAAAACCAAATTTAAGAGAGAGATGCACCCAGTCTTTTATGTCGATGTGATAGGAAGGAAGACTCCTACATCAAAGAAGTTCAAAGAAAAAAAAAAAAAAGAGACAAAACCCACCCTCCCACCCCCAAGCCTCTGCATTTTGCTATTGCACATCAAACCCAAATCCAAAATATCAATTGCCCTATTACAAACCCTTTTGAAAGGTAATTAGAAAGGCAAAGGTAGATAGTCTAGAGCAAAAGGTTCCCAAGAATTCTTCAAAGTACCTTCCCCAAAAAATGCATGAACAGCTCCTCAGTCCCCAGGGATGAAACTCATAAGTGTATCTATGAAGAATGGGGAAATTCTTATAGAGTAGCTCTTAGTAAGCTTTTCACACTTCGGGGATCATAGGTGGCTTCAAGTTTATGAGATCACAGTTTCTGGCATTTCGCTACTAAAACTGTATACATTCAGATAATCTGGAACCTTGTAGATACACAGTGTGATGTAAGACACAGCACTAGATTTCTAGAAGAGAAGTACCTTAAGAAACGTGCAATTCCTTCAATTTTCTCATTTGGTTTGTCAGGTAAAAAGAGGAAATGTGTGGACCTGTAGGGTAATCAGTGGTGACAAAGTCTTAATCGACAAACAAAATCAACAGAAAAATATCTCAGCAAATGCAATTTTCATCAATGATGAGATCATCTACCAGTGCAGTGATGAAATTTGCTACTATCCAGGTTTGTGCAAAGATTAACAAGGGTGAAGGTGAGCTTAAACATTTCAATAATTCAGATTAAAATTGTGAAATCCTTAACATAATTCAGTTGGAAGATGCCCAGTTGACAGTAACTATATGTTCATTTTTGTTGTGAGAGCACCTTGTGACAGATAGTACTGAGATCACGATCACCAATGTGCTATCCCTAAATAAAGTGTAAACAATCTCTAACAAAATAGGCCTAATTCTTTCTCATAGACAGAGGTTTTTGGCTGGGTAGGAGATGGGTTTGAACTTGTGAAACAGTGAATTATACCTGTTAAAATCAAGTCAATATTTCTGCTGATGTTTAACTCCAAATATGATGATTTATGCTTAACTATACACATGCATGCATAAGAAAATATTTCCCCCCCCTTTTTAAACCTAACATTTACCATCAAAAAATCAAACCTTGTGTAATCCCTTTTCATCCTAAACAATTTATAACAAGTTATAAAGTTGAAGGGACTGGCACTTGAATGGCAAAATTGATTTCATCTGAATTTCTACTGTTTTAAAATTCCCCAAAACCTGGAATTCAAAGCACTATTTTCTTACTCGGTAAACATGACACTTGGGAGCAGCTGGTTTTCTTAAAATAAAAATAAGAAATTAAAAAGAAAAAAAAAACAAACCAGAAATAATTTATCAGTAATTATTGATTTTTTTCCAAGGTATAGTGTACACGTAATGTAAACATCTTGTAGCAGTGGTGTAGTAGACACTGTGTGTTTACAGTGCCTGCTGGAAAGCAGGGACCATTTTGTTTCTGCAGTGTCATGGGAAAGCAGTGGCTTCACCCCTGTTGTCCCTTCCTGCATGTGACCTGCAAGTATTTGTAAGGTGGCAGGGGGCTCAGGGTGGCAAAAGAGGTTGGGGCAGTCCCTTTGTTCTGACCAAATAATAACAAAATGCTGTAATAAGGGCTTCTTGTTCTCCCTCACACTACAAAAGAGATGATGAGAACTGCCTTTCTCCGAAGTTAGAGGAACCACTTCTACAAGTCATAATGCAGCAGAAAGTCAGTGGGATGGGAGGAAATGACTATGGGGCTTAAATTGGGAGAAGCTATGTCCGTTCGAAATGTTCCTCTCACAAAGGCAGTGAGGTACCCGACCTGTGGGCCAGCAGACAGAATCCAAACACCGCCCAGTGCAGAGGATTAAGACTGATCGTCAGTGGAGGCTTAGGGATCTTTGCCACAGTTGCTTAGTGTGAGGTTTGGAGGTGCCCGTGAAGGAAGATAACTGATGATGCAGTACAGGAAAAATATTCCCACACAAGATACCTTGTCTCGTCTGAGTGTATCCATAGAGCTTGATGGAAGAGGGATGCCATGTATGGATATATAAGGATTGCAGTTCTTTATGATGAAGAGATAAAGTATATGTGCATTCCCACAGCAGTAATGTAGATGGGAACATTTATTCAAAGATAATAAAGAAAATTTATCAATTTTCTCCAATGTTTATATCAAGTAGTAAAACATATCTGACAATGCAACATAGCCAATGAGGACAGAATAGGGGAGGAAGAGAGGTGAAGAAGAGAGAGAGAGATATAGATATTGTGATAATTCTTTTACTTGCCAATACATACTTTAACAAGACACCTCAAAACTACATATTGTCTCATTGAGTAGCTTGTAATGGGTACACTGGGAAGAAGCATCCTGCATGTGCTTGATGATCAGCTATGAACTGGTTTTAGAGGCAACAGAGGATGAGAATTAAATATTTCTGTGAGAGAAAGTGCAACCTACTTGACATGATCCAAATAATGATTCTAGGGAGGAACTATGGTGAATCTAAAAAGGTAGATTCATCCAGGTTATTCAGACCTCATTTTCAATTAATTATGCCTCTCCATTTTATCTTAATGGACTTCTTGTGAGAAACTCTTATAGCTTTGTCCCGCAAACAGAAATCAGGGTGGTGCACCATGGCTGTATGAATGTGTGATCTGTAATCCCCTAATTATATTCCACTGTTCCAGTATTTACCTCACTGTAAAAAAAAAACCCAACCAACCCATACAACCCCCCCAGAATCAAAA
>JAVJGI010000064.1:22435512-22450732 GCA_035590275.1 Ibycter americanus | reverse complement strand
CAAAAAAAACTCAAAAAGAAAAAACACAAACCTCCCCAAAATCCCCTATATCAAACAGGAATTTCCCCTAAGCCGGCTTGTGCCTGTTGCCTCTTGTTACCACTGTGGACATCTGAGAAGAGTCTGGCTTTGTCTTTTCTCTATCCTCCAACCAAAATTAAAGGCATCTTACTGATTTTGCCTTTAAGAATCGCATAGTAAAAGAACTAGAATATTGGCACCTTTGCTACACAGTTTGCCTTAATGCCATATATGTACATATAATTTATTCTTAACTACACGACCTATGATTGTGTAAGCCCAGAATTAAATAACATTTAGAATAATGTTTAGAAAAGTTAGAAGAAAAGGAAAAAATGAAACTGAAATCTTATTCCAGCAAACTAATGCTTATCCTTAATTCAGGATCACTGCAAAGTAGTATATAGAAAGTGTGTGAAAGTAAATTATGATAGTGAGACTAGTATATTAATATAAATCAAGAGAAAAGCACAAAAGATTGTTTCATGAAATGAATGAATGAATTTTGTCAGAGTGTTAGAACTGGCATGAGAAGCACCTCAAATGTGAAACAACTGAAAAAAATTGAGTATTTATGACAAGGTTTTAAATGTTTGAATAAAATGAAGACTTGGTTGGGAATGCAGGGTGAAGACTATTAGAAAACTACCACTTAAAGCAGCAATTGTAAAGAAAAATCTGGAATTTAACTGAGAGTATGCAAAGAAAAGACAGGCAGATAGAAAGAATCAGCGAGACCTGACAAGAAGGTACAACTAAATCTTGATCTTAACAGTAATGAACAAATAAAGTTGAAGCAAGAGATAAAAGATCTCAGAGGGAAATAAATCACTCCCTTAACAAGCTAACTGCGGTCTTTTCTACTTTTCCTCATTACTGTACAAGCACAGCTGACTGAAGAATGCTTCTGATAGTGAATTGCATCTTCAAAGAAAGCAAAATACTTCCTCAAACACTTACTGCACAAACAATTTTTATGGCGCTTTGTCCTGGAAAAATTTCATGCTCTTGTGTGGTGAGTTTATATCTTGAAATACTAGAACTGCTAGCAGGGAGGTTAGACTAGATGATCTCACGAGGTCCCTTCTAACCTCAATGATTCTGCAGTTTCTGTCCTAGCTTTCATAAGAAAATTTAACTTGGTTGAAGTAGCAACAGGAGCATTTCTTATTCACATAACAGTCTATTAAAAGCAAGCTACACTGTTGGTTTTAACAAAATACTAGAGTTCCCAGAGCAGCTTTGATTTTGTTTCTCACCAGAAATCAAATATACAACAAAACACTTTTGAAGACAACATTGAAGAAAAGACATAATTTAACATACTGTATGATGAAATACAATAATCGTCTGCCAAGCAATAAATCACATGGCTGCATTGGTTTGAGAAGACCTGGTAAATATTGCAAATACACACAAGCATGAAAACAGTAATTATTTGATGTGGGAACAAGATCTTCAAATTTTACCAGATGCAGTGAAAAAACCCAACTTTTTGCTCTTCCTGTTGCATAAATGAAATGTTATTGACCTTTATGGGTTGTTTAACATTTTTAATTAAAATGTGAACTGTATGATATATATCTCATTCAAATTTCATTAAATTTTGATCCTAAAAGTAAGGATTTTCTTCAAGACACAACAAACACAAATCCTGACAAAAGTTATATCAGTTTCAATTATACAAGAAACTCCTTCAAAAGTTGTTTTCCAATTGTAGAATTACAGTCTAAGAAAAAGTCTCAAAATACTAAGATATTTCCTGTATGATTTATGAACATCTATACAGGGAGTCTTCTTACATCGAAGTTTGCAAATGTTTAAATTGTCTTTCAGGAGACACAACACTTCTAATAGACTTTCCTTAAAATTCAAAGGTAATGAATAAGATCACAGTCCTCAAAAAATCCTTCAAACTGCATAATCTTTTGATCAACAAAATATATTCCTCTATATTTAAGTGAAACTTGCAGAAGATAGCGAATACACTTCCTTGAGAGTGAATATGTAATTCTTAACTGTGAGATAAGATGCTAAATTTACAGTGAATGCTTTTTATTTTGATACATCATTGACAATGAAGCTATAAAAACCCTGCACTAATGATACCCTCCTACAGCTGGTGCTTGCAAGGGTTGTGGTCTAAGAACTGGATTTTTCTAAAGATCTGATAGTGAATACAAACTTTTAAAATCACTGACATGTCCTGCAGGACACGTCTAAACTCCAAGAAAGATACTACAAAAATTATACTGTTATTGGCATTTTATAAAAATTACAAAAAAACTAGTTTCCAACACAGGCCAAAGAAGATTGAATTCAGATTCCAAGAAAGGATTATATATGTTATATGATGTCTTAATGTAACATATAGGGGTTTGAAAATTATGCAAAAAATTAAACTGCAATTATGTAAATATCTATAGTCGTGGCAATTCAGATTATAGCGGTTTAGTGTGTGCTTAATATATTACAAGTAATGTTCAAAACTTTCCATGGGATATTTTTGAATGTATGTAGCTATAAATTGAGTAACAGAGTAGAGCACAGATCTTTCCAAAACAATGTAAAGGCCAGATTCAAATTTTAAATAAGTGGGTTTTTATCTCAGTTTAAAAAGCATCTGAAAATCTAAAAACATCTGCAGTAGTTTTCTCCTGCAGAAAGAACTCGGGTATCTCTAAATAACAATACTGATTTTTCTCAAAATTTTTCATGCTATTTCTGTAATATCAGAATTTTTAAAGGATTATTTCCAAAGATGTAAAGCAATTAAAAAGGGGGTATAGGGTGAATAAATATAATCTACTTGTTCTGCTACTGGGATTCTCAAATGAGATCATTTCTCCTTCTAACCTTAAATACACAATGTAGTGATTAGTCACACTGTAAGCATTAAGGATAGAAAAGGGGGAAATACTATACCCATAATACAGATAAGGGGAGGAACCAGTGGTCCACCCCATCCAAGCTGAAGAAAGGTTATCCTATACTGAATAGAAATATATAGCCTGTAGTTAGTTGTGAATCTGTAATGACAGACACTTGATGTTATGTTTTATAATTCAATCATATGAGAAATTTTTCTTTCCTAGTAATGAAGTTTAGAGTACTCTTGAAAATGCCTCATTATCGCTTTCCTGGTAAGGGAATCTAAGGAATAGCCATTGAATTTTAGAGGATATTTAAGAGGTCAAATATTCTAATTTAGTTTTAAGAGTTATGAAATTGGACTGGAAATTTGAAATACAGTAAATGTTTAAAGCCATCAGCCAGAAATATGCATAAGGCATGCAAAACTGAAAGTGCAAGTGGATTTCAGATTGTTTGCTGCCTTCTACTATTTTTCTAATAAATAAATCAAGCACGGCATGACATGCTTTATTTTGTGAAATTAGACACAAATGCATGCTTTATTGTCGCTTAATTCTCTAACTCAGCAAAGCAATGTATACCCAGTATTCTACATTTACAGATAGCATACCAATTCAGAACTAGCGCAAAAGCATTATATTGCAGGTACTAAAAAGCTAAACAAAAAGCAATGGGTATATTCAAATCTCAGTTTGCAGATACTTCTGCTCAGGATGTACACTAACTGAGATAAGAATATAAACCCTAAGACAGAAATTTAAATTAAAGCAATTCTTTACTTTGCCTTCCAGCATCTGGGTGGAGTCAGTTTTGAGAATCTCTATAGACAGTATTACAATTTCTCAGAATTCAGTATACTAGCAGATATTTTAAACACCTTTAATATGGCAAAATTCACTTCTGTGCTCAAGGCAAGCACAGGCCATGGACCACTTGTACCCTATTTTGGTGCGAGTGATTCATAGATATTATATTCACTTTGGAAAGAGAATTTATCCCATTTATGAAACAGCACAATTACAGAATTAAGTTGTAACTACAGGGTATAACTGTAGACTTATAAGAACATAATTTAAAAAGTAAAGTATGTTTCATATTTAGGGATAACAGAATACTTATTAGTGTTTACTGGCTATGTAAAATGCTGTATTCTTCCAATTCACCAGAACAGTAAACTTACTTAAGAAAAAGATTGATTTAAAGTAGCTGAGAACTTAGCAGATTTTTTTACAAAATGATGCAGAGCTTTTTACATACGGGACTTTGTGGAATACATATGATCTCTTATATTTTCAAGGCAAAAATTGCACAGTTTTTGAACATGGGGGTAAACACTAAAATTACAAATACGTGCTGAAGAAAAACAGCTTGTTTTGTCACAGCTCAGTGTAGGTATAGGCAATATAAGAAAGCAAAGAGGACTGATTTATTTTTACTTTCTATTGGTAGAGTCTGGTTTTATGGATTTTTATGAATCAAACTCAGTTTCTGAGAAGGCTGTGATTTGACTATAGTCTTATCATGAGCTGGTCAATTATTTATTTTGAATCTTTTTACTGTTCGTGAGTCATTCATAAAGTAATGCTACTATCTGTCAATGAGCTGTTGTGAATACTTGCCAAGTGCTTTGGAAAAAACATTTTCAGAAGTGCATGTAACTAATAGTAAAGATAAGGCCTATATAGTTGGCCAGTCAAATTTGCTAAGTGACTGGAATCAGGTACTTCGCTGATTATCATTAATATTGGAGGACAGAGCTGAAACCTTTTTTGCTTTTCCAGGCTTGTCTGTAATTCCTACACAGTAAATTGCTCATGAAATATTCATGCTTTGTATCTGAAATTCTATCATGTGATTGGGCTTCTGGCATAGTTTCATAGTTATTCAGTGAGAAATAAGGCGAAGAAGTAAATAGATTTAAAATAACAGGTACTTTTCTTTGACCATGAATATCCTAAATCTTTTAGGTGGAAAATTGCTAAGGCAATCGTGTAAGGATACAGAAAAAATGGAATAAAAGATTTGTCAATCAATTTTGACATTATTTTTCTATAAATGATCTGGTTTTTCCAACATCATTTAAAGAGCTGCATTTCTTGTCTCCATGTAACGTCTATACTGGTCTCCCAGTCCTCCTGCAGCTGACCAGAACATTATTAAAAAAGTAAAGCTGACAGCAATTTCCCGACATTTCTCTGCACAAAACCACATTTATCTGAATGTTCATGAACAGTAAGTACAAAGAAAGACAAAGAGAAAAAGGCTAAATCAAATAGTCATTCCAAACTTAAATGAAAATTTGTACATTCTGTAGTATTTGACCAGCTCTTACCCTGCTAAATACCAATTCATGAATTTCAAATGATAAGAAAACTGTTAAAAGTCAATTTGCTATATGAAACTGTAATTTATTAGCCTAGTAAACGTTGGTTAGCAGTAGTTTTTTCTGATGCATTCTGAAGTAGAGAGATATGTAGCCTGATTAATACAATTTAAGGAACAGAATTCTAAGTCTCAATTTGACTTGATTAAGCTTAGATTTGTATCTAAAGGTTGTTCAGACAGTATATTATTCCAGGCTATTCCACTTGTTCATAATTGACTTGAAATTCATTAGCACATTGTTTCCTCTTATGTTTCCATAAAGTAGCAAAAAGCATTCTCTTCAAACATATTTGAATGACATGCATATAGAGTTAGTTTGTATTCAGTGGCTTTAAGGAACAGAAGGTATAAACAACAACAAAAAAAAGTTAAAATGCTTTCTTGAGTGAGATGAATAGTAAGCAGGGTCTCTAAGTTACTCAGAATAAGTAAGACATAACCTTATATACATTGTATTGAATATTGAATAGAGATTTGTTGAAATAAGAAAAGCATTCACCTTACAAAAAGAATCATTTCATAGAGAAATCAAATAACTTGGTTTAGTTTTTAAAGTCAGCCAAACTCAGAAATAGATTTAAACCACTAGCAGGTATGAATATACCTCTAACACCATCTAGTAAAATTCATTGGGGTTAGACAAAAGGTGGTTTATCGAATGTAAAGAAAAATGAAGGATTTCAACTGGTAACAGAAAATATCTTTATTAACTAATGCTAAGTTAGATTCCTGTAAAAATATTGCGATATGTTTATCAGTAAAAAATTAATAAAATCTTGTTACATTTTATTCATTATTAGGATTCTGTTAAGAGAGCTCATGGTAATTTCAAAGCCTTGTATGGAAAACTCCTGAGATTGGCTAGAAAGTAAAGTAACCTTAATGAATGTAACTTCTATGTGATACTGCATATGGGTTGAGGTGAATTGATGAAGCTTTTTGCTTATCTGTTAGTAAAAGAAATGCAATAGATAAAAAGATAGTGCAGCCTTTCTGCATGGACTTGTCATTCCTTGTTCTGCATGCATGTATTCTTTCTATGCATGCATAGTTTCAGATTCTTTCATGTTATCTTACCCTCATGCCTTCAAAACGTGACAAAGCTCTTAGAGGTCTCAAAGCTCTTAGTGTCCTAAGGGACTTAATGGCACCAAGTTCAGAGTAACCCAATGCATTTGCTGTTAAGCTAACCAAAGAGACCTATATGAAAACAGGAAAGTAAAAATTATTATATTGTACATACTACTTTACATACCATAGATGCGAGATATAAACTTCTTTAGAAGCATCTAATTTTGGACCACTTTCTTCAGGAATAGGTAGTCTTTTAAATAAAATAAAAAAAAAAAAAAGAGAGAAGTAATATGAAAGAAGAGTAGGATAGGTAAATAAAAATATCATGAGGTAACAATTATTATCTGGAAACAGTAATACTTCTAAATTTCTAATTTTGCTAGTGATTTGAGGGCATTTAAAACCACAAAAATCAAATTAAATTAATCCCTTCTTTTTATCAGTTTAGGTATTGCTGGCTTGCTTTGTTTTACAATGCTGTTGGGATCAGTAATTATAGTTGATAACGCCCACTTGATTGCCCACAACTGAAAGGGAAATGACTGAAGCCTGTTTTGAATTAACGGATGGGTCACCGAGCAACATTGCTCCTCTGGAAATGGGTACAAAGTATTCATTTTTCTGTATTCACTTACACTGACTAATTCTTTTGCCTGACTGCTGTATTTGTATGCTCTACAGGCTGGCATTAACCTGGATTATGCTGTTTCTTAAAGACATTATAAGAACAGTTCCACAGGTGGCAGAACACAGGCCTTTATATATTCTGTGTGCCTACATTACCTCAGTGAGAAATACAACATTCTCTACATTTGCCATGGCTCCCGTCCAAAATAATACCTTCTGTTTGTTTCCCATTTCCCCTAAATACTCCTTCGTTATATGATGTTCTAATTTCTTAACTATTTATTGGGCCAAAAATAGCATAATAGTCACATGTACTCTTTCATTATAAAGAATAATGCAACAGGTAAAGGGAACTCCAGGACAGTGCTCTTCAGGAACCGTACTTAAAAACAAGCATTTTATGTGAAATCTTCAGCTTTTAAAAATGAATAGCTTTTCTGTGCTTGTCAATCCTGAGCTCTAGCAAGCCACAAAACTAGGTTCTTCTGAAATTCGATTTTCTTTCTCCAGCACATGCATCATAATACCGAAAACTTCCAACCTTTCCAGGTGCAAAATTAAAGGAAACATCCAGGTGTGTAAATGCAGGATTTAATCATAAGCTTATTGAGACACTTGAATATGTGCTACACCTTCACATGAAGTAGTAGTCAAATTTTCACATTCACAAGGTAGCTGTTTGGGATATTATGATTTAAATAAGGTCAAATATTAGTAAAAATGAGTTTAGAAAAGGAACAGGTGCTTTTGCTTGCATGCTTCTTCAAGCTTTTTTGTTATAGGTGCCACTTAGGTACCCATTTTGAAAAGAATTCAGACACTAAAGAATGAAGGAGTTTTCCAAAGAGAGGGTACTCTCTTGGTGTGAGTACTGTGTTTGATCGTGGTTATCTGTAGCTGTATATGTGAAGGTGAATCCTAGATATGTTTAATCCATGATGCACACCAATCAAAAAGGTTGTAGACACCCTTCACAAAACAAAGCTTGAGAAAATGAACTGCTTTGATTAGCCCTTACATGCTAGGAACACATACAGAAACTGTTGGATTTTCAGCAATTCTTTGGGTCAGTAACTGCTTATGGAGCTCACTTTTTACCTATTCGGTGTCTTTTGCTAAGTCATTGAAACCAGGTAAAAATGCATCTTAATTTTAAAATCGAGCTTGTTCAATATTTGTTTTTCCTATAAGTTTTACCAGAAATTTCTATCTTAAAAATGTGGTGAGTGGTTGTGGTTTCGTAACTACGTAAAACATAGTCTTTTAGTTTCACACACAGAACTTCATCACAGACTGCAGACACAGTATGTGTTTTTGCACATTGCAGGTTTTCTCAAGGGGGTATACTTAGGACATTAATTCTTAAATTCTCCATAATTTCAGCAATGCATCAAGTAATAGTCTCCCCCGTTTCACAGCACAGCACAATAGAGTTACAACTATGAGATAACCCTCACAGAAAAGATTACTGAGCCTGATTTCAAACACGTCTGTGAAGACTGCAAGTTCAGTAATATTTTTTGGACTTCAATACTAAGTAAGCCACACCACCAACGCTACAGATGTATCTTGCATTCCTTGTAAAACCTCAATTCAGCCATATACTGAAATTTGGACATGATGTTTGTTTTCTTGGCAGAGGAGTTTTAATTCAGATGTGTGTCTGATGTCCGGTGGACCAGACACCTACCTAAATGCTGGATGTGACTTAGACCTTCCCTTAGGAGGGAAGTTGGGTCCGAAGGTGGAGATGAGCAGCCAAGGGTAGAATGGAGGACAGCATGACCTCTTTCAACAGCAGTGTTGGGATAAACCCTTTAACTACTTGTGGGATTACCATGTGAAGTTCTTCTGTTAGCAGGAGAACTTCCAGTCTTTCTTAACTGTGGTATAGGAAGGCAGCGTTGTAAGTATAAAGTGAAAGACAGAAATATGGAATTTTTTCCATCTACCTTACTTTTTAAATCAAAAAGTAAACTAGTTGGTATGCATAGATATTATGGTTGTAGAGCAAGTAATTAAAAGGAAAATGAGATAAAATATATATAAAAGTAACCCCTAGGAAATATACTACATACATCGACAATCAGGAAGTCCAGCCAGCACCAGGCATTAGTAAAGTATGTTTGATAGCCATAGGCCACCCACTTCAGCAGCATTTCCAGAATGAAGATGTAAGTGAAGACCTTGTCAGCATATTCCAGCATGGTCTTGATAGTTTTACGCTGTTCAATATATATGTCTTCAAAAGCCTGGGAGTAAAAACATTCACAGATATTTGTTATTCCCTTTTGTTACTGCACATACTTCAGGTTGTAACTGAAGAAAAAAAAAACCAAAAAACCAACAACCCACAAGAAAAGGAAATAATCTTTCTTCAAGAAAAGGCACACTAGTGTCACTTTTATCTAATGTTTCCTTTTCTGCTAACTCAGTATATACCTGTTTTTCCCGTGTGGAACTATATTTTCCAGTTCACAGGAAGGAGAGGCAGATATTACACAGCAACCACTCCACTGGTCAGAGATTTTTATTTATTTACTTATTGCTGATAGTGAATTATTCTTCTGAGATCATGACTAGTACTCACAAATAGCATTGATTCTGCAGAGTACTATACCTGAACTGAATTCTACTGAGATCATTTGGTTTGTACGCAGTGCCATACAAAATCCAGGGTCACAGCTGTAAAATTTTCAGGACAATGGCAATACAACTGACTTCTGTTTTTAACTGCTATTGCTTTTTGAAAATGTTAAGTTATAAATCATAAAACAAGTTCTTCCTTTCTTAGAAACATATTCATCCAAATCAAATATCTGCTTTACTGTATTATCTACACTTTGAGATACATAAAAATTTCTGAGATCTTAGCAATGTTATTTACACTTCTAGTGTTTTCATTTTTAGACATTTGAAAAAATATGCAGCTGTTTCTTTTCAGAAATTCTTCCTGCCCTCCAAGAAATTGTCCCTTTAATTGCTTTTAAATTTTAATTATGTCATTATTTCTTATGGAGAACAATTGATTTTATCAGATTGAAAGAACTGGAATGATCTCCTAGGTTGCAAAGTTTTGGATATTTATTGATACCAACATTCATTTTTACCCAGCCTGCTTTTGAATCACTTTACATCTGTCAGTTCAAATGATTCAGTCAAATTAACATCTGTGTATCAGTAATTTTGGATACTTAGAGCAGGCACTATGGTACCTGACACTGGTATGTAATCACTAACAACTTCATCTCTCACAACTGGGAAAAGCCAACAGGTATAATTTCCTTCTTACAGGTGGGAGTATGCCAGAGGCTTAGCGAGCAGTGCTCTTGGCCACCAGGAGTGTGCCCGCTCCCTGCCTGAATGCCCCCGGGGCAGGGGTTTGCTGGGAGGCTGCCTGGCTGTAACATAGTGAGACTCTGGAATGTGCCCTTGGGGGGAAAACACTGGGACACAGTACTGGAAGGTCCAAAGGGACCTTTTCAGTATCATGAAGGCAGAGCAGGGTCTCACATCTCCCGAGGCTTGGGCTAATCCCTGGTTTCTGAAGCATTTTCACAAAATAAATGTTCGGGGGATGATGTGCACCTTAGGTTCACAGGTGTGAGATGCTAACACGGTGGGATCTCATCTCAAAGTCCTCTAAACACAATGATGGACATTCACCTTTATCAGACCTCTTGCCAGTACTTTTCTCTCATTTGAACTCTTGTCACTAAAGGTTTTCTCCGCTTCATAGCATGAACCAAAATTCAACAATGTAGACATGAGGTTTTCGCTATTTTAAGGGTTTCAAGTCACAGGGAAGCTGTCACGTGGTGTTGAGTAGAAGTTGCTTATTTGATGGTTGTGTTGATATTACACCAAACAAAAGCAGAATAATTCTTAAAGATTTCACCAAAACTAATGATAGGTATAATCATAAACTGTTAACCATTAATGGTATTTTAAATTATTGGGAGTGGTCTAAAGACTTTATAATACAATTTTGCACACAATTTTTTACCTATTATGTAGGAACTTCAGCAATTTGCCAAAGGGCAATTGTATCTACCAGTGTAGTTGCTCAATATACTGTACATTATCGCAGGTCAAGTAGTTTGCCTCAAAAACTTCAGCTCAGTATGTATCCAGGCTCACCTTTATTTAACAGTTCATCTCCAGTTTCTTTATTCTTTGTCAGTATTTGTATTTGTGAAATAACATATTATTGGTATGTTTTGTTTCTTTTATTGTTATAGATTTATCTTATGGTTGGCTTCTTTTTATTCTGCTCTCACATACTTGTTAAAGCAAATTCACGTTTTTATAGATAACCCTTTAGCCTACATGAGTATAAGTCAGTAGAAGCTGAATTGGAAGCATAAATAATACATTCTTATTCTTAGAAGGGAATCATTACAAACAGAAATTCTTAATCTTTCTTGCTGTTCTAGCACATAACATTTAAAAGACTGTGTAAGCTAGCTCTGTCTCTTTGCAAGGTACTGTGAGCTGTTCATGCCATTACAGTTACTTCAAAAATCATCTTTTTTTGTCAGTGACAGTTCTTTTCCCTAAGTTATATCAGGAAACACCAGTAAAACTAGTAACAAAGTTAAATATGTTCACTTCTTTGCATGGTGTTCCTCTCCCTGCTTCACTGTCACTATCACTTTCAGCAAAGGAGTTAAGCACTCTCTAATCAATTATGTCTGTTCTATTTTCAACATATTGTTGAGAAAAGACTTTTTCTACTATTCTTTCAAAGGCCTGACTAAAATTTAGTCCAGTCATTTGAAGATATGGAATTGTGCATTCTTTCTAGAGGAGAAAACTAAGTTAAATCAATGTTTGAAGAGCCAACTTTTAAGAATTTTTCTGACAACATTGTGACACACTGTTCATGTTCTACTTACCAGAGCTCCACTACTGAGGAGAATCATAAAGACAATGAAAGTCTCAAACCAGTTGTGTTCAACAATCTTGAAGCAGGTTTTTCTAAGGTTCCACCACTGCTTTCCTCTCCCTTCTTCTATACTTACTTGACAGCACTTGAACCTTCGAACACAGCCTTTAAAACGGTGTATGCATTGAATGGGGGGGGAAAAAAAAAGATTCTGTTGAATTGCATGAATTTTGGTTATGCATTGTGTTAATGACACAATGCTACCTTTCCAGAAGCTGTGCTATTTAGTAAAAACCCAATAGATTTTCACCTAGATGACCTTCTTTTTCTCCAAAGAAAAAAAATATTTAACATTGAGAAAATTGGAATTTACAATTAAATGAACAAGTAAGAAGAAAGTATTTCTCATTTATCAAGAACTGGGGGCTCAATACAGTGCACACAAAAAGATAAAATCATGGAACATGAAGCCAAATTACAAAATACAGAGTATGAGTAAAAACACACATACTCATCCAAATGTTTAGCAGGTTTATGTACTAAGATATGGACAAGTGTTATTAAATTGTGCTTTCTTTTGTTTGGGATTCTAAATTCAGACAATGTTGCATTTATTGTGTGAAAAAATCTAAGCCTCCTATTTGAGTTCTCAGCTTTTCAGTACCAGCTAACTTCTCTAACTTGTGCCCTTAATTTATTTAAGCTTTTATGATTTAGCTGCTGACTTGATTTTCTTTCTTCTTTCATTTAGGTAGAAAAATACTAGTAATCAATAATGGTATTTTCTTTGCTAAATCCAAGTCTGTTACCATACTGCTTCTTACCAGCTCAGTGTAAATTTCTAAAGAAATATCTGTTATCATGTCCAGAAATAACCCAACCCCAGCACTGACAGTAGCTTTTGCTTTCCAAACTCTAAATCTAACTTTTGCTTACGGACACCATAAACAGCATTTATATCCTTACATTACTGTTTTAAACTTATTCCTTCCCCTGCCTCCTTCATGTGCAGACATCCATAAGGTTTCTCACAAGGAAATGCCTTTGCAAATAAAGTTTATGACCAGATTCTTGTTTTATTGGGTTGTGTAAAAGAGACAATAGAAGGAAGCATGAAAGGCGAGTGAGTCCACAAGGTGAGACTGTTCTTGCCCCAGGTGGCACACAAAGGCTCTTCCTTCTCTTTTTGCCAATTTGTAGAAGGTTCATTTAGCATTTTGCACAAGGTCATGCAGGTGCAAATTTTATTTACCACTCAACAGCTGTTTCAGTAATGCATACTTTATAAAGCACTTTGATAGATGTCTATGAAGAATGGAATAAAAGTGGTGTGTTATTTTATATCTAAGAGACTGTAACTAAACTCAGAAAGTACAGTAGTCCATACCAAAATAAAACTTTCAGTAATATATTTTTCTTATTTTAAAAATAATGATGAATTTCTAATAAAATGTTTTCCTAATTATCTGATATATAGTATAATTGTCATATCAGCATCCATATGGTAAATTATGGTCTAAAAGTATGGTTGCTAATGATAATGGTTTAAACACTAACAAAAGAGTAATTCAGTACATAAATATTAATACTTAGTTTAAATAGGTAATTATTCCATATTTCATGAGTAATTATTTTCAATATTTTTGTGCCAAACACCTTCTGTGAAGCAGGCCTCTGGCTCCTGGGCTTCTTCAGGTTCAGCTTCTGGTTGCTCTTCTGCAGGAAGTCCGATATCAACTGTGCTACCTTCGGATGAACTAGATGAATTTAACTTCTGTAAAGGGAAAAAAAAAAGAAGAAAAAAAAGCATCACAAATGCACAGTTGATATTTTTAAGGCAAACATTACTTGTTTTCAGAACAACTAAATAATTCTGCCATGGTATTGAATGTTCTAGTGTTCAACATAAGTAAACTGCTGATAAACATACGTGAACTTTGTACAATCTTTGGTTTTCTTTCTGTTGCATGGATCCATTAAATAAAAGGTGTATCAATGATAGATAAGGCTTTAAATAAAATTATATTTCAAACTGAAAAATCTGAATGATGATGCTAAGCCTGCAAAGATTTATGCCCACAGCTAACCATAAGTGGCAATGATCTCTTGACCTATATAGAAATAATGAATCTCAAATATATATGCAGGAATATATAGTGTTTACTGAAAAGCAAGTAAGAACCTAACAATAACTATATAAATGAGGTGGGAGCTCAGAGGAATGAGGGAAAAAAGCACTGATCGGCAGAGAAGCTATACTTTAGAGGTCAGCAATTCCAGATTAAAATTGCTGAAAGTCTAGCTCAGAGTGAAGCAGAAGCTGCACGCAGTAAGGCTGAGGGAGCTTAAGGATGGCCCATAAAACACTAGATCATGTTTTATAACCCAATCAAATTTTCAATTACATGATTGGCATAAAAAGAAGTAAGTGGAAGGTGAGGACCAAATTTTAAAAAACTGAATGCACTTCAGCTAATCCTCATCCTTAAAAATTCTAAAAGTGTTGTAACATGCAGCTGGGGCCTGGTTGCAATCTAGCTGGTTGGTATCATGGCTAAAGATCAGGTAAAAATTGTGAAGGAAACATACTTAAGGATGTAGAGGCAAACAAAATAACGGAATAAATGCAATATATGTTCATCAATGCTAGGTTGCAGCTGGCTTTTTGATATTGAGGACAAAAAAATAAAAATCCCCCAAACCCTAACAACAAAACCCTTACTAAAGCAGTAGCCAGTCTGTTTTTCAGTAACAATTCCAGGACTCGTTGATATTGAGTTGCACGGTGCTTAATAAAATCTGTAATATTTTAAGTAGCCAGGTTTTAGTTAATTTAATCTTGTGGTGACTATGGAGGTTGGAAGAACAATGCTTCAACTTTATCAGGAAAATGAGTTATGTATCAAGTTTCAGGCTCTGTCATTATTTGTCACAAGAACCAATTTAGTAGAGTTGGTTTTTTCCAAATTACATTACAGAGTTGCCTCTCTGATATGTTTACAAAAATATTGTATACTCCTAGTAATCCAATTTTCACAAATCATCCTATGATTTACCACTTTTCAAAATCATTCTTAAAACACTTTTCAAAACTTTTCTGAAGCTTTTTCATTTTTGGAAATAAAAAACCCACCCCTTTTCATTTTATTTCTCTATTTTCTTCTAAGAAGCAGATTTTCTATAATATTATCGTCAGCTACTTTTTGCACACTAAAATTAAACTCTCTGAAATTAACAGCGTAATTTATAATTTTAAGATGATTGTTACTTTGCTAAGGGAGGAAAGAGTACTCAGCTGAAAAACCAACAAACCAACCAACACCACACCCACCCCCCCACCCCCCACCCCCA
>JAVJGI010000064.1:22416484-22435412 GCA_035590275.1 Ibycter americanus | reverse complement strand
ACCCCCACTTTTAGTGCTGACCCAATCAGCACAGAAGGATCCTGGCCAGCACTGTAAAACTCCAGGAATTATGCTCATATAAATGAGCTCATAAATGGTGCTGATAAAACTCAATATAGCCTGAAGCCAGCTGGAACTCCCCTGTTAGTGCCCTCTGGCCTGAGGAGTATAGAATCCATACAGTCCTTCCTAAATGGGCTCTCCTCAAAAACTCAGCTAACGCAAAGGCTCTGCTGTTCTGGTGGTTGCAATTTCTTTTCTACAGCCCCGTTTTACTAACAGTCAATATGAAATAAGGAGTTGGACTCAAATCCAAAACAGCACTGCTGGATGGATTTTCCAGGGAAAACTATGTAACAGAGCTGCTCTTTCACAAGCTTCTGGAGGAAGTCAGGAATGCCACAGTGCTTTCTCAATGGGATAAAAGGTAACCCTGGTCCTACAGGTAGCAGCACATTTACAGAAAGCTTTCCTAAATGGAATCTATTCCTCATTGGGAATAAACCAGCTTGTGCCACCCAATTTGACTGCCTGCCCTGTGATGGGTTGGAAGACTGGACTGGACTGGCCAGCACCAACATGGCTGAGGGGACAGCAGACGACAGTCATTTTTCTCCAATGGATCTTTCTTTAAATGTTGTTTTATTTAGAAATCCTTCCTGCTGGGGCATGTACATAATGTGTTCAAATACATTCTTACAACCTTGATTGTGGAAGCAGTTCAGAAACTTGAGTCAAAGCCAAATTATAAGACATTTGGGGTAATATTTAACAGAAAAAGAAATATTAATGCTTCAGGTATTAACTGGGAAATGGGAACAACACTGTCTCTGAAACAGGTTGCCATGGGGAGAGGCTGTTTTGTAGAGGTCTCCTTCCTCAGGGGGGGATCCAAAGGCTGCACTTAGCTCAACACTGGGGTTTTGTTGAGAACATTGGAGGGGTTATGCGCACCGAAGTGACAGCAGTACAGAATTCAGCTAGTCTAAAATTAGGTGTCTGAAGTACTGTTAGCAATACAACAGTGGCAGGAGAAGATAAGCTGTGCCACAAAGAAATTGGATTGCTACCAGAATGGAATCTAGCTAGTTTAAGGTTGAGGTTCCTTAAGTCAGAAAATTTTGTTAAGCGTTTGGAAAGATAATTTTCTGATTTGACTAAAATGTCAACAAATTTAGTCACTGAGGGTGTAGTTGTTTTGAAAATTATGTTATCAAATCAATTTAAATTATTTTGTTAAAATAGCCACAGACAAAAAGCTATGTAAAGGAACAGCTATAGCCTTAATATGTTTTTTTAAAAAATACAGTTCTCAACAAGGCTTTATATCTATAGCCTCATTTGGCATTCCCTCAGCAACATGGGATATTTTTGTCTGTTGATACTATTTCTCAGTTTTAACAACTAAGTGAATTAAAAGTATATGGAAGAGTCTACGGTTAAAACTTCTTTTTATGGGAATCTAGGTCTAGAGAGCTGACAATTTTAAAAACTAGAAGAATTCCAGTGTCTAAAGGAAATACTTAAATTATCTTTATGTTTTCTTGTTTATACTTGCTCACAAAAAAAACCCCATAGAGGGGATTTTTTGAGTGGCGGAGAGATGATGTGCGACACTCCTCATGGAACCCTTGTTACAGGAGGCAAACAAAAGTTTCTGGTGGAATAAGGCTAGAGTTAAGGCTCTGCCCTGCTCAACCATTTGTTGCAACTACCATATGGACCATAAACAGTTCTTAGGATTAGCATTGCCTGGCATCTTATCTCCTCTTGGAGACTAATTTTTAACCCTTTCTCACACATTTGTTCATCAAGAATTAAACCCTTTTTTACACACTCATTTATGCCCACGTACAAAGAAGTGTCAAATTAACAAATGATCAAGATCCAATATATTGGATATGACATCACCCCCCCGCGCACACCCACACCCACACCCACCCCCCAAAAAAACCCCTGAAAGATCAGAGAGAAATGCACAAAATATCTAAATACCTCTTTGCTTTCTTCCAGGTCTGATTCACTACTAAATTCCTCTGTGTTTAGATTTTCAAAGTCAGATTCACCCACAGCAATGGGCACCGTCACAGTGAGGCTTGGGTTGTTTATGAAGGACATGTAATCACTTTCGTCAATGATGTATTTTTCCACACTGCTACCTGTGCCTATGCCACTAGTTGTTCCATTCACATCTTTAATATAGTCATGGTCCTTGCTTAGTTCCACGGTTGTATGGTTGGAAATACAGCTATTTTTGTTGTTCAAATCATCAAGTGGTTTGATTTCATCTAAAGCTTTTTGTTTTTTAACAAAGGCTTTTTGGATGAATTCACGTGCTTTTCTTTTCACATAATCTATGCCCTTCTGCATTCTTGCTACAGCAATTTGGAGATTATTCATTTCATTGTCATCATCTGTCACAGCAAGGTTGTCTGCACTAAATGAGCTCAAGAGCAAGGCCAAAAATAGGTTCAGTACCTGCAGAAAGATAAAAAAAGGATGTTCTAGACTTCATCCCAACAAAGAGAATTTATTTTATTAAAAACTGTCATATTAGTGACATTGAAGACTGAAATCCCAATAATTTACCACAACCAAAGAAAAGCACCTTCAAAACTTTTTTCTCCTTTCCATAAGAAACATGAGCTTTTTAAATTCTGCTTAGGTCCTGTTTACTATTCAAAAATATTCCTGCAACTGACTAATACCTGTAAATGTATCTTTAAATCCCCAGAGTATAAGTATTTTGGTGCCAAATATTATAATCTAAAAATGATTTGCTATTCAGCATCATTAAAAAATTTAATTTATCCCATCACACAGCAGAAATTAGATTATTTAGGTGACTAATCATACAGTATAAATAATAAAAAAACCCACAGCAAATGGTTTATGAAGAGCCCATAAACTAAAATTGTTTGAAGCACAAAAGGTTCACAAAGAGCCAAAAGACAAATTAAGAATGTGACTAAGTGCTCACTCTAACATCCTTTGGATTTTGATATTGCAGAATACTTTGTTATCAATCCAGAAAAGCTCTTAAGCTTAACTTTAAGCATCGCTTGAAACCACCTGCTTAAGTGCTTTGTTGAAGCAGAGCCAGAACACTTAGTTCACTTCAGGATTGAGCCCACTCTATTGCCAAATAATTTTTTGCTAACGCTTTGATTACATACCACTAGGTTTCCAATCACCATGACCATCATGAAGACAGTAAGGCACATGGCTTGGCCTGCGACCTCCATGCAGTCCCACATCGTTTCTATCCATTCTCCACACAGCACTCGGAATACAATCAAAAAAGAGTGGAAAAAGTCTTGCATGTGCCAGCGTGGAAGCACACAGTCACTTGCGATTTTGCAGACACATTCCTTGTAGTTTTTCCCAAACAGCTGCATCCCAACCACAGCGAAAATGAACACAATGATGGCCAGCACCAGGGTCAGGTTTCCCAGAGCTCCCACTGAGTTGCCAATAATTTTTATCAGCATATTTAGGGTTGGCCAAGATTTTGCCAATTTGAAAACTCGTAACTGGAAGAAAAGAAAAATTTTGTTAGGATAACCAGCAAAAAAGACACAAAGGTATTTTAAAGTTAATTTGTGGAAGGAATCTAAAGTTAATTTGTGGAAGGATATTATTGTAAAATATGCCCCGAGTATCGCTGTTCAGTGGGTATCCTCTTGTCTAAAAGCATGAAGAGGGAAGGTTCAGTCAACAAAATCTTGTAATCTTGTGAAGTTAGAGCTTGATATCCTCAGAGCATAGATTTTACTGGAGGCCAAAGAAGCTACTGGTCATATTAGATGGAATTTAAAATCTAGGGTACATCTGTTAAAATCATCTGGGCCACTTTTCTACTGGTGTTTGTAGGGCAGATCTATTCCTATGATACCAATCAGAGCATGATGCCACTAGTGAGATGACTTGTTTCTGCATAGCAGGACGTTTCAAGTGTGTATATACAACAAATACATTGGAAATAGGCCCAGGACACCCATTGCTATCTATTTCTCTGGATCTCTATCAATTCCTATTGAAGACAGTAAGATACCACAAGTAATAAGGATTTGTACTAATGAGACATCAGGATCAGTATCATGGCAAACCTCAAGCAAATTTGTAAGGCAAAAATATATATATTATTTTAATGAAGCCCCATTGAAAAATCAGTGCAATTGATGTAAATTTACCAGTCTGAATGATCGAAGAACTGAGAGTCCTTCCACATCCTGAAGACCAAGCTCAACCAAGCTAAGAGTTACAATAAACCCATCAAAAATATTCCAGCCTTCCTGGAAATAATAGTAAGGATCCATTGCAATTATCTTGAGAAACATTTCTGCTGTGAAGATTCCAGTGAAGACCTGAATTAAAAATGCAGCTTGTTATTTCATTGAGAAATACAGTATTTCAGATTTAGCGATTGTCTAGGTTTTTAATTCAAGCTACATATCTGCAACGTCTTAGCCAAACCTGATACTTAAAAATAGTTCGGTGTACTCCAGTGATTCATCATGCCCACCTTCCCTTAACAAGTGCCATACAAACCAAGTAATTTTTTCAATTAATTACATTTTATACTAAAGAAATTACATAAACTTCTGTTTTATAACATTCATAATCCAATTTCAACTCTATCAGGATCTGGACTTTCTCATGTACTGTACAAACAATAGCCCAGATTTGATTTTCACAACATAAACCAGAATGCTTTCCAAGAAATTACACGGTATAACATCTTTCTTGGTGTGTTAATTACAGTATACAGCAGCATGAATGAGGTCAAATCTAAGACTCCAGAGAGGCAGCTCTTTTGCTGGTATAACCTACCATAATCCCATTTAGTTCAACAGGAATACTATTATTTATACCAGATGGGGATCAACTGAGATACGCCAGCTTGCTGAAGCTGAGGAACTTCTACCTGGGTGTTGCTGGGAAGTTCAGTGAAGCTGGTTGTCTATCACTTTGTTGTCAGGAATAAACATTTAAGAATGCATTGTAAACATCAGATTGCTGCTAATGGTTTCTCATCATGGTATGCTACGCTGAATGAAGTAGGAATCATATTTAGGAGCCACCAAGGTAGTGGCCCTGAGTAGCTTTGAGAGAAGTCTTAGGAGAATTTCTTGTAAGATAGGAATGTACTAAAGCCACCGTTAAAGGCTGCCTGAGCCCTGGTCTGAAATGCTCTCTTTTCTGGTTTCATTAACCCATTTTCAAGCAAGCTCAACACAAAATGGGGCAGCTAAAGAGAATGATCTCACTGGGATAACCAGGAGATGGACAAGAAGAGTCCTGACTTGCTTAGATTTTATTACAGCCTTAAAATACATTCCAGATATAAATACCGAAGAGGGAAGGCTTACTATTTTTTAAGCTACAGAATTGGAACCACTGAGGAAGAAGTAGGAATGAATAAATACAGTTTGAAATGCTGACTTCGGTTCCTAATGATCAGGACAGTCAGGTTCTCAAGGAGCTTTCAAGCGGAACTACCGGAGCAGGTGAACTCTGAGAGCCTCTATATTGCAAAGGGGTTTATGTCAGGAAGTCTAAGACTGGAAAAGCATGGTGCTTATAGCCAGATTCTCTTGCGCTCTCTTCGTAGTCAGATGTACACCAAGATTTATATGGCATTTTCTTGGTTGGAAAACAAACCTATAAAATGCTACAAGATTTTATATTTTACTGGGAAATGCAGATTCAGAGTTTCCCTTATTTCAAGTATATGAAAACTAGCTTTGCATTTATGTATTCATTCTCCCTTCTAAATCCTGTACTTATTCACATGATCTGAGACATTTTTTATCCATCACAAAGCAAGGATTATTAAAAATCCCATTATAAGAAATCAATTCTTAAAATAAGAGACAAAATAGGACTGCAGCTACAGATACTTCTATGTGATCAAACCTGTCAGCTCAGAAGCATCAGAGCTACAAAAAATTAACTCCTGAATTCTTTAATAATTTATCTTTTTGAAGTAGAAGGCAGAAAATGTAGTTGACACCATGAGGAAAAGAGATCTTACTAATTATCTGATGATAAGAAGTATAAAAAATATAAGAGGAAAAAATACTGCAGGATATTTTTCATAGTTTTACATAAAGCACATAAAGAAAACAATCCACATACCCACATAAAAAGTCTTTTACAGAAGAAAATTCTAGAAATGCTCTTAAATGGCTCTTTTAGCTATTGTAAACCTGTGCTCAGGAAACAGAGCAATTAAAAACACATTCATAATTTAAAGATTTCTATTGTATTGACTGAAAAATTTACACTACATTTATTTGCAGCATCTTTTTCATGGAAGTACTGCACTTCCCGGTTTAGTAGTTAGACAAATCAACTTCTGTTTAAGATGGACCTTACTTAATGTAGCCATTTTCAATTTTTTTTATGTGGCTTTGCAGAACACTGCAATATATGGATTTTACAGTATCCTAAGTTACATGAGCTAGTGTTGACAGTGAAATGTCCAAAAATGTTCTCATAGTCATATCTGGAGGCCAATAAATCTACTTTCTAAAGAGTAAAAAAAAATAAATAATCTGTTAAAACTTCCTCTTTCAGTTATTTCAGACATACTTCCTTCCAAATCATGAACACAAAAACCCAACAGACTTACTAGATTTCCAACTGAAAGTACATTATTGAATTCTTCGGTCATTGGATAATGTTCCATAGCCATAAAGAGTGTATTCAAAACAATGCAAATTGTAATAGCCAGGTCAACAAATGGGTCCATTACCACTAAGTTGACGATATGTTTTACTTTTAACCAATGCGGACTGCAGTCCCAAATCAAGAAAATATTTGCAAATTTGTACCAACATGGTGGGCATTTCTGTCTTGATTCTTCGAGTTCTGTGGGAAAAGAAAGTTCATATAGGTAACTATGTGATTGCTCTAAGATTCCTCAATCCTATATGAATTGTACTAGTCAAGCTGTCAGTCTGTACTGGTACTGATTAACCTCCTATAAGCCCCTTTTTACAGGGTTTATCAAGAAAGTATTTAAAAATTGCTATAAAATATATTAATTTTGTTCAAAGCCTACCTATCAAGCACAATTTCTTTTTATTCCAATCACTATACTGATCAGTATAAATTTATGCATCGATTTGTGTTAAGAATTTAATTGTTCCTTAATTACACTTCAGCCTGTTTCTCCTACTTACTGTTCTTTTATGTAAATATTTTTATTTTGAAATCTGTGGTGTTCAGGTGAAAATTTCCAATATGATTTTCATTCCTAGTTCAAGAAAAAAACATTTCTTTCACCTAGAATAGCACTTTAAAAAGTAACTGAATAAATGTAACTGCTAAAAACACATACACATTTTAACAATGGTTGCGTATATTTGAAAATGTTCAGTGGCCTTTTTGTGTCTGATACTGTGTCCAATAACATGTTTTTAGTTACTATGCATAAGCATCCACTCAGTTAGGACCACAAATCATCATAACTCTGTAGTCCTGATGACCACATGAGGTAGATGGTGGCAAAATGAAGAGATAGAAATGCTTACTTATGTAATAACCTTAACGAATAAAGAACTTGGAGTTTACTGATAACTATGTGTTGATTTGTGGGACAGTATCTATTACTGAAGCTATTTGAAATCAGGTTTTAAGTTTCAACTCAAATTTTCAAAAGTCCATTGGAAAAGCAGGTATTAAATATTAAGCTATGCACAGCACACACCTTCCACAGTGTTTGTGAGGATACTAGCAATACTCATGGCTCTTTCCCTTAAAGCTGGATCTTCCAGGTAGTCCATAGAAACGTGAAAAGAGCTTGATATTCTCTTCTTCATTTCTGTTTCTGTAGTGGTACCCTATATAGAGAACAACAATAGGTAAGACCATGTCGGAGAAATAAGATAAGCAAATACTATATAGAAGCCTGTTATTAATGTCTTAGCTTGGATACGTGCTTCGTGCACTTCTATTTTTATCATGTCGGACTTTTATTACTTTTTAGTATCTTTTAAATAATTTTAAAAAGGTATGAGGCAACAGTTACCTACTGTTCAAGACTGAGAGAGACTTTATTTACTTAACTTTTGCATTTCTTTCCTTCAAGCCACGAAAAATGATTTAAACAAATGGAAAGGGACTGCGTTCAAAATATTGTATAAAATTTTTGCAAACTGTAATTTTCCCTGTTCCTGCTGACAGAATATTCTGGGTTTTGTAACATAACAGTCTTTTCCCCTAGGCAAAATGTAGCAAGTAAGAAAAGTCTGACTTCCTCATGCTTCCTCATGCTAGTATTTTTTTAGTAGTGTGAGTAGACAACTTTGAACTAAGCAAGAATTTTTTTTGAGACATCTTCTCTTACCTTGTATGTGGTAAGAGAATAGCAGCAATATGTGCTGCACATATGTTCACGCAGGCATTTGTATTTTTGGAAGTATGTACTGAAATGTGAACTTCCAATGAACTATTTGTTATCTACACTGAAGAACTCCACCATCAATGATGGAAAATATGTAGGAATGAGAAATAAATGATAATAAAGAATTGACAACTTCCTTACATTTTTAACAGGGCTGGTAAGGAAGAATGTTATCAAAATTAACTAATAATGCTAATTTTGATAAAGTGGTAACAGCAGCAACATATTGATTGCAGTTAGATTATAACATTTTTGTACACTATTTTCAATTGTATAGTAACTATGATTTTGCAGACCATAGCCAGATGGACCTTTAGATCAGCAAAAGCAAGGTATAGCACAGTAATACAGTAAAGCAAAGTGGTTTTATGAATGTGTAAGTAAGTTAATATTCTGTTGCTCGGAAACTGCAAATTGCATTTGTTTGTTATGAGAATACTTGTAAGTAAATGCTTAGGTTGCAAACCTATCTTAACTGTTCTATTTATTAAAGATTTTACAAGATGCAGGAGCATTCACAGCTTGACCAACCAGGAAGCATTGCCAAGGGTTCCATTCTGTAGAAAACACTGGCTGGTGCAGTAAGGAAAGGCCACGATGCCTAAGCTATTTAAAACTTTCTTACATTGTCATCAGTAGCTGGTTTATCTATTATCACCTCTGGCAGAAGCTGTCCAACAGGCGATGTAGGAACAGATGGGCCACCAACCAGGGAAACCACCCCATTGCAATCCACAGTGCTGTGCATCTTCCCATTCACTGGAAACACTGCCAGCATCCTGGATGACCTACTGGCCTGACTAATGTTACTGTTGCGCCGTTCGCCGTGTCTGCGTGGCACAAAGAGAGAATCTCTTCTGCTATCATTGTCTTCAAAAGTGCTGTGCTCATCATCAGCAAAGTCATTTTCTGATCCTATATCCTTTGCTCTACCTCTGAAGCTGAAAAGACTTGTTCTGCTGTTGCGTCTTGGAGAAAACAGGGAGCCTCGAATGCTCAGCAAAGACTGCAAGCAAACAGAATTTCTGATTATTACCTGAAAACTTCAAACTTAACATTGTTATTAGGATAGCATAGGGTTTGTTGTTTGGGTTTTTTTTCTTCAATGAGAATAACCATCTTCCCCAGAAGCTAAATGCTGCTGTGAAATTTTTGTATGTATTTCAATATATACATATTTTGCAGATAGAAATATCGCTGTTCAGGGTTTCTTCAGACTAAACCAATTTTGAGCACTCCTTTCTCCTGATGTTAGTTAGAGTTGCTAAGTAGAGTAGTTGTGCAATACCCATAAAGACAAAAAAGGGAATCTATATATGCACATTCTTTCATGTATGCAGCATCCTGCCATGTTGAACCAACCTCCAAACATCATTGAAGCAGGAAGAAAATATGAGGCTACCATAATGGAAAGATACTGTAGACTTTTATAAGTCTAGATAATATATAATCACTCTAAAAAACCCTCTCAGAATCAGAGAATATATTAATAAGATTTTTAAACAATCTTATTACAAGAACAGAGATATAAGGTTACATGTAATTCTCAGTATTTTTTTACAAGACAATCTAGTGGCTACAGCCCTTTCTCTCAAGCACTAGCAACGATTATGAAGTTTAATGAAAATCTCAATTATTCCCAGTTATTCAGTTAATCAGTAGGGTCATTACAGTACCAGGAAGACTAAAGGAGTTTTGTAACAGCCTATGATGCTTTAAATGTATGCTTCTACTAAAAATAACTATATGCAATACCTGATGTGGAGAAGAATACTTCTTTTCGTATGTCAGTCTATTGCCTTCAATAGATAACCGGAAACCTTTCCTTCTGATGCTGTCTTCTGATTCAGACTTGTGAAATTCATCTTCATCTTTTTCCTCTCCTCCAGACTGTTCTTTCTGTTTTCTTTTTTTCCTTCTATTTCTCCTCTCTTTTGCACTCTTTGAGCTCAATTTTGATGCTTCTGAGGAACTTTCTGAGAGCCCTCCTGGTTCTCCCCCAGCACTGGGCTCCCTGGACTCTGCGGATGCTGTTACTGCTGCTGCTGCCACTGCTGCTGCCTGCCATGTTGCAGAATGAATTTGTGTCACTGAGCAAACCATGACATTGCCTTTTTGTTTCTGTTTTAAATCTGCTTATATAGAGTTTCTAGTCCAAACACCCTGAATCTCAACACATTCCATAGGATATCCTCTCCCTAGTTTTTCTCTTAATTACTCAGCTGACTCAAGATAGGTGTTGGTCATAGCCTTCTTCCATCTTTCATGAGTAGTTTTTAAATGCAGAAGTCTATTAGACTATATTAATTACACTAGACTAAGAAAAACATAATGAATAATGTATACCTAGTTTTGAATATTCCTTCATGATTATGGCTGGATCACTCACACTACAATGATTTAGTGCAGAACAGAAAATCTCTGAGCTAGCTCTGTTGTTGAAAGCCCAACAGGCACACTACAATGATTTAGTGCAGAACAGAAAATCTCTGAGCTAGCTCTGTTGTTGAAAGCCCAACAGGGTGTTCTGTAACTCCAAATTCAGAAATCAGAGGGTGAATATCTCTAGTAAAATTACTTCCATACACTTCTGCAGTACTACACCATAAACTATACCTGAGCTGCTTCTTGTTGCTTCTTCAGTTGTTCCAGCATCTGTTGAAATTCTGCCTCTTTCTGTTCTGCTTCTTCCATGGTTGCTTGATTCTGTTCTTCATAGGCCATGGCAACCACAGCCAGGATCAAGTTGATCAGGTAGAAAGAACCCAGAAAAATCACCAGAACAAAAAATATCATGTATGTTTTCCCAGCAGCACGCAGAGTCTGGAAATAAGAATATGTTTATAAGCAAGAATAGGTTTACAAAAGTTCTGTTTTTCATATTGTTAAAATTAAGATAATATAAGAAAATTTATTCTAGGCCTCTTGCACTATTGGTACAAATATATTTAGTCTATTTCACATTCAAAAAGTCTCACCAATTGATAGAGGTTTTCCCAGAAGTCTTGAGTCATCAAGCGGAACAGTGACAAGAAAGCCCAGCTGAAGGTGTCAAAACTTGTGTAGCCATAATTGGGGTTTCTACCAGCTTTCACGCATGTATATCCTTCTGGGCACTGCCTACAAAGACAAACTGGGTGTTATATTTTACAGCTATTTTAATATTATCACCTGGAATGTCCAGGAGATGATTAGGGTTAAAAAGAGGGTTTTTCTTTAGTTAATCAGACAAGAAATAATAGCAGTTGTGATTTTTAATAGAAAATTATTTTAAAGGACACTAGAAAAATTAAGCAGGAAAGGCACATAAAAATCAGTATCAAAAGTTTAATCTAAGCTTCTAAAACGTAATATTCCAAATAATTTCTTTAATTATTAATGTTGTAACATTAATGTAAAGTCAGTGTTATCTACTGTCTGAACCTGTTAGTACTCACATGTGCAGCTGGAACTGCAATATAACATGTTTTCCAGCTGCTGTACCTGTTAATTCTAATCCAGGCAAGAGCTACACAAGAGCTACAAAACACCAGATTACTGATTCATTCATGCAACCGATCCACTGAGCTCTGACCAGGAACCCAAGTCCTCAGTCCAGTTTAAAATCCTAGTATTTCTTATGTGAAATAAAGTGGTCGCTCAAAATACAGCCCTCTTCCAACTGCACGCCTAAAGAACATGGATCTAACTTGTACATGGTGCAATAATACAATGAAATTGGGTCTTACCCAGCGTCAGAACTATTTCCACAAAGCAGAGCATCATTTTGCCCTTCCAGAAAATAAAAATGACCTGTTTAGAAAAGAATTTTTTAAAAAATACAAAATTCAGAATAGGAAAGTTTTCTTACAGCTCTATGAAATAAACAGTCCTGCTCTAAAGTGTTAAGGTGATTTTAGATGCAATGTTAAATAAGTAGTATTATTTTTTCAACAGGACCATAACTTTGGAGTTACATGGCAATTGCAGCAAGTGCTATCACTCACAGCACTTACTGCTGAAATGTACTAAAATTCCTGTCAAATGCTGCTGGATGTAGACAAAATGTACAATTCTCCCTTCAGTCTGATCACTGCACTAAAATCACACTGTGTGAAATTACATTGTACAGTTATTTATTATAATAATTTAATTGTATCTGAGAAAAACATACCGATAATGTATTTCAAACTTTCTGAGCAGTATTGCTGAGGGTTCCAGTTTGTCACAAACAGTTGTGACAGTTATCTGATACGTGAGCTCCGCAAAGAGCCACCCAGCTGCCGATGGCTCTGTTACAGGTACACGCACACGGCAGTTAGCCCGCTGATTGGTATCAAGCCCCTGGTATACATCTAAATTTAACTCAGAATTACTGCAGCAGTTACTGACTTGTCTAGGTAGGATTTTAGGAGTATATGACGAAATTATTGGTCACCTTAGGAAAGCAAAATTGGGTAAGTTCCACCAAATCACCTTGTAGCCAACCATCCCATAATCTGGTATAGTAATCCTGTATTTAAAGGACATTTTAGATGGTTTGAACAACAAAGACATTGACTTGTCTATTCTTAGAAGAATAAAGAGATGATGTGCAAAACATTGTGCTTATTAAGATTCGCTTTAGCCGTATGCTTGAGGAGTGCTTTTCTTTTTCCCCTCAAAGTAGATGCCTACAGTCGCTAAGCTCTTGATTTTGGAAGAATTATCACAGAAGGAGCTTCCTCCTGTATTAAGTATTTCCCAGTTGGCCACAGGCTTAAGGATGCGATTTATACAGGGTCAGACCACGTAGCACAGTGTCCCCTTCCTGACGGAGACCAGAAGCATTGCCTTGGGATGTCTGTAAGGAGAGGGCAGGGGCATGGCGATACCCCCCTGAGTGCCTCCCCAGCTTTGGAGTTAAGGTGGTACGTTTTTGCTCCCTGAGAAGATTTAAACCCTGCGTTGGATTTCTTCTCCGTTGAACTGGCCTGTTATGTTCCCTGAAAATGATCTCATTTGAAATGCTACCAGCCCAGCTGAGCTCTGAGTTTGAACTTGGCTGTGGCTGTGCTAGCTGCCCTGCCCAAGCAGGGTGGCTCCAGCAGCTGACAAATGCCGAGTCTGAGGAGCTGGCACAAGCTACTGGCTCAGCACATGGACTTGCTGCGGGAGGGACACGGTACCCCAGCCGGCTGCATCTCTCCATCCTGCGAGCAAAATGCACCATTTGGAAAAGTTAGGTTTTAAGCTGCATGTAGACCTTGTTCTGACACCCTGTGAAGGACTCAGTTTCAGTGTCTAACGGCACACCTGCATCTTACAGGGTACAATCCTCTGCACCCTGCAAAGCGCACAACCCTATGTGCGGCTGCTGTCGTTCTGGGCTGGTATGCATTGCAGAGCTGCACTGTGCTGAACCACAGCTGTAAATAGTAAAGCTAGCTGATGTGGTGCTGACCACAGCTGACCCTTATGAAGCAAATCTTACTCTGCCTTATGTCAGCTAATCATGATTAAAACATGCTGGAACATAACAGCTGGTTGGAAAGAATGCAAACCTGACTTGATATAGTTTACATGGAGCAGTCAGTCACGATCAGTACTGCATCAGCTGAGCTGAGAGGCTCAAAGTGCCTGCATTCAAGGTCTGTGGTTCAGACAAGATGTGCCCTGTAAGCATGCGGTACTTGCCAGCTCCACAGGAAATAGCAGCTACCCCGGCTTTCTCTGAGTGCACTGACACAACCGTGACAAGTGCTCAAAGTATTATCATGATAGGAAAAATTTTATAACAACACAAGCTGAGCAGTATAAGCATGTGTCCCTAACTAGATGCAAAACTCTGCACTGTATTTTACTAAAATAATGGGAAAAGTCCCTCGCTACACCAAAGGTATATATTTGGCCTCCCTTTATTTCATTGGGAAATGGGAAAAAATCCCTGTAGGTGAGCACTGCACTTCAAGGGAATTTACAGTTGTTTGGGTACACCTAGGGTAATGACTGAGAATAATAGTTATTTCACAAAATAGATTGTGAGATGTTATTTCCCAGAAAAAAATTGCTTATGGCAAGCTTGCCAAGATAAACTTAAACTTATCTAGTGTTAAGTTTATCAGATTTGCTATCTTGCAAAAAAGAAAAAGGAAAAAAAAAGTGTTCTCGACTCACTAATGCCAGGAGTGTTTACATAAAGTCTCTCTAAATGGTATTTCCAAAAATGAGCTCAGTGGCAAAATTAGGGCTTACATGCCTTTTTTGCATAGTATACACAACTATTGGCATAAAAACTTTCATAATCCCTACAAAAGACAGTGCCATTGCACTGCTCTGAGCTCCAGGTAGGTCCTTTCTTATTGCCCTCTGACACAGCTGGTTTAAGAATGTTTCTGTATCCTGTCTGCCTACCTGCAAAAAGAAAGCAGGAAGCTGTGAGAAGATAATTTTTCTCTTTGAAACTTCTGGCAAGTAAGGACAAGCTTATTAACTTTATAAAAAACGTCATAAATTTCATAATACATACGAAATCCTGTGTAAATACACCAAAGGTTCAAGTAGCCATTCAATAAAGTACTTTCTGTAACTAATTCAATTCAGCTTTGTTTTATAAGGGGCTACAGGTCTTCTTTAAATCAAATTAAATCAGAGTTTGAGCTTACAGAGCCTTTGTTAAAAAGCCAGGGAATTAGGTTTGACCTTGAAGTCTAAGTCTTCATTAGGAGACTTTACTTAGACTTTGTTATCCCTGTGGCATGGGATCTCCATGAATTCACACGTTCAAGTAAAGTGAGTTTCACAAAAAGATTGCGTTTTGATTTAAGAAATTCAGATGAAAATCCATCATAGTCATTGATCAGCTGTGTGATCACAGTTAGAAGCTGTCTTACTTCTATTTGAAATTTGTCTGGCTTTGACTTGCAGCTATTGAACCTGCTATATCTTTGCCTGCTAGATCAAAGATATGTCTGTGATGAAATTTCTGTTCCCCATGAGGTTTTTCTCAACTGTGATCAAATCACCCCTTAAACCTTCTCTTTGATATGCTAAGTAGGTTGAGCTCCTGGTCTATCTTGGTATAAAGCATGTTTTCCACCCCTTTAATCATTCTCCTCTTTTCTGAACATCCTCCAATTTTTCAACATTCTGTCTAAATTGAACTTTATATAGTATTCCAGTAGCAACTGCAGCAGTGCTAAATACAGGGGTAATACTGCCTTCCTGGTCAATAATTTATTTATGTGAACAGGATACTATTTAGCTTTTTGGCTGCAGAGTTTTAGCCTTAATTTGTGAGAGTCCTGGCTGCTCCACAGTGCCTTAGCCTCTCTATTGCTAACAGCTTTCCAATTGCATTTCTGTATCCTGCCTCCCAGTTGCAGCTCTGCAGCCTTTCACATAAGCTGCTGTGGCAGTGTTTTCCAAAGCCTCTTGTGGCACTGTTTTTCCTTTGTTCTCATGCTGTTTTTCATCTTGCTTTTATTCTCGTGACACTACACCTGCAAACACATTATTGTTGCAGCAGGTACTCAGCAATTATCTCTGGTGTGAGACTCACCCCTTTCTCCCTCTTTTTTCCTATTGCTTGTTTGTAGCTTTTGGTTTATATGAGGTCACCTAATAACATGCATGTACCAGCTTAAAAACCAACCAGCCATACAGCACCCACCCTGATCAAAGTGTGTTCCAATTAGTGCTAATAGCACTGTAAGCAGGAAAAACCCGCAGGGATTTTGAGGAGATGCTAATGAAAAACACACGATTGCTATAGGAAAAGTATTACAGAGTGATCAGTGCTGCACTGGAAAGGATGCCTGTGGGAGGAGACTCACCTGGGGACCCCAACACTTTTCGCAGTTGGCCGCTGTGGTCAGTTTTCCTTCTCCCCTTGCCTTTTCTTTCCCTCTCTCCTTTTTTCTTTCTCTCTCTCCCCTTTAGTTATTTTCCTCCAAAAATCACTTTCGCTGTTAGAGATGATGTGTGCCATCAGCTACAGTCTTTATGCACGTGAACCCGTCTCAACATGAATGTGCAGCACTGATTTTTAAGATAGGGAGCTTTGGTTTGTAACCTCACATTTAACTGTATTGAAGTGCATTTCTTTACCCTCAGTTTGCCAGACTGCTCTGTACCAGCAAAACTGGTTGCAAAATCATACTTTGGGAAATTATCGAAGTGGAAAGATGCACCAAAACAACTTCTGAAGAGGTTTGTCTGACATTGCTGCTGTTCAAGTTTTTAACTAATCTAGATGATAGAAGAACGCTTATCAAATTTGCAAATGATACTGATCTGATAAGGATGCTGGTGAGTTTGAAGAAAGAATCACAATTTAACAGATCCAGAACAGTTGGAGAGATGGTCTGAAAAAATAGGGTGCTGTTTAGGCTGGAACAATGAACTGTGCAAATACAAAGTGGAAACTCAATGAGGTAAAAAGTCTGTAATAGATTCAGGAGCAGGTAGACCACAAGCTGAACAGGATTTAATGATGTTACAATTGTAAACAATGGCAAGCCCTAGCCTAGGATATATAAAACAGAAGTATAAGTTACTATGCTACCACATAACCCTTCTCTACTTAGTACACCCATGTGGAGGAGAAGTGCCTAGATGTGGGTACTGCACTTTAGGAAGGATGTTTATGGACAAGAAAGGATCCAGATGAGAGATCAAGATCTAGGAAATAAATTGTAGGAGAAAAAGGTTAATGATCTTGGTTACTTAGCATTCAGAAAGAAGACTGAAAGAGGAGAGAACAGGGCATGGCAACTTAAGAATAGTCTCTAAATACCTCAGACGCAGTGATTAATGACAGGGAATAATTTGGTTTTGATGCCTGTGGTGAAGTTGATAAGAACAATGAGCTTAAATTACAGCACGAAAAATTTGTTAAACCTTAAAAAAAATCTTTCTAATAGTAAGGATAGTGAAGCACAAGAATGGATAGATGATAAGACAACTGAGGACTCCATCACTGTCGTCTGTCAGAAATGACACAGCAGTCTGTTGCTGACGTTGCTTTGGAGTATTGGAACAGAAAATGCTCAAGACTATTAAGTAATTTTAAGAACTCCTTTGGACCTCTTTCTGTCTCAGGGAAGATGTGGGTTTGGCAGAGGCAGCCGAGAAAGAGCTGTATCAAGTGGCAACCATGTTCCTTGTTCCCTCTTCCACGGCAGCCTTTGGAGCAGATCTATGAGAGACAGAAAACACTTCTCCTGCTCTGTCTTAACTAATGTATCATCCCTTCCCCTTCTTATTTCTAATAACTGGGTCAGCCAGAAATCACTTCAATAAGAATTACGCTGACAATACTTACTTTCATCTTCAATGTACCCCTTCCAGTCAAATGGAGTCACTGTTGAATTAACCAATGTACCATTTTCACCTATGGTGCTGTTTAGCTGGGAAGTAATATTTGTTTCCAAAGTAAAATTTTCTGGAGGCCACTGCAGGCATTTATTCCTCAAGTTGCCCATGAACAGCTGCAGCCCTATTAGTGCAAATACACTCAGACAAAACACAGTCAGGATCATTACGTCCGAGAGCTTCTTCACAGACTGAATTAGGGCTCCCACAATAGTCTTCAAGCCTGCAAATGCAAAGGGATTTTTATTCTGATGTTCAAAACTTTTTTAAAGCATAAAAGTGACAGTGTCTCCCAGTAAAGTTATAGATTTCATGCAGAAGCCCAAATAAATGATTATAATGTCTGTGAAATAACATTTTTGTGAAGAACTTTTTCACTTGTGAAAATGAATAAATAGCTGAAATTTATGTTCATTTGAAACCGTGAATGGAATGAGTTGCATATATTTCAAAACACTTGTTTTAATGCTAAAACAAGTGACTTTTTTATTCATGCTGTACATGAATCTCACATAAAAGTCTTCTTTCTTTTGATTGGTCAGTACCTTTTGCCCCAAACCTTTGCAACTATCAGTTTTATAACATACTAGATTTAGAAGACAGTAGTAAAAAGCCTGCTCAACAATAAACAGGATTAAAATTTAATGCTATAAAACTGGAGATGGTTTGGAAAACTGTAGAATTTTAAGATAATAAATCCCCCATGCAATGCCCATGCTATTCTTTATTATCTTATTCCTTCATCTTCTTACCGAGTCAACATTTCAAACAGTTCTATTGTCTAGACACAAATATTCACAACAAATACCACATAACATCATGTAGGTAAGATACACATGGGTAAGAATACTTGAGGGTTACTGATATTCGTTGAAAGTGGAGAAGAAAGCTTGACATCATACGATGCAAACCACACACGCTGTGTACTGCAATGTCTCATGCAAGAATCTGTTAAACTCAAAGGCTGATTTCAAAAAGAAAGAGCTCATGTTAAAAAGCAATGAATCAGAGATTTCAGTGAATTCTAATATCTTCCGATTCCTGCTTTTTTGTGGAACAAAATTAGACTCATGTTTAAAAAATATGAATTCCGTTTCAGTGAATTAAAGTCAGCCTCAGTGTTTAACCTAGCTCTCACCTGGAATGACTGATATTGTTTTCAAAGCTCGGAGAACTCTGAAT
>JAVJGI010000064.1:22335083-22413270 GCA_035590275.1 Ibycter americanus | reverse complement strand
TATTATGATGCTAGGGTCAACCCCCCACCCCCCCATCCCACCCACCCCCACCCCCACCCCAAAAAAACCCCAGCAAACAAACCAGCAACCCAACCAAACAACAAACAACCCCTCTTCACTCGATGTGAAGGAGGAATGGGAGAAGTAACATCTCAGCCTAAACTTTGCAGAAAACTGGTGCAAACTTTAAGATCGCTGCTTGCAGCTGCTGAACAATTCCAGCTTGAACATATATTTTCAAGTAAACATTCAGATCACAGGGAAGGATTAAGCTACTGGATTCCTTTCAACAGGGCAGTGGCCTTTGTCTAAATGCCTGACAAGCAGTGAATATTGTGATATCTTTCATTAAGTGACTTAACTCATTTTAATGATAGTGTTGTCACAAGCTCTGTACAGTAAAAATTGTTGTTCAGTGACTTAGGATAAATTATTAGAATGCCTTACAATGCTTGTTCTCACAGTCCACAGACAACTCTAAAGACTCTGACTTAATGTAATTGGGAAATTCCTTTAAATAACGAGAATCCCTTTTGGTAGTTGAAAAACTTGGAGATGCCTGGGTGCAGCTTCAGTAGTTCCATAAAGCAGTTAAAGAAGTGGAATGTCCTCTTAGGAGAGCTGAGGTTTTATCCTTGTGCAGTGTATTTTGTGTTTGCAGTTAGGTGTTACTCATGACAAAGGCCACAGGTAGATCCCTGCACATTGCTCGCTCTGTGCATAACTCACCACATCTGTGAGCTGCATGGCCCAGGTAAGCAGGTGCTCAAGAAGGGCTAGCATACCCTGAAATATAAACTCTGGCCATGCTTTCCCTTATGAGAATCGCAAACATAACTGACACATTCAGTGTCTGTGCCTCTCTTCCCTCTTCTCCCACATTTGAGTGTTTGATTTACAACCTCAACGTTCTCTTAATCTACTGTTTCATGTTCCATAATAATTCAGCTATACACATAGGTAAACAGTTCTGATACATGGTGACTTCTTCATGGAAATGTCCTGTCTGTTTCATGCTCTTCCCATATAGGCAGGCAGTAGGGTTAGAGGCACTATACAGCCTCCAGCTAATCACTTACTGGAGCAGATGAAGTCTTGCAATGCAAATAGACTTGGTGGAAGATGAAGACGGAAAAAACAAACGTTGCCAACTGGTTTCACAGATACCTGCTGGCAGTCATGCCACACTGAGTAACACTGTCATTTCAGCTTCTAAAGGCTAGCATAGAGGTAACTGAGCAGGTATCACATTTTCTCTAGAGCATCTCTCTGTTCCTTTCTAACACTCCTTGCACTCTGCAGCTCCAGCCACTGTCACCTCCCTGGTTTTGTTTGCTCAGCCCTCACCTATTACTTTTTCATCTTTTCTTATCTGCCAGATCTAGCCAGCTCCCATCACTCCTGTGTTGCCCCCTCAGTAACACACTCTAATTTCACTCGAGTCAGGCAGGCAAAAGGGGGGCGCAAAAAAATAAAAGGCAGAATACCAGGACGTGAGTCAGCAGAGCATGAGAGAAAAAGTCCTGCTGTTATCAGTCAGCTCCTGTGTCTGGTATCACAATAGGTACCAGCAGTGAGGAAGAATAATTGCAGGTAAAGTCTCTGAGCACTGGGAAGATACACACTCTGCTTCTTTACAAGGGGGAGCAACATCTGACCTCGTGTCTGGGCACATGTGATCAGAGTGCCCTACATGGAGGTTCAGAGAATCTGGAGGAAGTACAGCTGAAGGTTTTCCAACCAATGTGCCAATTTCATTGTGCTCAACACACTTTTCACGCTCAAAGTGAAAGGCACATTTCTGTTACAAAGGCCAAAATGCCAGACACCCACCTTAAAACATGAGGGCAGCAGAGCTTATCGATAAAAGTCAGAAGATTATTAAAAATAATAAGCAACATCATCACCTAATCTTTTTCTTACAGGTAGCTAACCTTGTATAAGCAGCTGAAATCTAAACTGCATTATGGAACATATTAGGTGGCTCTTAGTTAAACACACTCATATTTGCAGTGTTTGTACTATACTGAATTTAAAAACCCCCAAACCAACACCACTAAAAAACCTATGCATCTGTTCTTATGTTTAAAATAAAAAAAAATTTAAGTGCTACATCTTTATCAGATAAAAATAGCCCATCCCATAGTTGGCTGGTTGGAAAAGAAATCAGTCCATATAGTGAAAGGAAACCTTGTATAATAGAGCTAAATTACATAGTCACACACTCAGTTAATAGATAGAAAGAAAAATACTGGAACTGCATATTTTTTATTAGAATTGCTTTTGTTCTGACTGCCATCAAGACCAGCTGGATACTCTTTGAACACAATTACGAGGAACTTAAAACCAAAACCAAACTCAGTAATCAGTACGCCAGTAAAAAACATTACCCACAGCTAGCACAGATGCATGATTGGAAGGTATTGTAAATCAGTCTGTAACTTGAAGGGATGAACATTCATTAGAAGCTTCAATCTGACAGTATTTGGCTGCATTTTCTCACCATCACCACCACCACCACTGTGTCTCTGTCAGGTCCCTTAGTTACTGTCCCCAAATGCTCCTTGACTCCTCTGCAGACATCTTCCCCTCCTACTCTTACTGCTTTAACTTCCAGGATGCTCAGAGGAAAAGGTCTTCTGAGTCAGCAGCAATCAGCCTTGGTTCTTCCTTTTCCCAGAGACCTAGAAGATTCTGCCAGCAGCCTCTAGGTAACAAGGCTTCTGCCTCTAACTGTTCAATGTTAATTATGGTCGCAGTGAAGTTTTCATTTGGTGACTACTTTTCCCAGTCCTAGGGTTTTACAAGAAAAGTGCACCAAAACCTCACCTTCTAGAAATTCCCATCTGCCTGTTATGAACATCAGGCACCGACCCTCCATGCCAGTCTAAAACTTTACTTTGTGCACCGTCACATCCAGTTATGGTCCCCCAGTCTGCCCGCCATCTGCACATACAGGTGCTTTGCAAACTGCCCGCAGGAGTGCTGCCTATGCTTTCTGGCAATGTCTTAAATTTGGCAGAGGCTTATGGTGTAGCTGGGCAGGTTTGGGAATGTGAGATTCAGCTTGCACGAAGCAGGCTTCCAGGCACACTGCTGCAACAGACTATAAAGCTGGGCTTGAGGATCGCCTCAGAAGGGCCCCTGAAAGGCACATAAACATAGCCCTGAGCTAGCCGTTCCTGAGCAGCTACTCATCTGCCTAATTGCTTGCAAAACTCAGAGCTCCTCTGGAATTTGCGAGCACAAACTGTATTTTTCTTTTTTAAATATATGATTATTTTATGAATAGGCTTCACAGTGCAAAAAAGAGTCTGGGATGCAAAAAATTTCAATGTTAAAATCAATCTGAAGAAACTTTTCTGAAAAATTGACCAAGGTGGGTTCCTAAATCCATCTGCAGATCTGTACAGCAGAAGTATTGAAATTCAACACAGTAGCTAAAATGCATCTATATGATATATAAATATTTTCTAGTATTTATAAAACCTTACCATAAGTGTTCCACTGTAAAATAAAAATAAAATTAACAGCCAACAAAAACCTGTATTTACAATGAAATAGAGTTATGAGTTTTCTTAATTTCAGTGTGTAACATTTTGAACAACCAGTGAAAAAGGATATGAATGTACCAAAATTTTAATAGCTACTTTTCTAAGAGGATTGAAGGGAGTTAAAACGTACAGGGCAGAGGTGGCACTGAATCGGAAGATCGCCTTCCCTTTATTCAATACTATAAAGGTCTGAAAAAGAGAAAGAAAAGACATTTGATAAGTGTCTATTCACTGTAGATGTTAATTTTAAAACGGTTCCTAGTGACCAATCACCAAAACTATAACTTCTTGAATAGTTAATACACAAAAAACATGATTCATTTTTAAAATAAAACTTATTTCCAGTACTTACCTGATGTACCTGACATATGAAAATATAATTTTAAATACAGAACATTCAATTCATTAATGTTTTTATCCTGCTTCTTCCGTAAAGAGCCTCAGAATAGTAATAAGACACATTTACATGATATGTTTCTTGTAAAAATAGGTGCAGAAATGATTAACTGAAATTACAATTCTATTTGTTTTCCCATAGAAAACTCTCTATTCCCGTTTGAAATACCATAAGCAGGGAAACCTTACCTGTGGATGCTAATGATATGTTAGTAAGAGAAATGCTTATAGACACTGATTTAATAGACTACCCATTTGTTCATATTTTTTATTCTAGTCTGTTTCTTGGTCTTTGTCAGTAAGACATATAACCACGGTTAGGTAGATCTCCAAGGACTGTGGACATCTGAATACACCTTACCAGAGGTGAGCAAGAGATACATCCCAGGTGACCTCTCTGTGCAATTGTGGTTTGCAGATGTGAAACATTCCCAGAACATGCATACTTGTTAAATTTAAATTTTAACAGCTAAAGGGCCCATCAAATTTAGAGAAACTTTCAGGCATGCAAGCCTTACTTCAGAGAATTGTAGAAGATGCTGTAGGTGGAAAGCTTGTCTATTTTTCTCAAATAAATCCATGAGCCAGATATAAATGGTACGAGAGCAAACCCTACAAACATGGCCTTGCTTCCACCGTAGGCCATCAGGGCTGCAACAGCACTAACACTGCAGCACGGGAAACGTGGGCTGTCAGGCTGCTTTGTGGCACTAAGGTGCTCTTCACCTGCAAGATCAATCTGAAAAGAATGAAAAACACCGCAGAAGGAAGGCTCAGTAGCTCAGAAGAAAGCTGCCATGGAAGGGATGATGCAAGAATTACAGCCTAAATTCAAACTGAATTAAAGGTATTGAAGAATCTGGCCAAGAGAAATGTACAAAATTGCTTTTTTTGTTTTGTCAGAGTTGTATATTTGTTAAATAAGCTATGATAAAGTCTCTTAATTTTTCGTTATATTGCTGACGAAGTGAGCTGTAAACTAGAATGGCAGTGGAAGAGTGGGAAAGGGTATATTGGCCTCTTCTGGTGTCTGTGAGTGAGATCGAGCACTGCTTCAAGACTGTGAGCAAGTGGACTACAAAACTATTTCTGGGAAAGCTGGCAGACAGAGAAAATATGCCAGGGAGGTTCAGGAAGGATGATTCTTCAGTCTGCTTAGATTTGGGAAGCTTTGTATGTATGGACCATGAAGTACAGATACAAATCTCTAGGAGCACCCAGGAGGTGAAGAGAGAGGTGGAGGTGGCAGTTTCCACCAGTCTGTGACAGATACCAAGTACAGAAGGCAGAGCAGGAGCAGGGATTAAGCCCTGAGGAAAAGCTGTCCCAGTCCCAACTCACTTGCTGGCTTCTTTCTCTCCATCACAGCCCTACACGGCACACCTTCCTATACAGACCAAACCCCTTAAGAGTAAGGGACATTAATAGTAAGACTTTATATTGTCTTGAGTACAAACTCAAGATGTCTAGGAATGGTATAAGATATGTATTTGATTTCCCACTTCTGCACAGAAATGGAGAAACCGTGTGTGAAACAGAGGACAGTGGGATAAAGCCTGAGCTGGTGTTTCCAAATTACACTTCCAGTTATGGATTACAGATAATAACAACCTTCAAAGTGTAACTGCAGATGACCTGTCCTTAAATTAAGCTTTCATTTTAAATACCGAAACAACCGAGCAGACGAACGATTTTTTGGCACAATCTCTGAAAGCCTCGCACCCCAAGGGGGAAGGTGAGTTTCCCCTGCCAGGTCTGTCCCCAGCCCCCAGGACTCACAGCTCAGAAGCCTCCAGCCCACACTCCGGGCTTTTGTAGCTATGAGGTAGTTGACAAAATACATTAAAAATCACACTCCCTACTAAGTTTGTATCTAAGGCTACACCACCTACGTTTAGTCAACCTACATTTTTTAAAAAAATCTTTGAACACAAGCATATTAAACATACATCTCCTTTCTAACGTGCCTTATGGAAAATAACAGCATGCTGGCACAGCTCCAGTTTCAGTTGGAAGCTGCTGCTATTTTAGCTGTTCTACTTTCTGCTGCCCTGCATAAGCAGAACCAACAAGACATAAATTCCCCACCTCAGTTTTAATTTTTCACTCAAAGCATCTTTTTGACTGGAGCCTTCAGAATGACATTGTTGGTCCTCTGACTTCTAGCCTTAAACATGATCTAAAATCGTATCTTACCTCTGCAGAAGAATTTTCATTAAAAAAAGGACAGAAAACAGCTGATACCCAACCCCTGTGTAAGCTTCTCTCGCTGTGTAGCCTGCTATATCTCACTCCAGTCTCAACCCAGATGCAAGCCAATGTGTAGGCAGTGTGGATGAACATGAGGTATTGTACCCAAAGCTGTCAGGACAAAGTAGATATACACTGAGAAAAGCTAAATAAATTCTAAACAAATTGTAAGATTAATGCTCATATATGAAGGATTATGTATAATTTTCAGGGCTTAGGTTTTATAAAGCGCTTTAATCATTTTATAAAGGCAGGAAACTTGTTCACACTCAAAGTATTCGAGTGTGAATACAAATTCAAAGAAACCCCTCAAGAGAAGCCCCTGATTTGCCACTTTGCATCCGTAACCTGGATCCCAGTTCTGTAACTTCTGCCATATTTGATGTAAACCCAGAAACTGCATTCTTAGCAGGGCAAGGAAGGAGGAGGAGTATTTTGAGAAGATGCAGCCAAGAGGGAAGAAGATTCTATCTTGAACAAAGAACTCTTGGGACAGAGATTCCCAAAATCTGATTTCTCCTCTCCTTCCTCCCAGTTAGCTTTAAGCATAGTTTCTGGAAGGCTACATTTGGCAGGCTGACTGCTACTGTGCTGCATTTCAACTTCCTACAGTTAGATAAACACCATCTGAAAACTCATAGGACCTTCTGAAAGGCAAGGAGTGGCATACTGTTGAGCTAGGTCCTTAGCTGCTCGGGAAGAGCCCCAGGGGCAGCTAGAACAAAAGACTCATGGCATACTGGAAGTTGGCATTTCTTGTTTTTGTGGTTATCTTCTGAAACCATGTTTTCTAGCAAGACCTTAAATTTTTGTTTTGCTAGAACTTTCTTCGTTCACTTACAACAGTCAAAAACATCTAAAATCATTAGTGGATTCACCTTTTCTGATGTAATAAAGTTACGTAAAGCAATTTTACAGAATCTTTTTGTTTCTGCAACCCAAGACAAGTCTGGGAATTCCAGGAGCTAGTGGTTTGACCAGATTAGGGACTGATATTACCAAATGCCAGGACAAAAGGAGGAGGCACCTTTTCTGGCAGACATCATTCAACATCCTTCTGGCAAGAGGCAGGGGCATGGAGTGGCAATCAAAAATGCTATACGTATATTGTAGCAGGAGGAAAGTGAAGTAAGACCCATTGAATTCCACCTGTTCTTTCTCTCTTCTTTAATGTAGCAGCCTGGGTTCAAGAGAAAATAGCCAGCCCTTAAAGCATGAAACTAAGTGGACCAGATATTGATGCATGCCTGCAGATCAGGATCTTAGGGGCTTCCAGCTGATCCTTTCTCTATAGATAGTGGTGTGAACTTCCTTGATCCTTTGTGGTGGCAGCCTGAGCATGAATTAGCAGTCGCTATTATGGGAACACACGGATTTGCACTTACACAAAAGTTGAATGCTAAAAATGGGTAAAGTCCAAGCTCATTTTTACTTAATTTTGGACAAAAAAAAAAAAAGCATTGCAACCAGTTATGATGCTAAACTTCACGGTTTTAAAGACCAGCATTAGTGACCGCCAGTCAGCAGCATTTCATTACAATAAAATCGTAAGAATATAAAACCAGCTACTGTATTATATTATAATAAAATAATTATGTTCCAAGGGTACAGTTGCTGGCATTCAGGCTATCTATGATACAGTGTAAACCAATAATACTATCAGGTGTGTAAATTTGCTATAATGGGCTGTTCTGTTGTCAAACAGTGTCAAATTTTTCCTTTTCCTTTCAACTTCAGATTAACATTGGACATGAACTCGTCTTCTTTGGTTGTAGGTTTTGCACAGAAGCACAGTTACAAAGCCATAAAACTAGCACACACATCTGGTTTTGGTTTTTTTAGCAGGTTTTCCCATTTTTATCTTTTCATCTCAGGGCTAACCTTATCCACAAACTAAGGCTCTCATACCAGCTCAACTAATTTATTTATTCCTGTCTTATTCTGCAATAAACTGTATCAAATGCAAAAGCCTATTGCTTAGAAAAATAGTCCCAAAGATGAAATGTAAAACACTCTACAAGATGTTTCAACATGCAGCGCATGCAAAAATACAGTGAACTTGCTCAGTCTGGCTACAAAAATAGGAAAAAACCCTCAGCAAATGGGATGTGATACTTGCATATGAGGCTACTGATGGATGTTTTCACTCGTGACTCAAATTTGGAATAAGAAAGTTACAAATTTGGAATAAGATAGTTATTCCTAAAATTCTTGTACAGGTTTTTTGAATAAACACTGTGACCAGGTTCATTGGTATTATTTGATCAGTGCTGTAGGTACCGATTTCTATTCCCTGTTTGAAAGTTTGGAAGCCAAACTGATAGTTCATGTCGATGAATCAGGTGTACTTTATGCAGAGATCTTAACAGAGGTCTGAAGCAACAATGGCATCAGCTAATCCATACGCTTGTCCTAACCCTTTCTTGCAAATAAGTATTTTCTTTCATTCCAGTGTTTTTCACTAGATCCATATCATTTCAGATAGATACTTCCCCAGGCAGAAATATAAAACCCAACCATCATGCAACAGTTATCAGACTGTTACACTGGGAGAGGGTGCTCTGACTGACTCCTTGGCTTTACAAGGTGTAATTCAGACAGCGATACCGAGAAAATTGAAATGTTAAATGGTACAGAGGTAAATGCATTGAGCATTAAGAGTCCTTTGCATCTTCCTAGAGATGTTTCCTTCTGCTTCAGGCTTTTCTCAAACTATTTCTCCTGAGACTGGCAAGAGCATCAACTGCTACCAATACCCTCAAAAGACAAGTGAAACAAGATACAACTATTTCCAGAATTTACATACAGTTAGATAAGAAAATCTAGGAATTAGATATTTTAAAGCAAAATTACTGATGTAAAATTGAAATAGGTGTTGGATTTCTGTTAAGAAAGTCTATTTCCCTCCTCCTGAAGGAAGGAAAACCAGAGAATTGTAGTACATGAGAAATTTTTGTCTTGTCTTTGACTGACAAGGCTGTTTCTATTTCTGTCCTGGACAAGACTGAAGCACGTGCATAGAGGGGATGTGTGGACTTCAGCAGAAAGAAGAGAATCCCAGCGGGTATGTGATTTGCCCATAAAAGTTTAGTGTGCAAATAAAAGATTCTTCCTTTCAGATGGTACAGAAACTTTGCTGAGTATGTTCAGCTGGTTTCACTCCATTTCTTGCAACTCTGTCATCAGACCTGGCTGACGTAGAAAGTTTGCAGCTTCATCTGTGGAGGGACTGAAAGGGTCTCCCATTTCTTAGGGCTCTAGAAGCGTACCTGTAGGCCACACCTGTCATGTACCTGTTTTCACTGTAAGACAGCCAAGACAGACTGATAGAGCTCTAAAGGTCCAGGATGAGCTGTGGGCAGGCAGGGATATAATTGTATGTGATGCTGTATCACAAACAGACACAATTAGTACAGTACTCTACAAGGCCTGCTTTTACAGAAACGCATCTTTTATCTTTGTAAAAGTAGAACTGTGATTTAAAGATAAATCTTCATACACTGTGAATGGCAGATAAAGGCTCTTTCAGAGGCATCAAATAATAAAGATAAAAATATTGTTCTTTCACATAGTATCTTCTTTCTTGTCAAAACAGGGCTCATAAATCACATGAAATTCAGCGAGCTAAGACACCTAGAACAGAGCACTTTATGAAAATCAAAATAACTCCTGTCTTGATATTGATAGTTTTCATAATCACAGTATCTAATAATTAAATTACCACCCAAGCCAGCTACCACTATAAATAGTGAAACTTTGCTGCTGCATATGGGCGGCACGACAGAATCATCCTGAAAGGATTCCAGGGTTGTTCAAGGCCGGTTCCACGAGAAACTTCCAAATCAGTTTTACACTCTCTTGATGATATTTTCTGCTTTCCATGTGTTTCTCTATTGATTCTATACTTTTCCTAAGAATTTGCTACCAAAGCAGATTTCTGGGAACAAAATGTACTGTGTATTTGTTCATGCTGTCGGTTTTAAACCTGAAGAACCTTAGAGAAAGTGCGGTGTGTTGATGTACTCACTTTCAATATATATTCACTTTTTTAAAGTTTGCAAAGTATGTCATCTATTACGTATACATGTTTGATAGTATTATACATTGCTTATAATGAAAGACAACATACTATGTTTCAGCTCTGATATAAATTCAATTATATCAAAGGAATAAATTTTGATGTAAACTAAAAGAAAAGGATGAAAGGTCAGTAACCATTAAGGATGATGGATTCTGTCCTGTACCATAGAGGACAGCGGGCACTTTGTGAACGATTGAGACAGCAGTGACTTGAATAGAAGCCTGGATTTTGACACTGCTTATTTACCCTTTGCTACATCCATTGTACAACCACATTATACAATCAGTCATAATGTCAGATTTATTAATTTAATTCTAAAAATAATATTACTGCAAAATTCCTCCTTATGTAAAGCAGGAGGACCAGTGTGCAAAAGGGTACGCAAGGGCAAATGTGTTCTAAAAACATACATTAGCTAAATCAACTTTTTATAACTAGAAGATAGTAAATATTTATTTACTAACTTCCTGGAAGGCAGAATGTATGTGTATCACTGGCATCAAACATTTTCTGCTCTTGTACACCCAGTCCTTTTGGCAATGCTCTACTGTTTCCACACTATTAGAATGACATTTTCCTACATGGTTGCAAATTAACAGGCTGAAGTAACAAGCTATATGACACACTTCATGAAAATTAAATGAACATGATAAAGCACTCCAAACACTGACATATGGACAACATTGATATTAGACTCACTTTTTTATTGATGTAATATGGGTCCATGTCTTCCAAGGGCTCAGACACCATTCCTGGAGGTATGTCACCATATATAAAGGGAAGTGTTTTTCCTGCCTCCAAGTCACTGTTTGGCTTTGGCCCATTTTCATCATCATTGTCTTTACGATCTTGTTTAGAATTCTTAGCTTTTTCTGCAGCAATGCGTTGTTCAATAGCTGCGAGAGACTCTCTAGTGAAGTATTGGAAGCTGTCTGGTCCTGGTGGTACAAGCACTGACTGCTCCATCTTTTCATCCTGCACATTTTAATTACCATTTATTCTTCTGCATAGGAAAATACTAAAAGAAAGCAGAAAATAAAATTCAAACATGTTAAAATCACCAAGTAAGACAGATATTTATTTTTAAATGCTTTTGGTTTTGCTGTGTTGGAATGTTCAAATACACAACACTGAAAATTATGTAAAGAAAGATAAAATAAGCAGTTTAGTTGGTGATTTGACCTTTGTAAGAGGCACTGGTGTGGTTCTTATGCTAGTTATATTAACTGCAATAATTTATCAACTCCAGGTCTTTTACGCCAAAAAAGCAAAAGCATGATACTTAAGAACAATCAGATACATTCTTTCTTCATAACTCTAATTATCTTAGAATCATCTCGCACTTTTCTGGAATCAATGAGGATTATATTGGTAACTATAAATAGCATAGTTCATCAGAGCTAATTTGCAGAAATTTCCACTGAGTTCAGCAAAAGTATCAGAAAACAAGCAGCGTAGAATCAGAATTTCTATTAAACAAATAAAAATCAACTCTGTGTATTATGAGGCAGTAAAGTAGTCATTCCAAGTAAGTTTTTGTATGGGAAGTTATTCTAGATAATAAGAATAAATGCCTATTTTTATTTCAATTTAACTGTTACTATGTATCTGGTTCTTTACTCAATACCTGTTAACTGGATAATTCTGGAAGTATTCTAATATACGTGTTTATTTATATATTGCAACTGAGAAAATAAACCCAATGGGGGAAAAAAGAAGAGGTCCTGCCTGTTAAAACTGCATATCTGGCATCTTTCATGCTGCTCCATAATTTTCTGATGACATCAGACATACAGATGAAATGCATATTTGGGCACACAATGGCACATATATCCCTCATGCCTGAATGTAAAGAGATATTTGCAGTCTCCACCCACTGCTGGGGTCCTTGCAAAATGACCAGTCAGCCTTCCAGGAAGCTGAAGGGTCCATGCAGGTCAGTACTCATTGAAAAAAGCTAGAGACGTGGAAAGACAAAGTAAGAATATCGGAGATGGTTGGGGGAAAAACATATTAAAACAAATGAAAAGGTGATGAACAAAACCAGGAATTATGGAAAGAAGCTGAAAAAGATGAGGAAAATAGAGCAAAAAAATGGAAACAAGGGGAGACCATAAATGAATGTAGAGAGAATTAGGGGAGAAAGCACAGAATATGAAATGGAAAAAATAGGAAGACTAGAAGATTAGCAGTACAAAAATGCAGAGATGAAAACAAAGAAAAGTAGGTGGAAGAACAGAATACCAGGAAAGGAGCAGGAAGGGAAGCAAATACAGATAGGGTTAAACTTTCTACTAAGGAAAAGTCAATAAGAAGAATAAGAAATTACATGAGAAATAAAGGGAAAATAAAAACATAGCTGCGAAATTAAAAAGAATAAAATATATTAAATAATAAAACCCAAATCCCCTATTCATTAATGATAGGGTGAGCACAAACAGCTTAATCACAGTTACTTATTGAGTAGTGGAATATAGTAGATAAAATAAGAGGAGTCGATGTGCTTATGGGCTCTATAACCCAATTTTTCTTGATTCCTGGGAAAACTAAAAGAACATATTTCACTCGGATGTATAGAATCATCACCCAGAATCAGAGGAATGACTTCTAAAGAATCAAGGTGGCAGATTTCTCATAGTAAAAAAATTAAAGGGAGCTAACCTCCTACCAATACACACAATATCCACACACGCAGAATGTAGACTCATGCTAAAACCAGTTCTCTAATGCTTTCCCTTCTTTCTAATCCTGAAAGAAAATGGAATCATCCTGTTCTCTCTCCATTAGGGGGAAAAAGTCTATAAGGAAGTGTACCTCAGCCAACAAGGATTTAAAATCTTGTCTTCCTCCACGCAGAGGGCATCCTCCAGACAGCCCCCAGCTCCCCATGTCGTGGTTCTGTTTACTCCTGGGAATTGAATCTTCGGTCTCTTAACTACTGAACAGTTATGAGCTCACAGTTTGTACACTCGGACATTATTTCTTGATGTTCAATCACACCTTGCAGATATTGGGAAAGAAGGAGAAAATTCTACTAGCCACACCGCTGACCTTGCTGATCCCCAAACTGATGCCTGTAAGTGGCACCGTAATTTGGGGAATGATCTCACTGAGCCACTATTCAAACATCACGGGAGCCACAGCTGCAGGTGATACTACTTGCTCCGTGGGCTTCAGTGAGATACAGACCCAGGAGAGGCAGACCAGCTCTCTGATCTGCTCAGCTGACTTGGCAAAGGAAGGGACAGAGCCTTCCTCTCCCAGCACAGGTACAATCCCCACGGACACCAGCAAATGAGGCTACACAGCTGTGTCTGCCTTTCCCTCTCCTCCTGGCAAGACCCAGGAAGCTGGCTTTCCCCTTTGCCATTTTTCCTTTGAAAATTCCCTTTGTTGTCCAAAAACCCCGCTGTACGCGGCACTCAGTGTCCCCTGCCGTGGTGGCCAGCGAGGGCACAGCAGGTCACACGGGTCGTGGCGCAGTGGGAGAGATGCTGGGCAATAGCAAGGGCCATCTCATGTTCTGGAGAAGCAGGGAGTGGACAGCCAGCGAGCGGTCAGTACAGATGAGTTCTGAAACGCGATGGTGCTCGGTCAGGATCACCTTTGCGTTCCGCTGGGTGTCCCCAGCTGGCGTGCGGAACAAGGAGGTAAGCCTGCGGGATTTGCCTGCAGGTGCACGGAGGCGAGCTGCTTCATAGCCAGTAGCTGCCTTGCAAAACATTTGATTCAGCTACTGTGTTTGCATAATGAGGTGAAAAACAGCAAATGCTGTGGGCTTTTCTAACAATCCCTGTATTTTTTCTGTAGAAAGGAACTTTACATGATTTTGCTATAATTAATGCTAGAACATTCTCAGGTCTGTCAAATGTACTTGGAGCTAAGCAGATACACCTCTAGATGTATCTAAATCTAAGTAGGCTGTACTTACAATGCTTCAGGAGACTTGATGAAGATTAAATACTTTCTATCCTCTATTTAGCAGATTAGAGGATGACATTCCAGATACATTTTCCTTTTCTTTATGCATTTCAACGATTATGTCTTCAGAATTGCAAATACAAGTCTTCTATAAATTTAAAAGTCAATATTAAATACATACAGAATTCACTACAGTCTAAATCCCAAATCACTTTCACCTGTCATATTACAGTGGTTAACTGAAAGATTTGTATTTCTTTTATTATAGTTAATTAATCTATTCTCACTTATCTGTGTAGGGGATGGATAACAATTGATACCAGGTCAGTTAGCCAGCAGATATCCTTCTGATTTCTAGCAAGTGATTTATTAAATATTAATGGAATAACTACAGATTGCTTACACGATCCAAATGGACTTCTTTTTTTTTCTTTAGCACACCACTGGTAATTCAACAGAGGAAAGAATTGAAGAATACACAAAATACAGATTTCTTGCTAAACTTTTCCTACTTTCCTTCTGGAGTGAATGAGATAAATTTTTTTCCCTCTTCATTTCCAGTTGTGCTTGAGTGACTGTCTTATAAGCAGTGTATCAGTAGATAAAACATTTCAAATTTTTGAAGATAGGGTACTCAGAACACTTGAGAATAGAATCATTGTGCTTCTGAAATTGCTGAGGAAAAATACATTCATATATACTTTGCAGCATACATTGTTGTAAGCCAGATAATTCCAGAGCACACTCAATATACTCTGTGTGGACGGACCATCTGTAAACCACTTGCAGAATAAGTTATTCAGCTGCATCTGTGTAACTGCCCAATGCACAGTTCTGCCCATGCATACTGAGTCTGAAGCATCCAGAACTACACTGGATTAGCTATGTGCACACTAACCATCTGGGCAATATACGGGTGATTGGTTCAGCACTTCCCTGATGGATGTGATCTACTGTACATCTTGAGCAGCTGTAGATCTACACATAGTGAATAATTCAAGCTGTCAAATATGCACAGAGTTTCTGCAAATTTCTAGAGTCTTCAGATTTCACCTAAATAAATTTTCTAGGCAAAATAAAGGGACATGTTGACAAACAGATGGAGAGATGGTGCCTTGCCTAACAATGATTCCATACTAGCATTTGAAGAGCATACCAGCTTTTGAAGAAGTCATTAGATGATACATAACTCTGAAAAAGAGACAGGTTTGAACAAGAAGATTATTTCCTAACCCGATAAGCATCTGGTTTACCGTTAGCTTTCATGTTCTTCATGCCTTTGTAACAAATAGTGACAAGAGTTTTTGGAGAGTTTGGTTAGGAGTACCCTAGCATACATGTAGAACTACAGTTCTACAAAACTCTAAACTTTAGAAAGCTAATTTCTTTATATTATCCATATGCTTAAATCTAAAACTGTAACATTCTTTGATGTTTGTTCTTCTGTGACAACACCCATGAAGTAAGATTTAGCTTTCATTTGCCACAGAATATACTGAATATTGAGATGCTGAAGTTCCATCGGACCCTATGTGTTAGGAATTTCATATTAACAGACCAGTTCCATTGATGCTTGTGGTACAGCTGGTCTGGTTCAGCTTTATACTTTCACCTACATAAACACCTATATAAAGCCTTCCATGATCACCTTTATACCCAGATAACTGAAATCAAATCTAATATCTAAACCCCAGACTTTTTCCTGCCTCTCCCTCCATCCTTCAGGTGCCAAGATTCTCAGCAATATAAGTTTTAATATCAGCCAGCATTTAATTTTACTCAGTTAGCATAGCAATATGATTAACTCCAAAAAGCTAGAGCTTTTTCTTTTCCTTTTTTTTAACCATATAGAAATGTGCCATGTTTTCTACAACATACTACATAGATATTCAGTTTCTTCTATGGTTAACACTGCAGGTGCTGAGTGATGTGAATATGCTTCTAATGTACAGGCACAATGAATAGACCAGAATGGTATTTTTGCTCTCCTGATGGCCTAGTCATGTCATACAGAGATAAATATGTGACAGGAATGAACTGAAGAATATGCTCTAGAGAATAACTAGAGAATAATTTATGCTTTTTACTTCTGTAGGTAAAACTTTGCATATGTTGAAAGCAGCAGTGAATTAATATTTATGCCTCTCCTGCCCCACTTTTTTTTTTTTTTTTTGTATTATTATTTTCCAATTTCTGAGTTTGGTGGAAGGCCATTGAGACTACATTTGTACACTGCTACATGATGCAATCTGAGATTGTGCAGCTCTGGTTTGCTGGATGTGAATGTGCATCTAATATGAAGTGGAAAGATGAATGCAAAAGGGAATGCGTATGAATCTTTCAGCAAATACACTGCACATTCTTTTGCACTGCTACTTGCAGAATTAATGACTTACAGGAATCTTCATTACATACACCACAGAATATGATTTGTTACACTTGGTGATGTAAGAAGTCACTTCTCACAACTAACAGAAAATATTAAGAATTAATATTCTTATTATTCAGAATCAAATATTAAGAAATTAGCAAATGAAACTGGATTGTTTTCACTGCCTGGTTAATCTCCCTTTGAATTTCTGGAAGGCACCATTAAACGTCTGTACAGACTTGCTGTTTCCTTGTACTTTACAGCACTGTGAAACTGATTGTTAAGGCAAAACTCAGGCAAGAGAATTCTGCTAAAGTAAGCAGAATTTAATCATCGCCCTTCACTTTGCCTTTGCCCTGTGATGCACATCATGGTTTTGATTTTGGCATAAATTAACAGAACAGTTCTATTAAAAATCATGCATCTCACTATTTTGAAAAAGCATCAGGGTAGTAAACAGTAGCATTAATATTTTGAAGTGCTCTAGATGCAATGATGTAACATTGGTAACTTCATTTTTATAAAGAGACTAACTAGGTATTAGCGAGGTTATCAGTGATATGCCTGGCTGATTCAAGGCACAACTAACAGAACACAACGACTACAAAACAAAGATAAATCAGTGAATCTACATGTAAACTCACAGAGCCCAAATCTCTGTTGCATTACTCATTGTTTATTGTCACAGTTTCTCATTATTTTTGATTTATCAACTACTTGTTATGATTCTCGTCTTCACAATACAGAATAAATATAAATTACCTTCCTCAAAGTGTGGGTTTGTGGGAGGAGAGGAGGGAAGGTATGGCCTGCTACTGCAGTTCTGTATGTGAGGCCTTAGCTACGGAGAAACCCCTGTTCCTTTCTTCACAGAACCGAGCCTGCATCTGGCCTGTTTATCTCTAGTTTAGGGCTACTACAGGTAGCAAAGGTAGGTAGCATATCCAAAGGAATGCACTTGGCAGAAAAAGAGAAATCAGATTAGAGAATTGGGACTATGTAACTTTTTATGACTCCCTGTAGCTCATATACAAAATCAAATTTAATTTTCATAGACAGCTTTACAAGGGAAACATGCATATTACCAGACCGATAATAGGATTCTCGCGTATCTTTTCTCACCATCTTCTTGATGTTCCCTCTCAGCATGGGTAATGCAGATCTGTGAACAAGGACTCGCTAGCATTAGATTACTTGGACCTGGCTAACTGTATTTATTGAATGCATATTAATTTTAAATAAAATGTAGGTGCCTTAAAACTGCAGACATCAGAATAGGGTACATACATATGCACTGAGCTATAAATGAATTATCTGAAATACTGGATGTAATCAAATAATATAATCTAGCTCAAGGGAAAGTCTATGCTTTGCAGCTAGACACTTCCATACCTAACCTGATACACAGCAAGGTTACTGGCACAGGGAGAGGGTCACAGAAGGGGAGTGATGGGGGGAGAGGATGACCATTTAGTTTGCCACCGAGTGGAAAACAGCCACAGCTAACTATGTGATTTAGGAAGGCAGTTTAGTGCCCCAGTCCAGCCTGCACAACAGCCAGAAAGCAGAACACACGAAGATAGGAAATTCAGCTAATGTCTATGATACCCATGCTGTTGTATAATCGCTTAGCTTACATCTCGTTACATGCGTATCTATGCTGAACTCCCTCATCAGCTTCAGGGAATTCAAAGCCACGTTTTCCATCAATCAGCAAAACTCTTACACCACCACGGGCAACAGACCATCTGATCTATCTTCGCAGTGCTCTGCTGTCGCTATGTAAGAATGAAGTCAAGATTAACGGGATAGAAAGCAAGACCGTAAGAAAACATGCACTTGGCATCTTAATGGTACACTTTTGTTTGGGAAGGAAATCATGGTTTCTGATGCCTCTCCTAGAGCTATTTCACTATTATATCTAATAAACTCACTTGAGAAGAGTCAGCTGAAAATCATCAGAGGTGTATTCATAGCTGAGAAGAAAAAAATCTAGGAATACCTACGGGAAAAAAAGGTTTAGTTCTAGTTTTCACTCCCAATTAATTTCTTCAATTCAGGAAGAGAATAGAAGTGTCAGTTTTGAAAAATAAAACAAAATAAAACCAGCCATCCTTCCCCAAACAAAATAACTAACCAAGCAAAACCCCCATGCTGGGAAAACAAGAATGGTCCCTGTGAGCTATCTGTACTAGGAACTGTTATCCTCTGCAGCCAAAGCAGACTTTTGCGTGGCTGCAGCTTTTTCCCCACCTAATACCTAGATTCTCAGTCCTATCCTTGTTTCTTGATTAGAGGAGATCAGAAAACCACATGATGTGGACACACCATAGTATTCGTCGTTATTAGTTATATATATATGTAATCATTTGCTGACATTGCTATTCTCATTATATTTTTATATTTAACTAATGTATCTCTAAACCAAGATATAGCTACTAGGCTTTAGTTTAAAAATAAATAGCTTGCTCCTGCTTACTGCTTTGTAAGTTTAAGTCCATTAACTGCAACCAAGTCATTTCTATTTTAGAAAGCTGAAAACCCCCAAAATTAGCTATGCAGTTCTAGAAAGAAAAAAATATTTTAATGGGACAAGTCACAATGCATCTGCATTACTATTCCAACTGAGCAAATATATTTAATAGGTTAGAACTACTGGACTGCTACCAAGCTGAATGAATTCCATGCTTACTGTGCTCCTGCAGTGTGTCTTGTGCAGCAAATGACTGCAGTACAGAGTAGCAATCTTTCTGCTTTCTTTCATTGGATCAGAGCAGGGATCCCTTCTATTGGCAATCTACATTACTAATTCAAGACTGATTTTCTTAAGCAATGCCTGAAACATCTGTTTCCATTTACCTTAGCAAACATAACAGCACCTTTCTTTGGTTAAAAATATAAACAAAGCAATGTAGGCTATGCAGTGTAAATTATATAACGCTACTGATTCCTTTTACATTAAGGTAAAATTGAATTCAAGCCAAGACTTAAGTTCTGGTTTTGGCATATTACCACACTTGGGAAACAAGAAACAAAAGCTGATGGAAAACAGATTGCTCCATACCCTGGAATGATGTCAAATTTGCAGACCTAACAAACCCAGACTTCTCCATACTCAAAAAGTTACTAAATTATAATTGCTAAATTATAGCTTTTGTGGGTTACTTAACCCCGTTAACAGCATTCTGGTACTTGCTCTCTCACATGGTCAGTGGAAGGGCCAGAAGCCTTAAAGATGTAATGACAGAAATTTTTATATTTTCAAAACTTTCTGAACAGTTACGTCTATAGTTTTCTTGCAAACTGATAGAACAGCAAGCAATGATTACACTCCTGAGGTTCCCCTGAATCACAGAAGCAGATGCAGGGACAACACGAACATATTTAACACACAAGATAGCAGGAAAAAAATCAACTGTAATTACAGAAATCAGAAGCATTGCTGGTTTGCAAGCAAAAACAATGGGACTGCTATGAAGTGACAAAAATTCCCAAACTGTAGGAACTTGTAAATACTTTTTGTACTGCACAGGAAATCCAGACACCATATGAAAGGTAGAAGAGTGGAGTTTCAGCTTTCTCCAATTAAATACTAGAGACAAGTTTCAATACTTTACCCCCTTACTTTCACTCACGGTGCACTCAAGGCGTGTTTCAGCACGTGCTGCGCACGGTGCAGAGAGGAGGCAGTCAACAGTCCCAGTTGCTCCATTTTCAGAAGCAGGCTATCATATGCTAAGCCAGTGCGGTGCAGCACCCAAAGTGAGGGATCCATCTCACAAATTGTCTCTGAAAGGAGAGGGCGCTCAGGGAGTGGGAGGTGCTCCCGACACCAACCAACCCTGCAGCCTAGGAAGCGCTATTGCTGCTGTGGCTTCTGCGTAGCTCCTATGCCCATCATCCCTCCCTGCAGCCGTCAGCCTTAGGTTTTATGAGATGCAACAAATACAGGGGCTACATGTGAATCAAGCGTTTGTCAAAATAATTTGTATGCTATATGCTAATGTCATGTAACATATGCGACATGTAACACATGCCTGTAAACACATGGCATTTTTATTGCTGTTTATGTGGGCAAGGCAATGTATCCTTTTTTACTGGCCGCTTCTGATCCTGCTAAGCAACACATCTGCAGTTCTCCCCTCATATCCCTCTGCCATTTTGTGATTCTCAACTCACAAACGAGCAACCATTTTTACCAACAGTAACAGGATTCTGCTATTTCTTAGTAGGCTGCTTCCAACTTTTTAATAATTTGCTAATAATATGTGAGAAATGGCTTATTACTAGGAGATTAATAATTTCTCTTTACAATTGCATAAATAATGTCTGTTCTTGCAGACACAACTTTGTTTAACTTCAAAAACTATTTTATATATACAGAAAGCTCTCAAAATGTTTTACAAGGAATAAAAAAAGTCACATCACTGCTGTAAAGAAACTTCTTCCAAACCACTGACCTGATCAAAAATAAAAAAAAGGTAAACAACTCCCACCTACTTCCTGACAAGTTTTGAACTCATTTTCAACAAAATTTGAATTAACAATGTTAGTCCAATGTCACGTTGGAATGTTCTCATTAATTGTACACCAATGAGGCCACTATGTCTCAATCTTGTGTCCAGGCATGGCTATACATGACAGTAGTCTTGAGACATGACAGCGCTCAATCCCTGATGCATTGTGCCCTAGACGTAGTATGGTTGCACAGTTAATTTACTCTATTGATTATTAGAGGAAGTAATTTACACTAACATCCATGACTTATTGCTGCTAGTACTCAAGCAAGCAAGCACATTATGCTAGTTTCCACATCTCTGTCTTCTTTTGCCATTGAGGTGATGTACTTCCCATAGGTTACGCGTTGCCTGGGTAAGTCTCTCTGCCACATCTGCTAGGCAAAGACTACTTTTCCTACAAACGGCACCTATGGCTCAGTGGCCTTCCTAAAATCCCAGCACCAGTGCATACTCCCATACTCATTGGGTCTTAAGACATTCATCCCAAAGCTTCAAACTTCTGACACCGGTGTGCAGCTCACCACTTAGAGAGGCAGCATCTGAAGCACGTGATTCAGAAAAGCAGCATTTGAAGCAAGCGACACAAAGACTTTGCAGAAGTCCTTGACACAGTTATGTTTTACTCTGAACAGAGTAAAAGAGATAAAACCAAAAGTAAAAATTCTAAAACACTCCTTCATTACTACTACTCTGAGTTTCCTAGAAACTCTTAGCTTAATCTTTGGGATTTGGTCTGAGTCATTTAAGCTGTCTCTCACACAAAGCTTTTCTCAAAATGGTCAAAGAGAACCTCTTGCTTTTATTATTCCCAGTTCCAGCATCAGGAGGCTACCTAGTCATCCCCACCAGCTCATCAAAATCCACCCACCAATTTGCTGTTTAGTTATCATCCCACTTACCAAAATGAGTTTTCTTCGTCATCTCCCATTTACAAACACATCAACTGTAATCCTGTGATTACATCTCAACTGTTTTACTGAAGCGATGCTAAGACTAAGGCTAAAGGTCAGATTTGCTCTCTGCTTGCAACTGTTCCCCTGTGGAGCAGCCTGGAAGCTGGCTGTGGGGTGACCCAGCTGGCAAGTCCACAGAAAGAACTGCTAAAAATGAGTTAAAACTAGGCAATGTTAAAAGGTATGTTCACTTCCCGTGTGGATGTGTCACAGGCGTGTTTACCTGCCCCGTCCACCCATTTCTGCCCTGGCAATATTCCACACAGCTGAATATGCTTCTGGTTTACCATTAGTTCTCATGTTCTTCATGCCTTCATAACAGTGACAAGAGTTTTTGGAGACTTTGATTAGGAGTACCCTAGCATACACATAGCACCACAGTTCTACAAAACTCTAAACTTTAGAAAGCTGATTTCTTTATATTATCCATATGCTTAAATCTAAATGCTGCGTTCACTTTCAGAAGGTGTCAGGGGACTTGCAAGAAGCCTGAACTCAGATCAATAGCTTGGTGAGCTATATTGTCCACCTAGAGTTTCACATAGATACTTCATAACTTGTAAGAGCATTTTGTGTAGACATGGAACATCTTAGCCCAGAAAGCATGAATTAAAACATAATACCTGTAATTACAGGGGTTTAGGCATAAAAAAAAAAAAAAAGAAGTATCACAGAATAATAAACTGTAATGTATCATGGCAAATGATCACAGTTGGGTTTAAGAGACCCAGCTGAACCGGGCTTTGTGTATAAAAGATTCCCCACCCATTTCTCAAGATTTATTTCAGTGGTGTTTTTTTATACTCATTTATTTCCTCCAGTACTTAGCTTGTTTTGAAATCTAAAAAGGTCCTACATGATACTCATGGTATTTTCAGTTGCATAAAGGGCAAAAAAAAGTCTTGAAAATTCCTAAAAACAATGAAATAGTTTTTGCTATTAAATGGTTAATTACAAGCAGCAGCAGCAGAATGTGCTGCCTCTGCCACACCCTTTGAGCGATGCCTTACTATAAAAAGCTTCAGATTTGCAAAGAAAGGCAGAGCCTGGGAATTAGTGTTTCTGCTGAAGCAGTGGTTTGAAAGCCACTGAATGAAGACTGTTAGCCACACTGACTTTCGTGTAAAAGCAAAAATCTCACCTTTTTTTTTTTTTTTTTCTTTTGATGTGCTGGTGAGTTTCCAGTCATTTAATATTTTATATTCTAACCCTACAATAAATGTTCAGGGTGTTAATTTGATTTTTGAAAATATAGGAATGTAAAGATATAATAAGTAATCCAGTCAAAACCTAGAAGTCATAAAATTATAGACTATGAAATCTAGTGGTATTGGGATTTCGGAGTTTCCTGGATTTTTTAATCCTGTGGTTGGTCAAGATGAAAAATTGAAGAAATGTGCTTATTTAAAATAAATAAGAATATATTATGTGCAGAGACTTTCAGTGTTTATCATCCCAGAACATTTAAAAGTCAACAAACTTAATGCTATTAATTGTACTGAGAAAACAGACAAAATGTATATTGCAGGCAACAGCGAAGTTAAAAGACAGCAGAACTAAGGGATACCATGTGATATTTGAAAACAGAAAACCATTAATCAGAAATTTCTGAAACATAGCTATATACTTAAAAATAGCGTAAATTATAACAAATTTTGTAGCAACATGCTGTAATTTAAGTTCTGAGCCACTTCTGGTACTTTCTTGAAGACCAGATCATCTACTAAAAAGCAAGCAACATTTACTTTATCTGATATAGTACTGAGCTATGTGGTTAGAAATGTAATTACAGAGCACATTTCATGATTATTTTGCAAAGAGACCATTCTCAGATATAGGTACAGAAATATAAAAAGGAAAGAGGCTTGAGATCTGCAGTTCATATAAATATCGTTCAGTGCCCATCAAATGTGCAGATAAACTTTGTTAATGAAGCTAATGAAGTAATAAAATATTTAATAATTTTAAATGTTTCTTTCTTGCATTCTATCTTGAATCAAAACTGATAGATGACATGGTCTCTATCATGTGAATCTGTTCACATGGATCCACCTCTAGGATGAGAACTCGAAGAGGAGAAGCAACATGGTATAGTGAAGACCACAGTAAATAACGGCAGATCTGACTAACAGCAAATCACATCTCTTCCAACCTCAGCTCTTCTGATGGGGAAATAACAATTTACCCATTTTAAAGGATTTGTGATTGGTGACTAAAGTACTTGAAGCTATTCTTATTCAAAACCACGCATTTGTCTGTTCAATGACTGAAAGTACTCTTCCATTTTTGACTGGAGCTGCTTATTGCTGTTCTAAATTGTCATTTTTAATGTTGTAATAGAGGTTAAAGTGTTTTGGAACAATTTTTCTAAATAGTAATTTTTAGTTTATAGTAGTGATTTATAATGTCTTCTGGTATCTTGGCATTGGGTGTCCAGGGCAGTATCTTGAACAGTTTGAAGATAAATGATAAGATTAGTCATGGTTGTCCCATAACTCTACTCTGCTAATAGCAGACCCAGCGTGAAAGTTAGTTCTAGCCCTACTAGATGAGAGAAAGCTTTAGCTGCTCAGACTCCCAGAGTCAGGTATTGATTTGCAGTACAGCCAGCTGAGAAATGATGCAGAGGCATTCCTCAGCACATCGCTCTTCTGGTCTGATCAATGCATCTGAAGACAGGGCACTATTCCCTACCAGACTCTGAGAGCTGAGTGATGGTTCTGCAGGTGTCACATACACAGCCTACATGCATTTGTATAAACAAGCTTACAGTGAGAAGCCCAAAGAGGAAACTTCATTTTTTAAACCCATTTGTCAATGAGCTTAAGAGAGGGCACAACAATGGAAATAAGTGCACTGCATAAAGATAAGAATAACCAGTTACGAAAAGCAAGTCTTTAGTATGTGAACAATGAACATTGTCAGAGAAGAGATCAACGCAACACAAAGGTCACGGCTCCAGGGAACTGAAGGACATTTAAGTCTGAGGGAAACCTGCACAATTCAGAAGTTTAGAAATGACAGTGTTACATTGATTACGAGGTAAGGACAAATTGGGGACAATATTTGTAAGTGGGAATGACATCAAACAAATCTTAACTTGTTTTTGAGGAAAAAGCCTATGAAAAGCATAGATACAGAAAATTTTTCAGGTCTTAGCAGTTTTGAGGAGTTGGTTTGTTATGCCTGTGTATCCAGTTTTCCATACGTACTAGTCTTAAAATTCTTGGTTTTCTCTATGATTTAAAATTGCATCAGGATGTATGTTTTTAATGAGATGAACTCTTGATTTTATTGAAGCTGTTCTCAAAGCATGCTACTGACTTCAGTCATGCAGCTAAGTCCTATTACTTAATTGATATATTTGATTTATATCTTGAAGAATAATTCTGATCTGTGCTAGGTAAAAATGTGATTTCAACTCATATTCTTTTGTCTTACCTTAAAGTAGAGGCACATTAACCTGGAGGAATACTTCCCTGTAGCATTCTTTTTACATACTGAAATTTTACCATCTGACTTTCATATGTGCTAAAAAGATGCAGTATCTTTTTCTGAACACACTTTGGTATTTCAGTGCTGTAGGACTAATGCATAAAAAAGAAATATGAGTTAGAGGTATTTGTATTAATAAATTAATAAAAGTACTATAGCAAAAATGTAAATTACATGTATCATCCATCATTCAATAAGTACTTATTAAAAAATTTGTAGAGTGTTTATAAATTCATTATGATGGAGGTCTTTTGTCAGTTATAGTGCAAATTATTTTTCATATTTCAGGTTGCGGGATGGTAAAATGTTTTTCACATTATGACATGTAATGTCATATAACATACAATGTCATTGGAAATAATTGCTATAAAACAGTGATTCGCAAAGTGGGAAAGGTTGAGGATGGGGTCAGGGAGTTAGCCTGGAGAAAGTAATGAAAAAAAAAGGTACAAAAATCTAATCAAAAGTTTTGCTCTCCTTTCCTCTCTTCTTACTTATCTCACTCAAACTTTTTTTCCTCTAGGAAATCTTTTCACTTTTCTGGCAAGCCCATGGGGGTCTTGAACTTAACACTGTCCTTAAGTAAATGGGTCCTAGGGGGTGAGAGTGAGAGGCGAGTATGCTCCCTCCCTCCGTGTCCTCTCCAGCCTTCCCAGGCAGCTGGGCTTGCTGGAAGCGGAGCATTACATGGGGAGTGTTTTGGGCTTGGTCAGATTGGGGCTGCGTTTTCAGGTGCGTGGTTGTGAAGTCAGGCTTTCTGCTGGGCCTGGTGATGAGGGAGCTCTTGGGTGAATCACAGGTTGACCACAGAAGCTTGGAGCAAGCCAGCAAGCGGGTATCCAAAGTGAGTGTATCCAAAATATTCCAAAACAGAAAAAAAGGTCGAGATCAAAACTCTTACCACCGTAAAAGACAGTTAAAGACAGATGAGAGTGTAGAGCAAGATGTATTTTTCCAGTGAGAACACAGTGATCTCACATATAACAGATGGCCTAAGCATAAGACTGTGACTGGGTACCTTACACAGCCTGTCCACTGACTGTCCCCTACGATGACAGGACCTCAGTTAAGCTATGCAATATATTACAGTACCAAATCTTAAGATGCCCGTTTTGAAATATGAGCAGATAAAACTTCATACTGCTGCTGATAAATCTCAGATTCTGTTTAATTTTACTATCCATTTTTCTCAGGCTACACCTGTACTACATTTGACAGTGTGCAGCTAACCTGCGTTCCGTCACAAGCTGCTCCTGAGGTGACAGGAACCTGTCCATACAGCCTGTTATAGAAAGTCCTTCTGGATTTGGGAGGCTTGCAAATCTCCAAGTTCACAGCAGCAGATCTCCGAGCTTTTCTAGGAAGATGTCTCTCTTGAGTTACCCTTGTTCTTGTGCCCTCGAGAGCAGCCAGCCAAGATGTGTTCACACCGCAGTAAACGGGTTTACACACCTGTGAAGATTAGCTTGTCAGAACAGCACCAGAGCTGTCCAGCCCACATGGGCCCTGCTGGAAGCAGGCAGCATGGACAACTGTAGCTATTTTGGTCTCCAAGCTCCTTTCAGAAACATCCTATTGACCATATATGCAGTCCAATTGACCCAAATTTTAATTGTTTCAGACTTCCTTCCGCTGCCACTGCTGGTGTGTTTTCAGTTTCTAGGGGGAGCGATTCATCCCAGTCGGAGTACTTTCCCGGTTTCAGCTGGGATAGAATTAATTTTCTTCTTGGCAGCGGGTGCAGCGCTGCGTTCTGGATTTGGTGTGAGAATAATGTTGATAACATATTGTGGTTTTAGTTGTTGCTAAGTAATGTTCGTACTAAGTCACGGACTTTTCAGTTTCTTGGGCCCTACCAGCAAGAGGGCTGGAGGGGCACGGGGAACTGGGAGGGGACACGGGCAGGACAGCTGACCCCAGCTAGCCAAAGGGATATTCCATACTGTATGATGTCGTGCTGAGTACATAAGCTGAGGGAAGAAGAAGAAAGAGGGGGATGTTCAGAGTGATGGCATTTGTCTTCCCAAGTAACCACTATGCGTGATGGAGCCCGGCTTTCCTGGGGATGGCTGAACACCTGCCTGCCCACGGGAAGTGGTGAATGAATTCCTTGGTTTGCTTTGCCTGTGTGTGTGGCTTTTGCTTTACCTATTAAACTGTCTTCATCTCAACCCACGACTTTCCTCACTTTTACTCTTCCAATTCTCTCCCCCATCCCACCGGGGGGTGAGCGAGCAGCTGCGTGGTGCTCAGCTGCTGGCTGGGGTTAAGCCGTGACAGTGCTTAACGCAGCAGCTTGGGAGATGAAAGGCTAGCAACCCAGCCTAAGGGCTGCTGAGCTTGGTGGTGTCTGTGCTACTAGCAGTCATGATAAATCTGACTCTTACATGTGTCAGATGTCCTCATTTAAGTTTTGGAGTCTGACTACGTCTAAATCTTACTGTACTTTCCCCCCTCCCCACACATATCTAAGATACAGTCTTTCTTAGCCATCCACAAGGTTATCACTGTCAAACAGTCTGTTTTCCATCATGTTTACAAAAAACCAAGACAGTTTCTTTGGCCTCATCAAACAAAACCTGCCTATATCCAGGGTGATATTCTAACTAGCTGCTTAGGCTATGCTATTCTGCTGTATAAATTCTCAGAAAAATAGATGACCAGTTTCCTCTCAGAGGGTCTTTACAGCCTTTCTTCATTATTTCAAATTCCATTTTTTAGATGCTAATACCATTGTTCAAATTTTCAATTTACATCAACATTGTGCTTTTGAAGAAGATTCCCAGTCTCATTTAGGAGACACAAATATCTGCAAAGCTGCCTCATTACCCTTCTTTTAACCTCTTCTTTTTTCAAGATACCTTCCAAAACTCTCCAGTGCTCAGCTACCAAAACTACTCCTTCACCTTAAAGGTCTTCTTTCTCTCTGTGCCATCTGAGCATTTTTCCTTGTATTTGGATCATATGCTAGTTGGAGCAGTGATTCCCTTTCTCTCTGTGTTTGAATAGCACATACAGGTTGGGGTCCTAGGTGCCATGTATGAAGGCCTATTATAGGCACACAAAAACATCCGTATGTATGCCAGGCAACACGTAACGTTGGACACAAAGCAAAATAGATCAATTTGTGGGTAAGAATCTGGATTTTTTGAGGGGTTAAAGTTCAAGATTGTGTACTTTTGAGGACTAATATGAAGGAATGCATTCAGAGCTACAGCCCAAGAGAGCTTTTTAAGAGCAAAGCTCCTGAAACTTCCAGAAGTAAAAATACACCCTACAACACTGCAAGAGAGTGTTAACTCTATTATATTAACTATTATATTAATATAATAACTATTATATTAACTGAGATAATATAACAATGTCTTAAAAAAATAAAACAACTTTCTCGTTTTAATCCCCCAAAGCAGGTAATAATTACTGCTTCAGGAAAGCCCCCTGAATTAGCAGCATTACAGAGAGAAAAACAGACCTGCAGACCTCTAAAGAGAAGGGAAAATTGCTTACTGTGTGGACTTCAGAACAATGCCAATTGCTACTCACAGCCATTATTTAGCCATCTTCACAATCTTTTCTCACATGAAAGAGAGCAATAGGCTCATATTTCATATCTGGAATTTATCTGAACAGACAGCTAAAGGCATAAGCCAGCCTTTTCCAAAGCACTGAGCAATCAAGAATTCACACAAGAGGCAATGTGAAATTCTTCTCACTCGGTTTTGAGACATTGTATTTTTTGCCTGAGCACCTAAATATAGACTTAAATACGTAAGTTTAGACCTGTCTTATGAAGCTTCAGCCTTATGTCATAGTCAATCTTACTTTAATCACAGGAGGAAAAAACCTATTTCCAAAACCAACCAGTTTCCTGCATTTCAGAATCCTATAAAGTACATAACCCTGAGAAATAAATGTCACTGCTGAGACACTCATAGAAATGTTATGCGCAAAGAGGTCAAAGAAAAAGGGAGAGAAAATTTTAAATAAAACACTGTTGTTACTATTAGACAGTTAAATAGTACTTAATGTAATGAAGACATCTGTTTTGGAACAGAGAAATAGCTTTTAAAAATAACATTGAATGTTTACTACTGCCCTGAATTTTTAAAAATTAATTGATACATTTTTCCTTAGCTTCTTTTTCTTCTGTTTTCTTTTTCCCCCAAGAAACCCAGTGCTAGCTATTGTCTTGGAATTAGGCATGCAGACATAAGAGAGGGGTTACTGTATCAGCTACTTCGCTTTCTCTTGTTAGCTTGTCTTGTAATCTGTCATTCTCTAGTCTTGAGCAGTAAGCATTTTCATTTCTCCCAGCACAGCCATTAAATATTATTTAGTGCTGATTCAGGATTAGTCTGAACTTAGACTTCCCAGATATATAGAAACCTGTCTTGAGAGGAAAGTAGAGGGCAAGTCTGGGGTCAATCCCCACAAGTGACAGACGCACAGCCAGCCTGTGCAGCAGCTGGGCAGCATGTAACCTAGAGTCAAAACTACCAGACACACTGTCTAAAAGATATGAGAATTTCTTTTACCAGGCTGCAGCCCTAGAACTCCCATAAGCTGTAGGAAACTTTGGGACTGGCATTGCATATAACTATTATCGATTAAAACAAACAAACAAACAAACAAAATGTGTGTGCCCTTCTAAGCTGTTGCTCATTTTCAACTTGTCGTAGTGATAACCTAAGCAAACGTGGTTGTTGGCAAACCACAGGAGACAAGGGTTCTTTCTAGGTTGGATTGAAATTTGTGAGTGAAACAAAATGGTAGCACCACTGCTACTAGTGCCTTAATTGTGTACTAGTTAGTTAATAGCGTACTAGTTAAAAAAAGCGGATCTTGGTACAATTTTCACTTGTTTGAATTAGTAGTTTCCCAAGGAGTTTGGGGACATGACTCAAGGTTAGCTCACATCAGAAGGCATACCCCGTTGACGGGGTGCATACAGCCACCAGGTTTTTAAGGACAAGACCCTTTGCAGACAGGCTATCTCAATGCCAGTTAGCCTGGGCATAGATGGAGCCAAAATGACCAAGAAAAATGCTATTGTAATGCACAGATCATTTTCCTTGGAGTGTAATTTTTTGTTTCAGATATAATATTTTATTAATTCAGAGTATTTTGAGACAATATGAAGTCCTGAAAACATAGTAAAGGGTCATCCTTTCTGGTCTATCTCCCCCAGTATGTGTGTAAAGAGAAAATAAGTTCAGCTGAAGGCAAAAATACTCAGATGCAAGGTTTCTAGATAACATTTGGATCGCATAGTTAACATCTAAGAAAAAAATAGTAATAAAAAATTGTTGGATAAGTTCTTTTTCAATTAAGCACTGTTAATGCAGCCAGTGTAGAGCTCTGAAAAGTTCTCTGTCTCTGTCCATCACTGCACATTTCAGATGATACATCTGACATTATTCAGGCTTTCATTTCAGAAAATAAATATATCAAATTGGGTTTCTTATCTGTGAAAAATACTGAACATTAACATAAAATAGAAAACACTGAAATGGCTCTGGTACACTCACTTTATTTGATCAGCTTTTGAAGTGTCCTAATTCTCTCTACTAAAGATAAACTATCAATTTAAAAATCTTTTTAATTAAGTGCATGGTATTCTCCTGACAATAAGCAAAAATCAATCAGATTTGCCAAACATCCTTTTTCTACCTCTTTTATTCACATATTTGCTATGGTTAACCAGTAAAGCCTATTTAATCTAGAAGAAACACTAAGAAAAGAAAAAAAATTTAGGACATATTTTCTGTTCTTTCTAGATATATATGAAGTGTTGCAGACTGTATATACCATAGAATAAATCTTTTGAGGGTATGCTTATACACTTTAAGAAAACCCTAATAAAGACAGCTTTTAGGAGGTCTATTTTAGACCTTATATAATTTATGATATACTTTAACTTTGTTGTACCTCAGATATCTACTTCTTTTTGTAGACTCTTAGAAAAAATGTGTTGGAAACAATGACCGGAGGCCACCTAGTTCACCCCCTGCCCAAGGCAAGGTGGCTATATCTGTTTCCCAACAGATGTTTCATCTAACCCCTTCCTACAGATCTTCATGACAAATTTCACAGATTCCTCTGACACTCTATTGCAGCTCTTCACTGTCCTCTCTATTAGAAAGTTCCTCCCCATATCTCATCTGGATGAGCCCATTTCTTCAGTCTTCACTTGCTGTCCCACCCTCTATGGATATATGGAATTCATCTCCAGCATTCAGCTGCTAATGATCCACCAGCTTCTTCCCTTGTTTTCGTCCGTAGACCTACTCCAGGAATCCTACAAAGCTACTGAAAGAGCCCTGCTGAGACATTCCTAGGAGGAGCACCTACCAACTGCCTCAGAAACATCTCAGTCACAATTTCCTCTTGGCAAATAAATTCAACAATAATTTGAAACAAAACAGTGAGACACTTTAAATCATTAAAGAAAATGAAAGATCTCGCTCTGAAGGAAACATCATTAAAGAGTAAGTAGAAAATGGAGTCCAGGGAGGGATGAGAGGATGGAAGCATTGCAGGCAAATACATCTGGAACACGGTCAAGTCATTGGCTTAAAATGCACTTAAATAACCAAGCATTTGAAAGCTTCCTTCAGATACATTGCTTTAATTTATAAGTACTGTAGTTGCTGCTTAGTTTTGTCATCTTTGACCAATACCACTACTAAATAAAGCTTATTTGAGTCACACAAGCTACATTTGTTGCTAAATTTTTCTTTCTGACCTTGACAGGACTTGGGGTTTTGTTTTGTTTTACCAGGAGGATGATCTTCAGTGTTTTGAATTGTATCATGAAGTAATTAAAAAAAGCTAATGCTTGAAGTAAATTCGAGAATCTGTCTAAGGAGCAGGTGAAAGATGAAAAAGATTGATCTGCATGTTCACAAGGTACTGAAATAAATTACCAAGATAGAGGGCATGAGATGGGATAAAGCTTGAAAGCACAGACTGAGCTGGATGTTTCTGAGACCAAAATTACATGGGTTTTGTCTTTTTTTTATCAGACACTTTTGAAAAAAGAGGAAATGAATAAAAAAGAAGGATGGAAACGTTTCAAAATAGAGCACTGGAAACATGCTCAGAGATGCACTGAATACTGCTGAGACAGAAAGTGATGGAAACTTGCGTTCAGAAAAAGCAACGTAATGAGAATTTCCCAGCACAGAAGAAGGAAAGAGAGAGTTTCTGGGCTAATAAATGCAAACAATAAATAGCACAGTGGCTGAACCATGGGTTTTCAAGTGATATTTAATATGGCAGGGAAAGATTACCCAGAATTTTGGTAATAAGTGCAAAATAAAATCAATTATTTTTGTCAGAGCTAAATAGCACGTTAGAAGAGCATAAAAGGGCACCTGGAACCACACACATTGCTGGAAATGGAAGAGACAGAAATGATGACACATTAATCAGTAAAAGACAGGAAGCCTGAAAACACTGAACACCCATGTATTCAGTAAGACATCACAGTGATTCTTTAAATAAATATTACTAATATTGAATAAAAAGAGATCAGTACATTTTACAGAAAGTGGACTAACCCCACTATGGAAAGGGCAATGATTTCCAAGTCTGCATTTGTCATTTAACAAATTAGTTCCCCCATACCAACCTTTCAGTTTTTTCCCTCCAACTTTTCTATGTTTTCATGGATAGAAATCTACAAATAAACCTACAACTAGAAAAATGGAAGTAACATGTGCCAGAACTACTGAGTTTTGGGGAAAACATTTGGAGAACTTGCATGGTACTCCCCATCTCCCTACATTATTAGGTTCAGTCAGAAACATCAGTTGTACCTTTCAATGGTTAAAATTTACTCAAAGGTTCCTTTTTTTCTTTCATTTTAGAATATTTTAGCTTTATGATTTTTTTTTCTCTTTGAGCAATCTGATCTCTTAAGTGCTCTAAAGCACTACGCTAAAAAAAGCCTAATGGTATTCCTTATCTAGTATGTCTTACTGATGGCATAACATTGTTTTTCTCAGTTTACAAGTGTTACTATATATTGTCCTTTTTCAAATTTAGTTTGTCTTCTGCTGTATTTGTTTTGGCATCAACAGAAAGTCTACAGGTCAAATACAGGTCTCTTGTGAAATCCCACTGCCTTCTACATTTATCAGTTGTCTTCAATGGAGAAAAAGAAGGTAGAATGTGTTCCAGTTACTGGAAGAGGATCAACAAATCTCTTCATGTTTAGTCAAAAAGACTCAACGTGTTTTCTCACACATGAGTTGGTACTGGAGTTCAGAAAATTAATAAAATGAAAGAAAAGACATTCATCCAGAAGAGTATCACAGTTCTAAATACACACACAGACACACACAAATTGAGCAAGCTTTCTGCCCCTTTCCAAAAGAAATTTGCGAAGAAGTACCCACTTTCCTAATTTCTGCCAGAATATTTCTCATAACCAAGAGCAGGAAAACTTTCACACTTCTTTAATCTCAGTTCTTCAATTTAAAGTAGCCAAAAATAATAGAGAAGGATCAGCAAAATATTTAAGGGACAAAATCCAGTGCTAAGCTTTGTGGTTTTGTCCCCTAAATATACCTACTTCTGTCCTTAATGTACAAAACTCTTACAGTAGAATTCACATGTTGGAAGGATGTAGTGTAACGTGGATAGTAGCAGTGATGCCATCCTTAAAATTCAACAACCAGCTCTCCTTTAAAGTGCTTGGCATTGGGATAATACATTGAAGAGTCAGATTCATAGACATTCTGAAGGTTTTCTAGTTCAAGGACACCTTCATTTTAAGGATAAAATAATCTGTCATTTACTTTAGCTTCCCCACTGTCTCAGTAGTTGACATTTACAACTTCTGAAGCTCCAAAGCAAGTTTAGGTTACAGTATGACAATTTCGATGTAGATTTCAGTGATCAGTGACAAACTACCCTTGCCCCTGCTATAAAGTACTGTTTCAAACAGCTGATAGGATATATGATTCCATAACACACAGTAATCTATATAATTTTCCTGTAAGTCATTCTAGCCAGATTTTAAAATTATTCATTTCTGGTACAAGATACTATGCAAATTGCTGTTGTTTTCCTAGGATTTCCCTGGAATTGTACTGATCATACTATGCCATATGCAATAAAAACGTGACAACCCTAAAGACAGGCCAAAGCTCTTACTTCCCACCCTTCCCATCACTGATACTTTCTTTAAAATAATGAAAACTTCCTGTGACTACCTGGCAAACTGAGGACAATCAGTTTAAGGCTGCCTGTCTCTAACTTGCTTTCCTGTGTCTAAATACTTCAGCAAACATTCAAGATCACACAAAAAAGGCTCAACAGAATAAACTAACAGGGTGTCAGTCTTGACAGCAATCATCCTGTTACTGTTTCACATTAGATTCTCAGAGTCATTTTTAGCACAGTCTATTTTCCTTTGTACTTTATATTAACACATTGGCGAAGCCTGAAAAATGACACAGAAAGGCAGGTGCACTTCAAGAATGCAACACTAACATCAGGCAATGTAGCTCAGGAGTTTGACACCGTAACCACAAAATCAGCATTTCTGGAGTAAGTACAATTGAACAGGTTTTCAACAGTGATAGCAAACACCAATCCATTTGCAAATACTGCAGAATAAGCAATAACAGCTTCTTCAAAGCGGGGATGAAGGACGGGTGGGTTGAACAGACAGCCCAATCCCAGGTAAATTCATTCAGTGGGAATCTTTTAAGCACATACCTCAGACAAGCAGCAGAGAAGAAATCCATTTTAGAAAAGATGCTGAAAGAGCTTGATGTCCACCTGGCAAATTTCTTGTGCTGTTTGAAAAAGCAAGACGGTTCAGATTATGAACCGAGTTATATCTACAGCATTACAACCAGTCCTGATCAGTGTGTAAATGAAAGTAAGAGCTTCTAGCAGTGCACCTGATCAGAAAGACTAAGGACAGAGCGAGAGAGCGAGAGAGCAAAAAGAGGAGGGAGCTCTTTCTTTCTTTGGTAAACCTCAAATGTGTGTGAAGCATTTAGCCTTAAGGCAGAGCTTCTCTATAGGAAGGAAAACTGTTCACTCCTGCAATGCCAGGATTTTGACGACACCATTTCTTGCTTTAGTCCTCAATATGTTTTCCATGTGAAGGAACAACATGACCTCTGTTAACTTCTAAACAGTTCAGGGGGAAAATCTTGAATAATTTAACCAACCACCCCCCCGCCATCCCCCTCCCCCGCAGCCAAAAAACTGGTGAACATCCAAAAACATAAGGCCAGTTAAATCCATCTTGTAACAAAATGCTGTGCTGCCAGAAGGACCTGACTGCAGTTTTGAACCATTTTTAATAATACCAAAATTGGATTGTCTTCTTAATTATATGCTTAATAATAGCTACAAAGCAAGCATTCAGAAATGATAAAAAAAGAAAAAAATAAGGGGGGGGGCGGGCATGCAGATAGCTCACATAAATTAACTAAGGTCTAGCATTTAACATCCAGCTGGCTTACCTGATAAAACATGAATTTCAAATGCATTATGAGGAAAACAAAAATAAAAAAACCAAGAAAGGATGATGATGAAATGCTTGAATTGCTCTCTAATAAACTTGTTCAGATTCACAGTTCCAAAAGATTACCAAGTATTTATAAAGGGCTGCATGCTCATGGGGGGAAAAAAAAAAAAAAAAGACCTCTGCAGTATCCTCTCTGCTTCATTGTCGGCCTCCTGTTCTGAGGCTTGCTCTATGGTACCTAATACAAATCAGCAAATAGCAGGGAGAAAAAGAAAGAAGAAAAAAAAAGAAAGAAAAAAAAGAGGGGGGGATTGGAAGAGGATGAAGAGACACAGAGGGTGAAGAAAGAAAAGGGGGCGGGGGGTGGGGGTTAAGATACCAACCTATCACCTTAAAGGACAGCCCCATCTACCGGCGAAAGAAATGAACCAGCTGTAAAAAATTCCTCTTTACAAGATTTTCTGACTTAAACGACCCTGAAAATCTACAGCCCCGTTTTCCTTCAGCAAGGAACAAAAGGCAGGGATTGCGCTGCAAAGTAGACTTCTTTATCTAGTGTTAAACGAGTAAAATTTTTCATTAATGTTGTTTTCTGTTAATTATTTGTCTCTGAAACGCGAGAAGGAAATAGTTTGGGTGAGGGTGGTCTGTTATGAAGGCACCAGAAACCTTTCCAGGTTTTCCAGGCATGCCACAACTAAACGCTACCTGTCCTCTGTCTCGATTCACACCTCCCCACTGAGCAGTAGCAGCAGGTTCGACATCTTCAGTCACGGGTCTCAATCACAGAAACCCCCACAAAACAAATCAACCAACAAAAGGTTCCTGTGCCAGAGTCATGTGCCGTGTCCATCTATCAGAGACTGCATTGCCAGTCACTCAGCCTGGCACACCACCGCCACGTCACAGCTATACATTCCTGTGTGTTCAGATGACGGCTTCGCAGCCAAATCTGGAACCTAGACAAAAAATACTTATTTTTTTTTTTTTTTTTTTTAATTCAGACTGCTAAGTAACAGTAATTGCTAATACAACAAACTCCAGCTGCACTGGATCAGCCTCAGTCTGAGCTGAATCAGACAGCAGTATGTATTTCTTATTTTGCTTTCTTGCAAGTGGAACTGGGATGGCCATCAGCACACACTTCTGCAGACCCTAGCGTCAGCCGTGCTGCAGGGGGTGGGTAGGGTAGGAAAGGAAGGGGACAGTGACTGGGAAGGCAAGAGGTGCACAGAAGGCGGTCCAAAAATAATACTGCATTTCTTTCATTGTGTAATACGATTTTGGCATGTAGAGATAGAAGAAAATAAACCTAATTCATACCTGTATGTAATAATGCTGTCATCTATAACACATACTTCACACGTTAACTGGCGATTCAGTGACCCCAGGCAGCTCTAAAGAATTTGATCCCTTAGAGTAAATTCCACTATTGCTCTGATATGTCCTTTATTAATATTCTTACATCACAAGGTTCTGACTGCTTAAATTTTGCTGGAATCCAAGCTATATGAAGCTGAATTTCTTCACCTCCTGGTGGTGGCCTGACACGCTTGGCCCTTTACAACAAGAACTTGGAACGTCTCAGTATAATACCTAATTTTCAAGCATTTCTCAATACAGGATGTTATGAACAATTGTTCTAACAAAGAAATCCAATCTCACAAATTTTTAAATATTTTCTCTGCAAATATTAAAGTGATTAAAAGAACACAGCAAGCAACCTTATGACACTAAATATTTAGTTAAAACACACCATAATATATCCAAATACTAATACTCAATTGCTGACACACAAAGGGCCAGACCAAGCTGGAATCAGCCATGCAACCTGTCTCCTTTGTGTGTGCCTGAGCACTGGTTTAGAAATACTTCACATGCATTCCTGCTTCACTGCTGCCATGATCACCAGTCTTGAATTTTGGTTTTCTGCTGGCACTACTGGTGGGCTGCTAAATAGCTCAGGCAGGTGCCCGCTACCTAAACGAGTTCAATTCTATGACTTTGAGGTAGAAAGAACTAAAATCAATTATCTTATTATTATCAGCTGGTAACACACTCCCCAACGGTTTGATTCTTATTTAGGTGTAATTGTAAAAGCTGAGGGTTTTTTTTTCCAGACATTTGCAAAGTTCTTTGGGGTCATGAAGAGCATTTGCAGGTGACAAATTACTTTGTAGTGCTAGTAACACCCCTGACAGAATCATCCTTAAAATTTTAAATACTAAACAGATGTTCAGATACTATTACTGATGCCAATTGATCATTCCTAGAAATCTTTCTGTTCATGGAGGATGTTTCTGGAAATGATGAATTGCCTGGTGTTTATAAATACAGATTTATCACTAGGTTAAGAGGCAGAATATTTACTCCTCAGCTTGAAGTTTTAATATAAGTTCCTCCAGTCTTCGCTACAGTTTCAGCATGTTTGACATTTTACAGGCATAGCTCCTATAAAATGTTGCATTTTGAAATGAAATAAACACCACAAAATATAACAATAATCTAGGAACCAGCATAGATGAAACAATAAAAAGCAGGTAGCAAAAATTTTTGAGATGCCTCAGGTGCCTTCAGTTTTAGTCCTGAACATAACGCTGAACACAGGAAATTTCCCCCAGCTTAAACATAATTTTAATGTATTATGAAAGCATACAGTTTTCAATAAATGTCCTTCTTTAAGCATCAGTAAAGGTTCAGCATAGGATGCTTAATATAACCACTGACTTTAAGAAATCTCCAAGTACCATTAACAGAATACTGAAATTTTTTTCTAAAGCAGCATTTCTCATGGCTCAGATGTCACTGGTCACACTGGTATAACCAGGTGCTCAAGTTCAGCTCTGCCAGCTTACAGTGTCAGGAAAATTGATAGGGTTTGTGGTTATCTTAACAAGCACCTTTGGTGGCTCCTTGAACCAGACTGTCATCTGATACGGGGTTTGAGAGGAGACTATCAACACAATAGCTAGTTCTTTCCAACTGCTGAAGAGCTAAATCCCTTGAGTTCTTAGATTTTTAATATTTTAGACTTATACACTGCACCACAATTGCAGAAAGCAAAAAAGGTATAGATTTCTCAATCACAGCTGCTCCAACTCCAAGATAAATGGAAAGTTAGTAAATAAAACATGGTCTTCCTTCCCTCTCCCCACCAAAATCGAACTTGCCTTTTTTACTGTCTCTAAACAAATAGGACACTGCTACAGCAGTAAAATAATTTTTTAAACCAAATAAATCTAGGATACTCTTTGCATGCACTTTGGAAATTTTTGACCACTTCTTCCTGCAGGTATGGTGACAACTTCTCCTGTCCCGAGCGCCCGAGAAACAATCACCTTAATGCGCATGGACTGAAGCAACCATCCAAGAGACCCAAAGGAGAACACCTCCATACCCTGCACAGCAGGGACACAGTTGCCAGGCAAACTTCATCTGCAGCCTCAAGCTTGCAGACTTGCAGACTTCAGATTCTGCACACCTGGTAACTTTGCACTAATAGAGATTTGTGGTTCACTTGCCCTCATACCAGTTTTCATCAGTCTTAATCTTGGCCCTGCCTCAGGAATGCTGTGCAAATGTTTAAGAGCACTGGTGAAGAACAGCCCAGTAAGTGTTCGGCTTAAGTGCTACAAACTGCCCACCCTTAGTGATCACCATGCACTGGGAGGTTCTGGATTTTTTCAGCACATGGAAGGATTCATATGGCAGTCCTTCTCTGGTGATCCTCTGCAGCACAGTTGGCTTTGTGAAAGGGACCTATAATGAACTCTAGATGAATAGAAAGAGAATGTAGTTCTTTTTGTCACTGTCCTGTTTCAGCATCTATGCTGCAAACATTACAGTTCTGTACAATCTTGAGAAACCTTTAAAATTAACCGTAGAAGCTTCGATGTTCAGCCATGGCAGTAAACCATGCAAGCAACAATGTGGAAGAGTGTGTTCAACATACTTGATTAGTAGTGTTAAGAGAGATATTTAACGATGGTGTCTTAGGTACATGTTATTTATCAAAATATTTAAGAATTCTCCCTTGATTCTTTACAGTATCTCTTTCTAGTGTTCTAGGAATGAATTCTGCGAATTGCAATGGGTGTGGGAGTAAGGGAGTAATTAATCTAATATATAAGAAACGAGCCATTCCAGATCCTCCACGGACAAGCAGGTAAACATAATAATCCGGGAGGCTTTTTCTCTTTCTAAACCTGTGAATCAATTGTACTGCAGTCATAGAAAAGCTATACAAGCAGTTAAGGATGGAAAACCATCATCACGGAGAACCAGGACCTGGAAAAATGACATGGACTGTAGCAACACAGAACAGAAGATTGCACCCAAACTTTTCAAGGAAAAGTGAGGAAAACCTCTGAATAAAAAGAACAGTAATTTTTTGCACAAGAACAGAGCACATCTGCCAGCATCTAAACCAGTATCTTCAGAACAGATATGGCCTGTTTCTACAGCAATAGATTTTTGTCATGTCTGGAATCTTTTTGTGTACTAGATGCAAATAAAAGTTGGCAGTTCTGGACAGAGAAAAATCTGCATTTGTGAGCCCAAACTTACCTGGAAAGCTTGTGAATTATACTATTACAGTCTTACATCTAGATGTTACATGAGATAAACTAAACCACAGATGTTTGTAGTCTTTCTTTTTCAGTTTAGCACTAACTTAGCATATGACTGTCATCACAATGTATAATTAACTACGATGTATATTAACTAAATTAAAATGGGCAGATAAAATTTGATATATAAATATCTTTATAGAAAATAATAGTCTAATGTATACTCCTATACTTTGCTTACATTATGGATTACAAAACCTACAAAAAAAAATGGTCTCACCACTGTTTATGCTAAACACATGATTTTAAAATAATTTAATTCACATGCTTTCATATGGTTTCCATGCTCCTCAGTTTTAGTGACATTTCCATGGTTATGAAGAGAGCACAGAAAGTCCCCTGCAGGACAGAAAACTCTACTACTGTGCAGAAAAGTTAAGAGAAAAGTTTGTCAGAAACTCAAGCTGCATATTGTGATGTGAGGGAATACACGGAATATTGAAAGCAAGCTACTGATGTAGCCATGGATTAGACAATTCCAGTAAGCCACAGGAAAATACCAGGAGGAGGCACTGACCGCTGATGGTTCATATCCTGCATTGTACTGGGTTCAACACATACCTTACAGCTTGGATTCAATTTCTCAGACCCGAAGTGATATACCAGAATATAGGATATATAAATACACACAGGATACACCATTTCCTAACCGTTCATATCCTACTGAAGCATCTGCAGCTTGCTATGCTTAGAAGTAGTGTGTCCTGCTATGAACCATGATGCAAAAAATAAAAATAATACTTCCAGAAAACCACCATATATTTAAAGACAGTAAGTCTTTTTTTTTCTTCTTTTTTTTTTTTTCTTCTAATTGAATAGGTAGGTTATTAATACTCTTTAAGCCTGTAAGAAAATACCTCAAGCACCCACACTTGAAATGGGACAGAACACAGTGTGCTCATATATAATAGCATAACTATTTCAGAACACTTCAGGAAGCAAGAAACAAAGAATCTGAAGTACATCATTACAATAATGTGTGGTAGTTTTGTTCTAAGTTCCTATACTACGCTATTATTTTAAGAGTTTGTTTGCAAGGCATACTTCTGTATTTTGAAGTATAAAATGGTATCTATAAAATATTGCACAATGTAATAGACTGCACTGCAACAGAGATGTTTTCAAGATACCAAAAATGACTTACATTCTCTTGACCCTAATTTCTTTCACAATGTAATTAATGAAGGCACCAGCCTGGTATTTCTACTAAATCACAGCATAGATCTACATGACTGCCATTAAAAAAAAGGAGTAATTTAGTAACTGGTAAGGTAGGACCATGATGAAGAGACAACTGACTGCTTGGCAGTTCTTTTCCAGAGAAAGAGAGCTTTAAAGATAATAAGAAAATGATAAAATTATTCACCTCACCTAGAAACAAGTGCTGAAATTAAATTCTATCAGTTATTTCTAGAACAGTGCAAAGAATCACTAGTTTCAGGGGGAGGGGGGGGGCGGACGACGCACCAAATCTAAAGGACTTCCACTTCCCATCAAAATTAGTTTTACTCTGATATTAATACATAATCTTATGTTAATATTTAATTTTATTTTTATTTGAGAAAGGGACCTTAGTATTTATTCTTAGAGTAAGCAGTTACCTATTGGACTTGAAAATTCTGTAAATGTCATATTGCCAATGGACAATAATTTTGCATTTTTAATTTTCTGTTTTGGCACTCATTAACATAATTCAATATAAACGTCACTATTTTTAAGTTAAATGAAATCTTTGGTAGTAAGCTGTTAAGTATAACTCATTGATACAATGCTGACCAAAGTTTATCTCAGATCTTTTTACTATAAATTCCCCAATATTTTGGAATTCATTAAAGTATCTTAAATTTGTATTACTTGATACTTACAAATTGCTAACTCCCATGAAGTGCACGCTACAGTGCCACAAAAGAAAAAAGTTGCTGTCCAAGGTGCTGCACATAAACACGACTTTGCGAATTAATCTCTCAAATGCATGAAAAATATTGTCAAATTTATTGTATAGCAATTGTCCCTAGCAAGCAAGCTAGCCTTGTTGAAATTCCCTACATGATACTGCGGTATCCGTGTTATGCTGTTACTTTCCAGGGCCTCTTCTGCTGCATTCCAGTATAATCAGCTGTTCCAGCACCTGATAATATCCAGTATGTATAATTTGTTTAAGGAAAAACCTGTTCTATGTTTTGTTACAGACTGATTTTCAGCATGGTGTAAATATAAAAAAATTCTTTGAATTCTACATGGTGCATGGAAAAAACCTACCCTCTAATATAAATCTAGCTAACATGTGCTGTTCTGGCATTCTGCAGAGCAGTCACTAAATGTAATTTCATCTGCAGTATTCACTTCATATATTTCAGAAGCATACAGATTCACGAATTCATGCAGTAAATAGCAAACAACATCCTGGATTTAATTGCTACTTCACAAAATAAACAAACTGTGCAAGAAAATTAAATACATCCCTTTGTTTTGCTTAATAAAAGAAACATGTTTGTAATTTGCAAGGCTAAAACAATGCAACAGTCAGGAACTGCAGCAAACCTCTCAGAGCTAATAGCTCTATCCAATAATGCTTTCCCACACCACCTTCAAGCAAATGGATTTCATTCACTGCTTAATCAGTCAAATTAACAATAATCCCCACACGGTTAGAAAAGATGCTTGTTAAACAAAGCCAATTTATGATTTATTTATTTGTAAAGTGTCTTAAAGCTGAGATGCCTAGAAGAACTGCTACTCTGTGAATTCAATCATGCTGACAGAGCTGGTTTCACCTAGCAAATTCTCTCTGCAATTCACAGCATGGCTGACAGCTATCTGCATGGAAAAACAGCACAGTAACCACGTAAATCATGCAAAAACATTTACCCGAGAAGACGTGGCAAAGATCAGGATCCAGCTTGCAGACCCCATGAAGCATGAAGCTGAGGGAGAAATCCACTGGCTTGCTCAGGCCGGCAGTGTCTCTCCTACACTTGACCTAGACTGCCTTACATAATGAGGAATGAGTGCTGTATCCTGCGTGGAGGAGCAAGCTGAATGTCATCACTGGCAGAAGTAGGGAGAACTGGCAGCAGGCAGGCTGGTAGTTAGCATGGAGATCACGAAGTCTCCTTCCCGTGAGTGTTCTGGGAGAAAACACAAGAAGAGCTCAGAAATGCTGGTGTCATTCCTCCCCTGGAACGAATGAGCGGAAGGAGCGAGGGTGTTACAAGCGTGAGGCAGGCAAGCAAGTGCTCAAGCTGCAGCTGTACCTACTGCCAAGGTAGCAGAGCCCCTGTCACACTGTGTCTAGAGGACTGAGTAGCTACAGCTAATAGGAGAGCAACAGCAAGGCAAATTAAGGAATGAGAGACACAGGCTGCTTCTGCATACATTTGTCTATGTGTTACTCATTGTGGTGAGTAGAAGAAAAGCAACGGTATAAGATAAAGTACTGGGAATAATTTCCAGCGGGAAATGCTATTTCCTTAAATAAATCTTACTGCATGCAAGTTAGTTTGTGGAAAAATAACCATTTGTTACCTGTTTTGCCTGGTGTTACAGGGGTTAAACTGCTTGTATTACAGAGATTTTGGTATTTTCAAGAAAATGATGCATTCCTGGTTGTGAAGATGTTTACAGTCATTTCTGGTATTTCTTCATTACTTTTTGGAGAGAAGCTTCGGGGTATTTCTGATTGTATTACTGTTTGGGTCATATCAGCACTTCCTCTGAGGAGAAACAAGTATCCAGGCTCATCCAGCAGTTAGAAACCTACACAATCTTCTTGTTTAAAAAGAAGAAAAGAAGCTTTATAGTAATTAAAATCACTGCATATAACTTGTATTCCATATTTTATTTCATTTGAATACTTGAGTACTAAGTAAAGAGCCTTAAATACTGATAATGCATATACAAATTATCCTTGAATGAGTATTTTGAGTGATATACTTTCTCTTTACAACAGAAGGCAAAGGTTTCACTAAGATGGGGCATCTTAAGTTTTCGAGTTATATTTGAGACAGCTTGATTAGGCGTGATCAAGAGTAATTGCAACTGGACACAAATTCTAATGTTACAGATCAATATCACTTGATAATGAATATAGCAAGTGAGAGATAAGAAAAGTATCATTTAACAATATTTAATGTTCCATTTTATGAAAGTACTGCTATATTTGATGGTCCTTCTTGTTTAAATTAAATGGGTTTGGGTGAGTGAGTGAACTAATGGACATAATTTTCAATACAGCTCTGAAACTTGCCAAGTTCAAATCCTGGGCAGCATTAAATACAAGAGGAAAGAGGAGCTCAGCAACAACATTGCGGCAACATCAAGAGACAGGTCACTAAACTTAATGAAAGTTTTAGTATCAGTATGGAACACTGGCTGGGTTTTACAGAAGTCAGCTGAAGTACAGGGACCATTGTACTTAGTTATGCCCTTAGCAGAGTAAACATGATTTGAGCTCTGACCTCAACTAGGCAAATCAAGGTGAAGATGAAAGGGATGAAAATAATCCAATTTTTGTTTACAAAAATCTATTTAAATTATTATCTATCTTTTACAAATAAGCATACAAGGACTTTTCTAACAAATTTGATCAGGTTAAAAGAAAATATACTTGAGTGTCACTGGCTTTTGAAATATATGCTTTCTTAGTCCCTTGTTGAATGATTATTTTTTCTTTGCTTTACTGAGAAGGAAAAAAAAAAGGCAAGATCAGAAGCATTTGGTAGAAGAACTAGATCACTAATAACTCTGGTTATATTAGCTGTAGGTCTAAAGTATAATGTGGAAACAAAAAAAAATGCAAGGGAAATATCATTTGAGTACAACATTTTAAACAATTATTGCTATACTTTGAATCAGTAACTTTTTATCCGATTAGAGCAATTTATTTATACCACATCAGCAAATAATATTAAAAATATCTTTGTCCATTTATTCTTTCACATATTGGTGTTGGCTGTTAATGAGGAGTCCCTATTTTTAATTTATTCATAAACTTTACATAATTTATACATACCATCCTCTACTTTTCAGTGTTTCAAGTGTTAAATAAGAGTACTTGCTTATAAGAAAACTATTTACATACTGGACCCAGGTTAATCAAGAGCTGAAAACACCATGACCCGTGTTAGGCTATAAGAGCATAAAATGATAGTTTAATTAAGGTGCAAAAGTTTGGTGATTCTGTTGATCATGGCACTCAAAACAGCAAAGCAGCCAAACTACTCATCTAAGGCCAGCTCAGATGCCGCCACAGCCATGGCACAGTTAATACATCACCAGTACAATCTGCCTAGAGATAACCAAATTTGACTGCATCATATAGAAAATAAATAAACTTTACCTATAAACTATAGGCAAATCAACCCAATGCACAAAAACTCAGTGGAAAATGCTACCTAAACGAACAGTATGGCAAACTTGACTGTCAGCATTGCCAAGGCAATATGCACTTTGTTTGATGTTACAGTTCAGGCAAACTTGTCTAAGCTTGATACAGCTGATTCTATCTTCGGGCAAAATGATAAACTAGATAGTGCTTCAAAACTTTTCCAGCTTTCTTTTCTACAATACTGCCTATAAACTGTATGTCCAATTGCAGAATAATGACTGTCTCGTTATACTCCTTTGTCACGAGGATAAGTAAATACAAAACAATCATTTGTAAACATTGTTATTGTCACTCAGAGTATGTCTGCAAGCCATAGTTTTTATCTGGAGCATAAAAACTCTCTACTTCTCTCAGGAATTAGACAACTTGTTCTTCCATTGAGCCACAAAAGTTTTCGATTTACAATAGTTCTTATAAGCATTTTTGCTGTAGATGAACTCGGTCTGATCTGCTGGCAAGTCAAGACTATCTTAACACAAATTCATATAGAAATTGCTGATATGTAGGACTCTCAGTGGAAGACTGTTTCTGAACCAGCTGCACTGATAATGTGAGTAGTAGAGTCTAATGCCTGATAGTGGTAAGAAGATAAGTCAAGTTTATATCACTCTCAAATACCAAATTGGTTATTCTGATGCCCCAGCAGCTAGAAAGATTTCTGCCAAAGTAAATAAAATAAATGCAGGTTAAAAAAAAAATAATTAAAAATTGTGTTCTTTTGCAAATGACTGTAGAACAAAGCTGCTGACTGGAAATCTGAATGGGCTAGACTACCCCTCACATAAGGATGGAGATGAAAATATCAATGTTTGAGAGTTTAATGTGAGGGGTACAAAACAATTTAGACTCTTTTGCTATACCTGTCTTATGAAGATAATGCTAGAGATGTTTTACAGAAGACTTACGAAGCCTAGGAAACAAGTTCTGGAATTCTTTTATGGAAAATTTGGCAGTAGAAGTTAACAGCGCTTATCACTAAATTATCCTTACTGGGTGGGTTTGTGTCCACAAGGTTCTTTCTATTCCATGCTGAAATGAAGGAAGCAGTATCTCATAGACATTACTCCTGCCAACAACCTTGAGTAAACAGGACGATTTTTTTTAGACACCTTGCTCTTAAGATGCCTTGCACATAAATAAATCATTACTTGAGGTTTGCTCATACTAAGATAGATTCCATTTGGGATCTGATGAAACATTAAAATGCTCCAGTATCACTGACTAGAGAGACATCTACAATATCTTGAGGTGCAGGTTTTTGGTTTTTTCCATCCTTCTCTGACCTTGCTTTCTTTTCTCAAAATAATTTCTCCTTTGTCCTCCTGAACAACTTTCACAAATGATTCATACTGAAATGTGTAAATAGTGGCTCAAAGTCTTCAGAAATCAAAACCCAATACCAAATGGAACCCCGTATTTAAACCTGATATCACATACCCATAAATGGGCTGGGTGTATGTGCACATATGAGTTCTTTACCCAAGTCCTCTGAAGGCTGACCATTTCCATGTATGTGCTACTTTGGTTAGCAAAAACAATCAAGGCATACCTCATATCTTTCTGAAACTGGCAGCAAAAGTTTTTGACTTGTTTCTTTGAGTATTGTCTAACAGCTCAAGACCTAAATTTACTCTACATGTATTTTTTATTATTTGACCCAGTTAAATCACAATGAAGATCATTGGAGGACTAGTCAAAGAGGATGACTTTTCTTCTTTAGTTGACTAGACTTCCTGGAGTGTCTCACTGATGCTAATATTCAAACAGGCAGAAGTACAACTCTAAATATTCTTTGATTCTTAGGTGATACCTTACCAATCTTGCAACTGCACTGAAGAACATTTTAAAAAGTAGTAATATTTCCAAACATCTTAAATTGTATGTTTGAGATGTAAGATGTGTCAATGTTTTCAAGTCTCCTTTCCTTAGTGTTCTACAGTATTTAGTATTCTACATAGTTACAAGTAGGTCCCTGATTTTCCTCCAAATGATCAAGTACTCCAGCAATGACAGGTGAACACTGAATTCTCAAATTCAATGCAAACTTTTCAGATACATATCACTAATTTTCTGATTTTGTACACACATGCAGTTTCTGATATTTAACATTATACTTTATCTTAGAAAATAACTGAAAAACTATAACCCAAATAAGCACAAAAACTTTCTACAACTAAACTATGAACACCGAGCAGGTCAAGGTTGCAGTAATCTTAATATTCATGGACTGTTCTTTGACTTCTCTTTGACATCTTTCCCTCTTCAATAAAACTAGCTATGATAGCCTTTTTCATTCCTTTCCCAGATTTTTTGCAAAATTTCTAGGGCTGCCTATTATGCCTCTGAGTGTGCCTATAAACTGATTTCCCAAGCCACTGTTTTTGTACTTATCTCATAAAAAACCCCATCTGCTGTTTTGCATATTAATGCTAAAAGAGAATGGCAAAAATAGGAGGAAAGAAAGAAGTTAAAATTAAAAAACAGTTAATTAAGCATTTGATAAATATGCCTATTTATTTTGAGTAAATGAATGATTGTTATCAACTGAAAATAATCAGTACTGGCAGGCGTTTTGGTTGAACTTTCTTCTGTCAATTACTCCAGGATGTTGAATTTAGATTTAAAATTTTTTTAGTACCTCCCTAAACAAGTTCTTATGAGCTGAAGAGCAAGAAACAATACACACTTAGTTTTGGAGACTAAGTCGTTTAAGTTGTAAGTCATCCATGAAAACATTTCTAGAAATTGTAGCAGTAGTACCTTGAACTCCAAGCCATGAGTTATTGATGCCTAAGAACATCAGGCAAAACAGATTTATGGTTCAGCATAATAAAAGTACCATTAACACTAAAAGCAATAAGGTAGCTTTTTTTTTTTTTTCTCTCCTAACCCCCTCCTAAATAGCCCAGCATGTATAATTTCTGATATTGATTCAACACAGACACAGAACTGCCTAACACAAAATCTTGACAGACCTACTGCAATAAACAAGTTCACAAGAGTAGTCATCCCCTCTAGAAACACATGACAATACAATCAGTATTGACTTTTACCTAAAAGGCATAAATTCATCACTGAAATTTGATTCTGAATCCAAGTAGCTTATTTTTGTCTTTCTTCAGTTGACATGAGATGTGGACCTATGAAACAAACTATATTTAGCCTTCACCAGGTTTTGATGTCTTTTCAATTCTTTGAAATGTCTATACTTCTAGAAGAGAAAAAAAGAAATTTAGATTTGGTTCTTTATAGAAAAGTTATATTTCTTGTATTTTGTTCTGCCAGAAATTTTAGAAATATGCTTAATAACTGCAGGGTACCAAAGGTGTGGGTGACCTGTTAAATGCTTTCAAAACATCTGTTTGGTTTCCACCAAAGAAAATGTTCCAGCTCCTAGATTCTCTTCCTCTTATTTAAATCCTTTGAATGCTTCCAGGAAGTAACACAGATTCCCTTTGGTCTCTTGCTTTTCTTCCCAAGAGACTCCTAGTCACTTGGGCAGAGCTTATGATGTAAGAGGTCACAATTGCCTAAAAAAGAAGCCTGTGTCTCTGGAAACTTTCCAGGTCTCTAGGATCTGTAGCTGTTTTCCATAGAGGACTTACTGAGCAGTAATCAAAGCTTTTCAGGCTATGTGTTCCACATCCCAACTTCGGACTTGCACACTACAAGTACACAAAGGCAAAAGACTGTACGGCCTTCACACTGTCCAGAGAGCTATATCTATATGTGGATGATGCACAGGTGCCTATGTCAGAGCATGCTTCTGTCTTCAGTTGTCCTCCACCAACCCAAAGATAAAGACTAGTAAGAATGAGACAAGTCTTTCAGACCAATACCTTTGACCTAAACATGGAACCTGCATTCAGTACTGAGAGACACAGTGGTCCAACATGCTGGATCTTCCAGTCTTCTTTGTAAGTTGAGGGTAGTGCCTTGCAGAACAGGAGGTTTCAGGATGCTGTCAGTTATAGTCTGCAGCTCCCAGGTTCTGAGGTTCTCCAGTTCAGTCCTTGGCTGACTGACGTGCAATGTACTATTTATTTATATAGTGAGATATATCCTTGCCAACACTCTTTATATACTTAGGTTTGCACACATATTTCACTTACAATTTAAGTGCTTCCATGTCTGATGTTGAGCTTGGAAGCACTACATATAAGCCTTAAAAAAGATTTGAACACTATCTCATCTTGTCCTGGTTTTGGCTGGGGTAAAGTTAATTTTCTTCCTAGTAGCAAGCGTGGGGCTATGTTTTGGATTTATGCTGGAAACAGTGTTGATAATACGGGGATATTTTTGTTATTGCTGAGCAGTGCTTACACAGGGTCAAGGCCTTTTCTGCTCCTCACCCCACCCCACCCCACCAGCAAGCAGGCTGGGGGTGCACAAGAAGTTGGAAGGGGACACAGCTGGGACAGCTGACCCCAACTGACCAAAGGGATACTCCATACAACATGATGCCATGCTCAGCAATTAAAAGTTGGGGGGAAAATGAGGAAGTGAGGGATGTTCAGAGTGATGGTGTTTGTCTTCCCAAGTAACCATTACGTGTGATGGAGCCCTGCTTTCCTGGAGATGGCTGCACACCTGCCTGCCCATGGGAAGTGGTGAATGGATTCCTTGGTTTGCCTTGCTTGCATGTGTGGCTTTTGCTTTACCTATTAAGCTGTGTTTATCTCAACCCATGAGTTTTCTCACTTTTACTCTTCTGATTCTCTCCCCATCCCACCAAGGGGGACAGTGAATGAGTGGCTGTGTGGTGCTTAGCAGCCAGCTTGGGTTAAACCAAGACACATCTAATGAAAATTCAGTAACTCCTAGAATGCCTTTTTTAAAAAAAAAAGAAAAAAAAAAAAAGTTGTTTTACCTGTCAGAGTAAGTATTTATTTGGCCGCTATTAACTGATCTTTAAGTAAACTCTCAACTAGGAACAATTAACACAGTGATTGTATAACCAGCAATAGTATTTTGAAGTTTACAGGACAGAGAGACATAAAACAGTGTTGTTTTTTTAAAATATAAATTTTTTTGCTTATCTTTCTCATCTTTTTGAGGCAGCTGTCTCTTTTTCATTCCCTTATGTGAGAAAGTAAAATGAATGTCCTTGTAAGCCACTGTGGGTTACTGTCAAGCGGAATAAAAAACCCCAAAACGTAAACTGACCAAAGCAGTGCATAAAATGCCTTGACTTTTAAAGATATTAGCTCTTTATATTAATCTCTTTTGGACTGATTCCACAGTGTAAAACAATGATATCTCACAAAGATCTATTGTAGTTCTCCCTTCCTCAGTCATTCCTAATGGGTCATTCTTCAAGGTTCAGCTTAGATATACTCAAATCTCTTGAGTTTTTAGAGGTCAGTGAGGGAAAATACTTTTCTCTGCCTATTTTTTTCAGGTCATTTCATGAATTCAGCAAAATCTATTCTTTATGGCACTTTAATGAAAGAAAATTCTTTACTTCAGCATATTTACTTCTTCAACAGTTTTTCATTTTTATTGGAAGCTGTGGCAACGTGGCCTTGAGAAGGACATGTCTCTATCTGCATTCTTCAGTCACCTACAGTGCAGTATTGGGATGCCCATGACAGTCCTGTCAGAGACCATGTTCCTCCCAGAACCAGTATATTATGTCAACTTTGAATTATGGCCTTGCAAAATGCAGATTTTGGTCTCCTTGTATCTAAAGGTGGCCTTGCAAGCAAGGCAAACCTGTCTGTCCTCTTGCTTAAGAACAACTGGCTGAAGCCACCTGAAAGCTCCAGGTTTGGAGTCATTTGGGAAAGAGATGGACCTGTCTCTCACAAGACTTCTGAGTATTCCTGTGGTACTCAAACAGAAACATTAATAGGACTTTCTGCCTATAACCACAGCTCTGTGGTCTTGAACTTTCCTCCAGGTTTTCTGTTTTGATTCACTGGCTTCCTGGAAACAGTGGGCTTTCCACTGAGCTTTCCACACACCCTCCTTCAAGACTAAGAACGCAGGATCAAATAATATTTTTTTCCCCGCCTTTTTAACACAGGACTTCTGTGAGGACACTAACTATATAACTGCTGCTCCCCTAACCTTAAGCCTAAGCAGGGTTACTCGATTGTAGGGCTATACCAATACTTTCCTTCTACACACTCTGCCCCACTTTTTGTTACTCCAAGTCTGCTACAGTAGTCATGTAAATCTAGAATTCGAAGCTTATGTTACAATCTGCCATTGCTGAGAGCTAATCTTAAGCATTTTCAGTAGCAATATAGAAATGAATGTTAATCCCCGATGACTTTACGCAGTTGCAGCTGCTTTCAAATAGGGAAGTAATTTTAAGCAAAATAGTAGGAAAATACAAGCAACACCCTTTCTTAGAACTTCAGGCCTCATGGGCTAGAACGCTTAGTCTGAGCTTCATTCCACTAGATTTAGCTGTTACTCCTCTAATGAAACCATGATTTATTTATTTTGACTGAAATAAGGAGGAGATTAAATAGTTGAGTGACAAAGGGCACAGGATGAAGAGACAGAAATGCTGCAAATGCTGCTGCGGGCAAGTGATTGCTACGTGAAATGTATCAAGACATCCTGAGCTGTGGAAGAGAGGAAGGGAAAAGCCCTTCAAAACCTTTCTCTGCTGATCTGAACAGTAGCCCCAAGCTCGACAACCACTTTAAAGTTGAGTTCATGAGAAAGATACAGCTGCCTCATTCCCACGAGTCCTTCAGACTACAGGTATATTCCAAACACTATCTAATCCCCAATGGCTAATTTATACCGCCTCAAAGAAATTCAGAGAAAAAAGAATAAAAAGAATACAGCTGACAAATTTATGCATCAGGGAGGAGTTTTTTCATGACCTCTAAAGGACATAATTTGATTATAATAATGTTAAAGCAGAACTGTTCCTATTAGTCACAGGAAAAGACTCTTTTAAAATGAAGGGAAAAGAGGAATTGCTAAGTTAACAGATTCCAAGATGGAAGTGAACAGTTTATATTTGATTTGCTCTGAATCTGAATTAAAGGCCCAGACCAGTTCTGTGTTCACTGCCTTTTGTATCAGCTGTTCAAACACTTATTTACAATAAACTGCATTATACAAGGTGAACTCATCTACTACCAACTGCTGGTTGTTAGGTAATATTATTCCACTGTCAGACCTGCTGACAGTGTAATATCTTCAGCAGTCACGTGCCTTTTAATTTTCTCTTCAGCAAGTTCATAAGCTGAGTTCCTTAAGCCTGGTTTAAATCTCATTGCCAGTCCCCCAAAACACTTTTGTGGCTCTCCCACAGTCTATTAGTAGAATTTCAAATTCCTTCCTCAACAAAAGGCAGAATATCCTAAAGAAACCTCACCAGTGCAACATGTCCCAACTCATACCACGCTCATGTCCCTGCTTCTGCTCGCTGCTCCCCATTCTAGTCATCACAGGACCACATTGCCCTTCTTTCTGGGACCACTCACTCTGAGGTGGTTTTGGCTTTTAACACTTTCATTCCTGTGAAATGAAACTTCATTTGAAGTTTCTTTGAAATTTTTGAAAATTTGAAATGAATTTGAAAATGAACTTTCTTATCCTATATTTTCAAGTCCCAATTGCTGTACCGTGCATTGGACTATATTTGAATATGTTGTTTTCAACTCAAATTTTTAAACGAGACTGCCCAGCTTGCCCTGAAAGAGCAACCTTGTAAACCCTGTTCTTTTTTCATGTCCTCTGCAAACTTTGCTACCAAAACCCTTACAGTATCATTTGCATACTGACAAAAATACTAAATACACCAAATAAAGAACTTATTCATAGAGGATCCTTCCTAGAAATAGTATCAGTTACAATTCCCCATTAGTAATGTTTTAAAATCTATCAGCCCAGGTTGTCACCCACCTAATATATGTGTTTAATGAATGCATGATATTCAGTTCCTTAAAAAAACCAAACCAACTATGCTTCTACATTTGCCTTTTTAAATAGATCCATGATCTTGTCAAAAAAAGGAATAACTTGACAAGATTTATCTTTCTTCTGGTTACTGTAATTACCACTTTAGCCTCTAATTTTTTTTGCTACTCAAGTCCAAAAATCTTCGCTATTTTACTTGGAACTGACATCCATGTAACTAATCAATAGTTCTTCAAAATGTCATTTCTAGTGTTTATAGATTTGGAGTAAGATTAGCAGTCCTCCAGTGTTCTGAATGTCACATTTTCTGAGGCTTGCTTTTAGTTGTGCTAATAATAAGGAATATTACTATTGTTCATCAAGTCTTCACTGGTTAATCTCATATATTTAAATTTTTGATATACAGTAATAAAATGGAGTCCATGCCTGACATGTCAACAGACAGCATTAAGAATACCAAAGACAAAAGTATGTATTGTTTCCTTTTCTTCTTACTAGTGCTAACAATGCGTTGCTTATCTTTCTTCTGCTATTCCAGTAAAATGCAATCTACCCTTAACACTCACAAGGACTACTATTAGTGCTGTTGAATACTGAGCGTGTATTCACATGTTTACCTGTGGACCCTACTGAAAATTCTTACAAAATACTTCGAGGGTCTGAAACCTTCTTTTAATATAAGTTGAGCACATATCTTTGTAGAGTAAAAACTTTTGGGGGTCACATCACTGCCTGTGCTCGCTGCATGCCACCCCATTAGGAATAGTATAACTGCCTTAAGTGATATGTGGCAGTTTCTTAAGATGACAATAGTAGGAAAGTATTTTCTGTACTTTTAGCAATCTTTTAACTGAGATTTGAAATGGGAAATAAGGAGCAGCAGCAGGCCTGTGCAAGTCATAACATGGCTAAGACATGACTCTTGGTAATTTGGAGTTAAATGATTTTCTGCTCTCCCAGTTGTACTTGTGTTGCTGTTTTGTTAATGTTTCAAGTTTTAAAACTTCCATTACAAATAATTTTTGAACAGAAGAGTTATTTTCTGAGCTGTCTGTGTGAAAAAAATATGCAAAGCTATTGTCCTGGACGTATTACAAACACTGGAAAATTAAATGTTTTGGACATTGTCACCATAAGCAGTAGATGGTGAAGTTTGTCAGTGCAACTGAATTATAACTGAAGCACTTTTTGGTGCATTCCAGGAGTTGCAGAAGAGCAGCAAGCTGTTTTTTTTTAATTTCCTCACATTCAACACACAATCAGGGAGTGCCACAAAAATGCCAAAAAACATGTTGTGAAAATACTCACAGCAGCCTAACAGGTGGTCTTCTTTCCTAATTGGCGTCACACTACGAAGCACAGCACCTGTAATGATTTAGAATGCATCAGTAATGTTCACCTTGATTCAAATGCCTCTCTGCCTTGTTTTGCATACTTTATATTCAACAGGAGCCTGAAGTCTTAGAATCATCAGTTTCTTTGGCTAGGAATAGCCACTAGAATGCATTAAGCTTGTGGAACATTTCCAAGATTCCTTCAGCATACTCCCGGAATAGCTTCCTCTTGTTCCCAAATATCTTTGCAGTCTATCTGATATAAATATATAATTATTAGAGAAAGAGGATTCACACAGTCTCTGGATGAATGGTGAATAACAGACAACAGTGCAGGTTTTTGTGGCGCTGAGAATTCATCGTCTATATAGGTTGGGATTTCTTGCCTGCAGAGACAAGGAGCTCTGCATAGCTATTGTGTGCCAGGAGCTATTGATCTTAATTTTTTTATTGAACAGAAACAGGAGGGAGTTGAAATAATTATAGATGTATAATGTGTCAATCTCCCAAAGGATCTTAAGCTTGTAATAATAACTAGAAAAATAATTACCAACGATGATTTAGATAATTTCCCACCAAATCCTGCAAGCAAAGTGCAGAACAAATTACTAAATTTGTGCAAGAAAACAAAATAACGATCTTTAGAAAGATAATAAAACCTTTAGTCTAAAACATTATTTGGCCTTACTTAAACACTTACCATTGGGGAAAAAAATATATTCCCCAAGTAAATGTTTTTTTCTGAAAAACAGAATAAATAACTGAATAAAATGTAATATATAATACAGTAGAAAACTCTAACATTTGAACCTTAGTGTTGCATTGGTTTTGGTGAATTAAAATTCCTGAGTTTATTATAAAAAAATACCATTGCATAAACCCATATATAACTCTTCCTGTATGGGTGTGGCTCAGCTTTCCTCTGCTTTGAAGGTTTTGCTATTTAAGCGTTAACTGGTCCTTGAGGTATTCCTAGCGTGCACCTGGGTGAAGCTGCCTACTGCTACTGCTGCATTTAGCTTTCTGGATTGTGCTTACAGGCTGAAGTCTGAAGCCATTACAAGCACGATTTTTATATTATTATTTTTCCTACAGTTTGGCAGAAAAAAGCACAATGTTTTTCAGTAATGAAAAAAGAAAGTGAATGAAATATGCTTACTTGCTTACATTAACAATTCTTTTAACCAGTATGGCTGGGTACCTACTATGTTTGGGAGCAGACATTCCAAATTGAGCAAATTATTCCTTTTTTTACAAAGTGTTATCAAATAATAAGCTTTTGCAAAACCCTCTTCCCCCCCTCCCCCGCCATGTGACAGGTCATCACATCTAGATAGGTATTTCTCTGTTGCTCTGTGCTTACATGTTACAGTTCAGGACTACAAAGCCTGATTTCCCTGCAGATGCTATAGTATAGGAACACAAGGACTGAGGAAGCGTTATTATGACCTTACCTCTTGATGCTTCCTTGTCTGCACCCAAATGACTTGGAGGTAAAACCTGTCTAAGCTATATCCAGATAACACAGCATAGGAGATACACTGGGAACGGGAACTCTTTTGATCATGAGAAATAAGAACGAATCAGAAACACAAATTTTGTGCAGCTGCGATAAAGGCATATGTGTGTGCTTCTGTATATCACAGTCTCTAGAGGAAAGAATATATGCATGCTGTGTTATTTACCATAATAACCTTTTCAGCTTTCAAATGTGCCTAGTATCTGTATTTCTATTTTCAAGAAGATTGAAGCATTATATATTCCAGTAATTTGAAAATCAAAGCAAAGGAAGTTTCAGAAGATCTTAGCCTATTTTTATTAAAATCTCAGTCAGCAAATATAAAGTAATTGGGCTGATGGACCATCATGCCCAAAGTTGTTTTTTCTAACTATTTTGATGTATAAATATCAGTGGAATTTAAAAAATATATTTGTGTGTTGGAATGAATCCTAGCGTTGATTTTACAAATTACCACCTTTTAAAGAATTCAAAACTCTTTTTTCCCAGCACTCTGTAGATGTTGATTGCCTTTCAGTGCTCTGTCTAAATGGTTACAACTAAAGTAAGATTCATTCCTCTCCTTTCCATTTTTGGTGCTTAGATAGTATCCAGAATGCTTATTTTTAAAATTGACTACACAATCAAGAGCTTCAAACATGGAGAATACTTTCAATTATCTATGTTTCTATCATTACACTGAAGTTGTCTTTAGTATTCAGTATCTAAGCTAGTTTTGCTTATGTTTTCTGATAAGTGTCTGACTTAATGATCCTAGACCTATTATTTTCTTCTGTGGCCTATTCTAATGCGCTTTCAGAGTTCAATTGGGTTTTTTTTCTTCAGTTGATCACCTCCCATTAGCCACATTTTGAAAGAAGCTATACTTGGATCATATCGGTATTCCTCCTGGCCTATTCGTTAAAACAAATACGAATTTGTCAAGATCCCTTTATACCACACTTAATGCAAAGTGTAAGTTAATGTTTGTGATGGTTTTAGATTATATAGGATAGATCATTGATATACAGACTTGAATACCTCTCTGAAAAAGGGTCTGAATGTTACAGAATGGATTGAATGTCAATGAGGAGTATCTGGTATCCTGAACTGAAAAGTGAAATCATAGCAAGCTGAGTGGCTGTGTGTCAATTTTTCTGAACTGTGCTTACCCAATTCCAGCTGAGACTGGCATCTGTAGGCCTTCCATTTAGGAATTTGATGAGTGGATGGTGACTAGGCAGCTCAGATTTAACAGAAACAATAAGGTATTACAGGGAAAAGATTTAGAACAGTATGCACGGAGTATCTGCTTGGCTAAAACTTTTCTGAAGATGCCCTAAGTTCCTGTATACTGAACAGGAGGAAGCTGAACAGCTCCCAGCACCCACCACCCCTCTTAGAAGTCAGGCCCCCGTTGTTGCAGCCAGCACCCCCATAGTCCTGACAAGCTCCAGGCACTGGCTCACCAGGTTAACTGCAGCGGCACCTGTAGGCAGCCAAGCCAGGAGTCTTCGACTCATTTTTTCTGACCTGACACCTCAACTTCTGTCCAGTTAGGAGCCCCCAGACTGACCACTTCCCATCCCCGCTCCTCCCCCCGCCCCCCCCCCCCTTTTTTTTTCTCATTATAATCTCCTGTCCAACTAAAACAACTGACTCATTCATAGACCAGCCTACTACAAGTAAAACATACAGGCTCCAGAAACTATTGCAGAGATTCTTTGTGTTTGTCAAGATTGGATCACAGTTTCTCTTCCAGCTCTACTTTTTTCACAATATTTTTATTTCTCTCTTTCTCTGCATGCTTCGGGTCACCCACTTCCTCTTGCCTGTTTTTTCCTGCCATTTTATCCTTTGTTTTTAGTTATAAAATTCCCCCTCACCTACCCACGTCTTTACATTTAGCATTTTGTTACTAGTTACGAAGCCTTCTAAAAACTGGTGAGTATGTTTGGAATTTTGGAAGGAGTAGGATGGAGCAAGTATAACTGTGGACATAAAAAACCCCAAATCTGTCATGTACTAATTCTTCCCTGAGAGGAAAACACATACAAATAAAATCATAGACATTCCATTTATAATATGCAGGGTAGTATACATTTTTTTCTTTCTTCAAGAGAATGCCACCTTTGCTTAACCTATTAATTCCCCTTTTATTCCCCCCCCCAAGCAAAATCATAAAACTTTCTGCCTTGTGGAGAAGGGAACACAGACTAGTCAGAGGCCCTTCCAATATTATGTCTCTCTTGCTATTCAGTATGCATCAGCTCCAGCTTGTCTTCCCATCCAGAGATTCATTCTTTCTTCTGCTGAGGAGATTAACTTGAAATTTGCTATCTTTCAAAAACGGTTTGAAACCTCAAATAAAAAATAAGAGCAGTTGGGACCAATTGTTCAGAACAGTAAAATCTGCCACACTGCATATAGCCAAGTGTGCTCTGACAGATCTTTCACTCTGAACTGGGTAATGTGCAAGTCAGTAAAGAAATGTTACATAACCTGCACGGAAGCCCGTATCATCTGAGTTTCAGAGAATGTGAACAAACCACAAAAAGCCTGTATTTGTTGTACAGGAAAAGAATGAGTTGGTTCTGCTTGTCTTGTAAAGTAAGCTCCTCCAGGCAGGGACTCTATCTTTGTACTTTTCACAATATCAATTGTGCTGCAAGCATTTAACAATTAATAATGAATAGTAAGTAAATGCAAAGATTTTCAGAGATGCCAGACTGAGAGCTCTGGAGAATTCTTCTGTCTATTCAGAGAACAGGCAGAGCAGCAATGCAGACTTGTTTACACTGCCCCGCAATCGCTAATGCATTTCACATAGGCTGCTGAATGACCGTCAAATGGTAACTGCTTGCAATCACTAAAATCCTAGAGAGATTTAGACTGCTGGATTCATATTCTAAAGCTGGAATTGGGAGTTGTACCTCATTATCAATACCAGAATGAAGTAGCATCCTTTATTTTTAATTGGAATAACACTACACCAGTAAATAAAAGTTTTGTTAGGTACACCAAAAATATCACAGGTAGGTAATAAGTGAGTTAAAAGTAACTTGTTTGCATTTTAGCCCTAGAATTTTTATTTTATTTGGCATGTCTTGTCATTTTCTGAAATGCTGAGAAACATAGGCATAGTGTAACTGGCAGTAGGTAGAATTCTTAGGTAATATCTAAACACCCTCTTTGAATTTTCATTCTAAATTACTGCTATGAAGAGCTTTTTAAAGTAAACCTGAACAAAGTAGACTACTACTTCATTCAGTGTTGTACTTAACAGTAATTCTTTGGATGGCAGAGTCAGGAGACCGGAGGAACTTCATCATGCTGTGCAGAATTGGGGGGAAAAAAAAAAGGAAATTAAAAAGAAAGATTTAATCTGAAATTATTTTCCTGTGTCTACATCATTCCACAGAACAACAGGTTCACCTTTGCATCAGTTGCTTTGTAACTAGTATAGCTGCAGCAAAACAGCTTATCTTTTATTACAGACACCAACATCAAAACACTGTCTTTCTCATTAACCATGTAATGGAAAAATGGGAGTAGGGGGGCAGCATTCTATAAAGGTACTCATCTGTTTTTGCATTGAGCCTAGGACAGGGCTGGTGTTGAGGCAGGGTTAATAATGTCAGTCTGATTGAAACGAACTCCTGCAGACCTGCTCCCGCACGTCTGTGTACTCTGAGTGTAAAGGGTTCGGGCACAGAATGGCATTTAGGTCTATGTCACCAAATGTTGAAGGTACTTGGCTTGCCTAGACACTGGCTTTTAGGAAAAGATGTTGCACTGCTTGCCACCCCACCACCCCACAGCTCTCACTTCCAGAAAACAACCCTTTTTTATAACACAGAAGTCTTTGACTCAGGCTTCCTGGACCCAGCATGCCTCCCTCCCCCTATGGCAGGTAGAAATGAACTCCTTTACAGTTTGTTTGCTCTACTGGTTTTTAATTGTCAATAAAATAAGGCTCAAAGTGATGTCTGTCTGCTTTGTTTACATGCTGATAACTTCACATTTTGCTTACTAATCATGTAGCAACCACAGCAGTGAATGACTTCACCCACTACACCAGCTATCAGCCTGCAGGGTTTTTGCTACCATTCTTGGCTATTCCTCAAGTTACCATGCACTAGCATTTCATTTGATGGTACGTGTAATCAAGTCCTCTAATTTTGCCCTGAAAAAAATCATCAAAATGCAATTAATAGGCACACGTCTACCATTCACCTTGAAATAATAAATTCACAGGCACTATTCTGGCTCAGTTATGCTCCCCTTTACTCTCAAAAACATTGTGACTGAACATTAGCTTGTTTGGTTTTAATATTGAAGTTCATTATCTGATCTGTTTACATTCTGCACTTGGAACAAAACCCACAAAAGCTGGAGTCACTACCAATCTCTGTTCCTACAAATGTAGTCGATAGCACTAACAGGTTTTTTATTATTTCTTACAGTAACATAGACACTTTTCTGAGCCTGTATAGTGAAGATGACATTGTTTTAGCCAGTTCATACCTCTGGACTTCATAGTGTTAATTTATGCTCATAACTCTCTAAGGAACCAGGAGTCTATTGAATTTCTCAATACCCTCTTCAAAGGCATCAGCAAAATCAGGGGATTTGTGAGAACGCAGACTGCAAAATGCTGCTGTCCTAACAACACCTGCAAACTGCTGCAGAGCATGCTGGCTGCCTGCTTCAGGAATTTAACCTCCTGCTCAGCAAGCATGCTGCAGAATTAATCCAGTCTCTCTCTATTTTACCCCCCCAAAATCTTGGTACATTTACTGAGCCTGGCATCGAAGTGAGTTATTTTTTTCTATTTTATTACCTTTTATGGATAGACAGGTAAGATCTAATTTTAAAGCCTTCAGTCTAATTTTTTTGCCATACGTAGGAATTTTGGCAGAGAGCCCAAAGATGAGGGAGTATGAGTCTATCAGTTCATAGGGGAGTACTGCTTTGATTAAATCCTTTAAAGCTAAGAAAAGATATTTTTATTCTCTTATTAGTTTAAAAGGCATATGTAATTACTAGATATATGTATAAATCAGGTTAATCAATTATTTTCAGATGCATGGCTTGGATACTCATATCAGAAGTGATGGTTATTCAAAGAAGCAAATTTATGCATATTCTGTATCAAAATGTTTATTGCTCCTAAAAGCTGAATTTCTTGAATTCAATGATTGATAAGGACTTTGGGGAGGGAGAATTTCTCACAGTTGCTCGCAAATGTGAGATAATTCTATCAGGTTGATTTTAAAAATCACCATCTGGGAATCCTTGCATTCAGCTTAGGTACAATCTGCTTCCTGATGGCATGACCCAGGTGGGAAGGTTAAGGCAGCCAAAAGTGATAAAAAGCCATTTGAGGTGGGCCAGCAAGATGCTAAAAAGAAAAACAACTCATGGGACATTACGTCTTAATATTATTATCTGTCCTGTTAGACATTAAGAAGTGATTAAAAAAATACAAATCCTTAACTTTTACTCTAAATACCTCAAGAACAATTAGCATTGAAATATAAGAAAAATCAACTGCATCATAATAAATGAGTGCACAGCCTATTTTATAAAGAAAGTAGTAGAGACATTTTGTTTCATAGGATTTCTGGAATTCAAAGACTTATCTTAAATTGAATAAAAACTCCTTACAAAAAAAATATATCTCTTCTGATCCCTGGAAAACATGGCTATGGCAAAGATAGCTATGCATGATGCGCTTCCAAGTTATGCAAATCCTGAGGAGGAAATCGTATTAATACTCAGATTCTATGCATTCTTCACTAATCACTTCTTATGCATGCTCAAAAGCTAGAAAGAAACTCAACCCAACACTTTTTTTTAAAACTGGAAACAGTGCATTTGGAAACTGGAATAACCAGAATGAGCACATTGTAAGAGGTGGCACTACGTATCATTTATGGACTGCACTGTAGTCATACTTTTGTCTAATTATTTGTGGCAAGATTGGGTAAGGGCTATAAATCCCTTCCAGGAAGGGCTATAAATAATCCAGGTTTAAAAACCATCACTGAGGGGTAAGTGAAGTTGATCGGCTACACATCTTTTATTTCTCTTATGGGTAGACAAAATGACTGGCTGATATATCAGTAGCTACACATGCAGTAGTGTGCTTTGGAGGTGACAAATATAGAGACTACCGTGACTAAGATGCTTAAAGAACAAGCAAGCAGTTTTATGGCTACACAAAACTTTGAAGAAAATAATTCCTGTACTGAAAGTAAAATGATTGAAAGACACAATTAAGAAATTCTGCATCACATATTTGAGGCTATAAAACTAGCTGCAGCAGAACACAAGGAAAATAAAGCTATGTAAGCAAAAGCTACTCCCGAGTATATTTTAATTACTGTGATTAAACCTACGAGAAACTATAACAGTGGCTATGAAGGGACATATCTGTACTGCTGACATAGCTTATAGCAAGACACTACCAGACAACAGTGTTTTTAAAATAATATTAACAGAACATGAATTAAATAATAAACTGAAACTTGAAATATTAGGTGTCCACAGACAAGTTGTTCATTAGCCATAAAGCGTGAAAGTTCCAATACAATGGTGTTCAGTTTCTGAGTTTCCATAAATATGTTCTTGATTTTTTTTGTTTGGTTGTTTTTTTGGTTTGTTTTAGGTTTTTGGGGTTGTCGCTGCCCTCCCCCCCGTTTTTTTTTTTTTAATAAGCATCAGTTTGTAAATTAGAAATTATGGTAGTGATAAATAATTCAGAAAAATATAAAACCACACAATACTAGTTGACATTTAATCTACAAGTCAGCAAACATTTGCACAGAGGCAAAGATAGCATGGGGTTGGATTTTGAGTAGTATGCAGCAGTCATGGTTCTGGGAATCACAGGATCATCAGAGGATGGTGAGGCAGGTTAACCAGTGATACCCAGCTTCTGGCCTCTGATGAGCTGTGGGCTCAGCAGGAGCTGCTGCTTCACATCTTGCCAAAATCCTGATGATGAACAGCCCCTTGCTGCTTTAAGAGGCAGCACCTTCTGGAGTCCATTGACTTTCTCCTAGTGGATTTAACTGCAACTGGGTACCATTTTAAATAAAAAAGCTCAAGATAATTTAATTGCATTTTGAAAATTTTGATGAATATTATCTTTGTTGATATGAAAAATATCTATTTCGGCAAAATGAATTTAATACACAAAGAGAAGTTCAGTGTAGATAAAAATGGAATTTTCATCCATATTACAGAAGTGCAACGTTACTAATTTTAGTTAACAAATTTTTTGGTTTTAAGAACAGATTATGTCAGAGGTATAGAGTATTGTAAACTGAACACACACAGTTTTGGGTTTGACCTACATTGCCATTTTGACATAGGCTACCATGAGGTCTAAATTCTGATTTTTAATTCTCATAATACAGATGCTTTCCTGTTTCCTTTGTAATTTTATTTCTCCTCTAGGAGGGAAGGAAAACATCAAGGTTTTAACTTGAGGAATCACCAAGAGATAACCAAAGCCATAGTATCACAAATTCCAAATTAGTACCAAAGAGCTTTGCTTGCTACTGTCCACCTCCCTTTTGTCTACCACAAGCATTTGTATGACCATAGAGTGAATTGAATAGTTAAATTATCTAGGTGAAACTTTTTTTTGTTCTGAGTTTTTAGTTCTCCAATCTAGTCTGCTGTAGGGCAACACAAATGGTCGTGCTAACCTAGGTAAAGGGGAAGGGCAGGGCTTCTTTCACTTACATTGCCAGCTTATGGCAGTTAAACATGTTTGTGAAACTATGGCCTGATTTAGACCTACTTGACAATTAGTGAGTATGAGACACTTTCAAAGATGTCAGCTGTCAGAAGTGTTACTGAAACAAGAATCACAGTGAGTCACCAGCACCAGATCTTACTCACCAAAGAGTTCTCGAGAATTTTAAGGAGGGAAAGAGAAAGCCACAGATCTATGAAATACACCCACCTAAAAGAAATTACAATTGTATGATACTCAGCTTGATAGAATTTATGGCTGTCAGTATTACTTATACTATATTCACACTGAATCAGAGATTCAAGATAAATGCATTACACTTCAGGGAAGGAAACTGGAATACTGGAAAATAATTCGATGTAAGTCTATAAAGCAAGAGAATAATTTTGCATTGATAATATGCAAAGAATGATGTTTTCTTCCTAAATCACTCAACTTCAGGAAAATTAACTTATTTGGTAAGATTTGATCCTAACTTCTCTGTGTTCCATTCACTGTCTAGCAGCTGCGTTAACAAGTCCTTTATATAAACCCTGAACACGAGAAGTACCTAACAGCACTATAACAAATTCAAAACCACCTTGACAAGGCTTTCCCACCATGCCTTTCACAAGTGTGTTGGGAAGGAACTGCTAAACTGACAGTGTATCCCAGCAGAATGCTCAGCTGCTTAGAATATTCTTCAGTTACATTGGAATATAAATGTTCCCATGTTTTCAATCTGCTTTGAAAGGCCAGAACAATTCCAGAGTTTCTAAAAGTATTACGGGACAGCGCTGATAAAACCAACGAGGTGACCCAACTCCTCTGCTAGCTAAGAACAACTAAGATTAGGAAAGGGTAGTGATATGGAATGCTAACTGAAATACACCGCACTATCTGTGACAGTAATAATTAATCATGATGTGTCAGTGTAATTGGCAGTAATAGATGAGATTATTTTAGACAAATTTGCAGTAAAGCCCTTAATACATAAACTGATCAGATGCAGCCAGAAACTCCTGAGCATGCATGTTTATAAATACAAAGAAAGCTGTGCAATTGCTCAATACCCCTTATCCTAAAGAATTCCCTCACTGAAATCAAGTTGAAAACTTTGTATTTTTGGTGGCCTTGTAATTATATTACATAATTTTTCTTAATGCTAAATTAAACAGTGGATTGCCTACAATACCAGTCATAAACCAGATCAGCTAATTCAGTCTTTGACAGTCTGGAACAGAAGTTACTGACCTGCTTCATTGTTCCTTCCCTTCGTTTTTATCCCTTCTCTGTCCACCTCGTGGTGACCTTTCTGAAATGCGTTGCTTCTCCTCTTCCTTTCCATCTCTTCCCTTATTTCCCTCACTTCACACCCTGGTAAACAGTAAAGAGCAGAAAACCGTGATGGAGAAACCCCGCCTCATCCACAACAGCTTGCCAGTTCTGCACTTAACGGTTTCCACCACAGGCTGCAATGTGGACTTGTGAACTGTGGCGCTTTCGCAAACAGACATATTGAAGGATTAAGATGCTGCGCTGTTGTTTGTGGCGTGCTGAAAGACAGAATTTTCTACCTGCTCAGTAACTACCATGAGTTATCCGGTGCACCTGCAGTGAACATGCTGGGAAGAATCAGCAATAGACTGGTTGGTCTCTCATCCAGGGAATCAGCTGGCTAGATCAGCTTAGTAACACATTTGGTAGCTTTTTGGCTTCCAAGGTGCCTCAAGGTTTCTCACCACCAGAACGGCCAGCAGCCAGTGATCTCCAAGGAAAGTTTTCCAGACCAGTACCTCAGCTGTGCGCAAGACTAGAAATTTAGGTTAGGCTCTTCCAGATTCTACTGTTCCATTTTTTTAAAGATACTTAGAGCTGTAGAGATTAGCAAGACTTAGAAAAGTCATTAGACACCATAAGAAAACTTCTAGTGTTAAGAGTTCATAGCTGAAATTGCCCTGACATTTAACTATACTCTTGAAACTGTTAAGAAAATGCAGTCAGACCTAAAGAAACTCTCACAAGGTTATGAATAAACCACCTACTTTCCAAAACTCCTTATCACTTTTATCAGAAGGGACATGTTTTAAAAGGATAAAACCAATTTACCTATATGATAAGTACAAGCAGGAAGTTGGTTATCAGTCTATAAGTATGAACTATTATCTGTTTCTGCTTACAGATAAACAGGGTATTTCAAGGTAGTATTTTTGTCATGTTTCATAGGGTTTTAAAATCACTTCTAGAGTGTCTTCTATCTCCATGAGGGAGGGCTGAGTACTGTGCATCTGCTTTTCGAGGAATACATACACAAAGCCATAGTTTTACGTGGAATACAATTACCTATAAACCCTAAAAGACTTCAACTTTCTCTAATTTATTTTTCTAAATAACAATGTCTCTTTCTTCCTCTCTAACACTTATTCTAATTGCTGCTGAAGTCTATTTGCTAATGAGGTTACCTACCACCATTTGCTGGTGCTGTCATATGTGAAATAACTGCTACAGCTGATCCAATTACTCTTTAGCTACACTGAACCATCTGCTGCAATAAATTGATTTCTGGTCTTCCTGCTTGAAAGGCAACTCTTCTTTCTTCCAGACTGGGAATAGAGCAGAAAGGAGAAGGAAAGGAGACAGAGACTGCATTATACTCTACTAGAGCTATGTTAAAGGCAGAAGGGAAAAGAACCTATGTCTAGAAGAACAACTGTAGGCTCTTAGATATGGCATTAAAGGCAAATGTAGTGACCTCTTCACAGCAAATGGGTGTTACGTGAATTCCGAAACTGTTAAAATTTTTTTCAACTTAGACATGCATCTCAAAAATTCAGTAGTTCTTTACCTGTGGAGAGGAGTAGTATCAAGGAAGATAAAGAACTTACATTAAATAATTTAAACTATTTTTTGGTTCAATTACAGTTGGCCTTCTAATATATCTTTTCACTGGACTTGATATCTTACAACAAAACCTGGGGACTAAGAAAGAATTTGGGCACCTGATAAGGGATTTGAGATGCAGCATGCTATGGTATACCTACTCTCACTTTCTCCAAAAACAGACTACTCATTGAGCATTTGAACAAAAAGTGCTATACCTGTTTGAATTCCTTGTTCAACCAAAGGGACATGCATTTCAAATGCATCTCACCTACACAAATAGAAACTTAAAGCAGAAGACTATGAGAAAATTCATATGGAGAGTGAAACTCTTCAGATTAAATTCTTACACAGGACCCTGATGACTGCTTTTGGGTTTTGCTTTTGGGTGTTAAAATACTTTAAAAATATTTCTTTTACTAGTATTTTGAACCTTACACCACCTATGCACAGCTGATGCCCTTGCCTTTATAGATGAAGCATTTCCATAAAAGTGAGAATGAATTTCTGAACTCTTAACTTTTAAACTTTGTTACATTAGTATATCTGAGCCTCATGAGAAGTTTTAATATTCAGTTTTGTTCTAGCATCTCCATTTCTCCTGGGATTTAATCAGGTGGTTGTCCTCTTAAAAATTCTACTACTCTGAGATAAGGGAGAGAAATAACATGTCAACAGATTGTATTTTAACATTTTCCCAGTTTTTACCTTTTTTCTATTTTAGGAAAACAAAAAAAGTTTTCACATATTCTTCCTCTAGATTTGTTATGAAGGTACAGGCATCAGGTCCTCAAAAATATCTCAATATAGTTGCTATTTTGAGCTCCCTAACTACCCAAACCTTAGACCTGGCTTCCTGGGCTTCAGGGAGATCTTCTTTAAACATTCAGACATTTCCAGTACATATGAAATCACTGTCAACAATAAAAGGTAAAAGTCAGGAAACTAAGCAAGGCAGTAGGACAGGCTGTATGCATAATCCAGTATCTAACTGATGTGATGGCAACACACAAATTGTCTTAGTCTTGACCACCACAGACAGCACAGTGTCAAAATTAACTGTTGGTATAAGCCAACATACTTTAATATTAAAGAAACATTATCAAAACAAGTATTAGCAAAATTAGAATATCTAGAAGCAATAAACACCTCCTTCCACGATGTGGCAAATAAGTCTATGCCCTGAAAAGTTACTGATAAAAATTTTGAGAAGAGCCATTGATTAAAAAAATGAAATCCTTTATCTAGATCTCAGTCATCGGTTGTTGGAAGAATAACAGTGACAACTGTAGATATTAGAAAAAGCACAGCAGAGCTTCTGCATGCCTTTCCTGACTATTTATCTTGGTAAGAGGCAGTTCTAAAATACTGCCTGGGAAAGATGGGTCTCATGCACTTGAAGTAATGGCTTTCTCCTCTTAGATTATTAGAGAACTGACAATAAATCAGGAAAGTACACTGAAATCAAGCTAATAGAGATGCTATATTTTATGCAGCAAACCTATGGATTTTAATGATTTATAATCTTGCAGAAATCCACATTTTATATACAAGAATAGGAAGTCTTAATACAAGAAAATCTTTAAAGCGGGGTTATTTTTTGTTTTACAGTAATGTTGATAACCTAAAACCAATAAATTCTCCCAATATTTGGCAGTTGTCAATTAAATTTATTTTAAGATTTCTATTAGTTACTCACAAAATAGGCATAGTATTGTTGTTAATTAATCTGGGTTATCATGTCAATGACATGGCAATCTAACCTTTATAGTCCAGGTGTTGGACTACTAATTGCCAGTACACTTGACAGCAGTTAGAAGGGCTTATTTACATTCTTTTTTTCTTTTTTTTTTTTTTCATACAGAAAGATCCACTAAATATTATTAATGCTTGTCCTATTTCACTAAAATTATGTCATTTCCAATAGCTGGGTTTTCCAATATGCCAATTGTTGTCTTCCAGTAATTCCAGCTGTGAACAGAAAAAGCAATATATCGATATTCTAATATTGATCCTAATAATCACAAATATTATTAAAAAATTGAATTATAGTGACTTATGTTTAATATTAGGTGCAGAAAATAATGCCACAAAAATATTTTTGAGATTAGAGAGTCATTTATATTCACTATTGGACTCTGAAATCCTTCCTGTCCATTCCTCTATGGACCATACACAGCTTCATTCCAGTGCCTTGAACCCCAGGGGTTATACAATATGATATTATTATTATTATTGTTACACTTTTTTATATAAGTAACATTTCAGAGGCATGGCTCTTAGATGCACTTCTAATGAAATCCTCTTAAATTCATTTTTTAAAGACTTCCCTGAGCACTATTTACCTTTAGATTATAACCCTTATCTTCAGTGAAATAATAATGCGAAATCATTAACCTCTTTTATATGTTTCATGTCAAAGATGAGCAGTGATGGCATATGTTGCCAGTCTTTGTTTGGCAAAGCTGTCTTGAGAAAAATTAATGTCCTTCTCCAATACTGTACTTTTGAAGGTATGTCTTGTACTCTCTCTTAAACAATGCAATAAAGCAGTGACCCTTTTACCATAAGGTAAAGACTGAGAGTAATTTTATTTAACTACATAGCTGGGAGAGAGAAAGTAGAAATACCTCTCTTTTAGGAAATCCGTAACTGGAAAAAAGTTAGGTCAGTATGGGTTTGATTTAAATTCTGCAGAAAGCTGTTGTACAAGGCCCACGGTTTTTAGTAGTTTTCAATGTGGATATGGCATTTGATGTGGAATCACTGAGAAATTAGTTTTCTTTTTCATGTACAATCAAAATCATATGGCCACTGCTGTCGACACTACTTACCTGTTCTTCATTGAGACTTCCACAAATATATTTCCATGAGAACAATGGTGAAAACTGAGTCAGAGCTAGTAGACTAAACACAGCTTTGAGGAATGGTGGGGTTTTGTTGTTTTTTGTTTGTCATTCAGAGGGGAAAAAAAAAAATTATAATGAATTTTTAAAAGAAATTAATTCCCACCTTTTTAGTCTGAATTGTCATGTGACATCTTCTTGTCATGCAAAGGAATTTATAGTGGAGCAGGGAAAGAGAAACTGGAGTGCGAGTAGGTACCAAGTTAATATGAAAAAGTTGAGCCTTTTCTCTTTTTCTTAAGAAAATTAAGATTTTTTATACTCTAAAATTATTAAAGAAGTTTATATAATAATAGATATTAATAAATAGGGTACATACACATAGAAATGTTTTGGATATTAACAGATGTGGAAAGTATTTTTATGATTCTAGGTTTTAGTATGAAGTTTTCTCTCTGATCACAGAAGCAACACAGATTCACTTGTTCCAAGACACCCATTTCTAATCGTACTCTGCTGCAGATTTTTCTCACTGCCATGTTCTTTGGTACAATCTTCTAGTTTTACAGTGCATCAACTTCCAATTAACTTCTGTAAAAGATTTTATATTAATAACCTTCCAGTAATATCTGCACTGTAATTTCCTCTCTTGTCAGTTCTTTCATGTACCTTTTGAAATTTACTGTGTTTAAAGCTCTCCTTATATGGGGTAAATTCAATTGTGAAATAAAGGTTTTAATCCTAAAATACAAGTAGAAAAATCATGTTAACATTTTATTATGTTTTCTCCATATCTGCCATTGGTTACTGTCCTTTCAAGACAAACATTCTCACTTCCTTGTTCTTTTTATTTTCATACAAAAGTAACAAAATTCTAAAGTATTGTTACAAGATGGCAGATAAATGAAATTTCAAGTACGTACTTTTCAAGTAGATGAGAAAACAAGAGCAGTAAAGCTGGTGAGTACACAATGCTCTTGAGCATCACTCCCAAAAGAGTTTTCTTGGATGTACACGCAGCTCCAGAGAGAGGCTATCAGGAGCCTGCATTTATCTGCCCACCTATTCAGCACCACATAAATCACATCCAATTTTCAATCTTAGACAGTTAGAACACGAGCAGCTGCTTTCCATCTATATAAATAAATATACTATTTACAGCAATGCTGCATGAACCTTTATACATCACATTTGACAGCCATCAAGGCCATCAAGAAGTTAAGACAAGAGAAAGGTTATAGGGATTCACAATGCCTATTATCGAAGAGGGTATTTTGCCTGCCTGAGACCATAAGCATGATCATTGCTGGCACAGTTCAGTTTGCCTTATGTGGTGGATGCAGATGCAGTTTTACTAAACATTATATACAGATATTAATGCAAGTAATGCTGCAGAATATGGGCATAAAGCTACTGTATAGTTTGGCAATCAAAAAGTATCACATGACAGGGGTTGCTATGGTATCTGCAAGCATGACATTTTTATAAAGCAGTACTGCAGACAGCAATACAGCTAGTAATTCTCTCACCATTTTTTAATATGAATGTTACAGACACTTACTAGTCTGAAAATGAAAACAGCTTATTACATTCTGTTTAGATATACATTTTCTGAAAAACATTGTCTTTTTTTGTAATCAGTTGTCAGATTCTACAAAGATTAAGATTGCTGTTAAAGAGAAAGTAACATGCTTTTTTAAGACAATAGGAAATGCAAGTGCAGAGAATGTCTGGCACTGCTGGGTTTGATTGTTATAAATTGTTGATGAAGTGTCATTCCTTATTTTCATCAAAAGCTTTTCTTGCAGCAGAGATCATGTGTGCTTCAGCATGCAATTTTCCCTCTCTGGAGGGATGAGAATGTGCCGCAGTTTACTTTGCTTGGGTTACACTGCAGTATCTCTCTCTCTCTCTCTTTTTTTTTTTTGCTTCTTTTTTTTCTTTCCTTTTTTTTTTTTTTTTGTAATGCAAGCACTAGGCTATGTCTGTTTCAATGTTCAAATCATCCCACTGATCAGCAAGGAAAAATAAAATATGCTAAGTAACAGAGACTGCATGCTGTATCACATAAACAAAGCCTAGCTGTGCTCAGAGAATGAAAGAGGTGGGTACCATCCCCCACTGAAAATGATGTTGCTAATGCAGAGATTTGTGAGCCATTAAATATTCCTACACTGCAGATATTTCAGCTTATTTTTCTTAATGCACTATAAAGCTAGATAAGCCTTTTTGAATATATACTATAGAATGAGTATTGTAAGAAATTTCTACATCAAAAACAACCTATTGCATTTTTAATACTACTTCATGTTATTTATGACTGTTTGCCATGAAAATGAGACAGATACTTTCATATGTGATTCTTTTAGAAGACTAAGGCTGTTTCATAGGTGCACTGTGGGATTAAATGAATAATGCCTATTAAAAGTAAAGCCAAAGCTGCCTATGCATCTGTGCTATCCCCAGTGCATCAACACCCTTCAGCTGTATTTTAGTAAGCTCAGGTAAGTGTGGCAGTTCTTAACCAGTGTGGTGTCAGCTCTGCATATAGGGCCACATACGCTCCAGGGTACAGAACCTAAATCCAAAAACTGCTGGTCCAGTCACAAAAGAATTACCAAAGCAACCATCTTTACACAACAAGCCCAATTATCATGTTGTAGCTTCATCAGTTCACTAGAAAGAAAACCAAGTATAAAATCTACAAATCCTCTGGAAAGCTATGAGCTATCCCTTGTGCGTGTGACTACAATTTGTATTTCTTGATTCTTTCTGTGGCTGAAGACATCAGGCATAGTGTCACGATCATCTGGCGGGTGTTTGTGCCCTCTACTGGGTGCACTCAGGTTTAACGATTTATTATAAATGCTATGCTGCTAACAGTTAGAGAGATGCTCTTTTACTGACTGATGTACTTATGGTACTCAGCAACATATATTTCTGCTTAAAAATAAAAACACCAACCTCTGGAACATATTTCAGGCCTCTACAAAAAAAGCAATTAAGCAATATCCTCTCTCTTCCCCCTGCCATCTTTCCCTTTTATACTTTTTACAATGTGAGTCATTTTGTATGCCGCCTGCAGGAAAAGTCTTGTCCTTAGAAGTGAAACAGAGTTTTGTTTTGGAGTTGAACAAGGATGAGATTTAAAAAACAAACAGAAATTTCCCCTTTTTATGTCCCAATATAGTGGGGCTTTTCTGGGGGGAGGTGAGTGGGTGGGAGAGTGGGGATGTTGATAGCACCTTCACAAAATCAAGTACACTTACATTCCTGGGTGGATAAGAGAGTAAGGAAATTCCATTTATGAGAAAATTTTAAGGGAGACTTTCTTATTCATTTTTCATTCTTTGTGAACTAGGACAGTAAGAAAGTGCAGTTCTAGAAGTTTTGCTTAATGGTTTACATACTCATATAGGACTGACCCATTATGCTGAAACGTCTGTCTTATATCAACATTAAAACATGATTATATTTTATACCTGCAGGTTAAGGAGGAAGACTGCAAGTCAACTGTCTTTCACAAAGGCAAGTAACTTCCAGGTACACTGGAATACTTTAAAAGAAATACAAAACAATACAAGTTTATTCAAATATATACACCTGAAATCTGCAAATCTATTACTCTTTTTGCAAAGGACCAAAAAGTTTAGAATTTGAGTCAACAAAAATGGAGAGTGACTTCAGTTGGATTATGGTTCCAATAAACATAACTTCAACAATGATAGAGATTTTATAGGGTAAAATGATTTTATAGATGGCCTCATACACTTCTGCACACTACTAAATTTGTAGAAAAGTTATTACATACACATTTCATGCTTATTCCACATAGAATTTTTAAGTTAACTACCCATCTGTCCAACACTGACTTAAAATAATTTGGTTCTTTAAATTCACTTCAAGAAAATGACCAAAATTTTTTAAGCGTTTACAGTATTGCTTTGTGCAATTATTGTTAGCAACTAAAACATTATAACAATAACTATTCTGGATTACAAAAGAAAAAAAAAGTTTTAATTCAAATCAGATACAGTTACTAAAAATGTACACATTGTACTTCAAAGCACAGCCCAGTTGAAGTTTTTTTCCTGTTAGCTATATTGGCCCAAGTATACAGCAGCTACTCTTCATAACATAAATGAGAATGGAAAAAAAAATCATTACTACATGCACAGATTCACCTGCGCACACCCTGCCCCATATCCTGCCTGACACCTGTATGTAGTAACCTCTTGCTAGGGACCATGCCTGTTAGGGTCTGTAAAGGCAGCAGTTGTCTGAAGACAGCTGTGGGGTGGCCATTTACACCTCTAATCAGTCTTTTTCCCTTCTCTGGGCAAGCATGGATTTCTTGAGGGGGAATGGGATTAAAGTGACTCTGTTATCCTCCTGTGGGGCTATTTTGGTGACAGATCCCAGACCACCCACCCCAGGGTGAGCAGTGTCTGCTCGATCTGCTGCTCAGCAAAGATGTGGAGACATCCTCCATTGGACTTGGCCACCAGAGGACACCACTAGAGCTCTTCCTGGGCAACTTGTAAAAATCTGACAAAAACCCGCATAGTCGGAATGGTCTTTTCTGAATTCTAGAAAAACTTCTCTGGTCAGGACAACAAAAGCATTTCATTTCATCTGGACAGTGACAAGTTGATATTGATCTAAGTCATAAAGCAACGTGATCTAAATATCTAAAACACATAGCCTCATTGCTAAAGTGGTTCCCCCTTAATTTTACCGACCATTACTTGTTGAATCTGTATAAATTTCATACAATAAAAACACAAAGACTAAAACAAGTACATAAAAAGGTTATCTTTATTCTTTTGCGTTGTTAGCAATGTAGTTATTTTTGGTAAAACAACTTCCTGCATGCAGTTCATCAGTACACTATCAGCCAATAGTTACTACAAAAGCAGGAGCCCATCTATATTCTAGTCCTTTTGTAAGAAATGCAAGGTATTCCACTGCCCACTGCCCAAGTTCACTATTCATTCTCATGAAGAAAGATTGTGAATAACCAGAAAAGCAGACAGTGTGAGACTAATGCTGGGGAAAAGCAATGTTTCTATGACTAAGATTACCCTGAAAATTGACAGCCCAGATTATAATTTCAAAAGAAACCCTTCTATCTTGTTTCACATACAAAGACCTACCTGCTGATCAGAAAAACAACTGTACTGTCCATTTCTTTTAAAATTATTCCTTATTAAAATATGCTTAATATAATTAGCAGAAACTTGCAATTGCCAATTTACATTGTATCTTAGGTTTCCCAACAGTAAAGTGTCACAAATAGCAATAAAAATTACTCACAACATGAAGATATGTGTAGTTTTTTTATAGTAAGTATAAAATGTTATAAAATAATTTTCAAAATAACAAGACTAGATCAATAGCTATAGATTATAAAAGTTTTTTCTAGTCCCACATTTTAAGCAATATATTTGTATTGTGTAGTCTGGTTATTTACTGCATATTTGCTGATTACAAAAATCAAACAAAATAAAATCTATAATAGCAGCAAACTATTGCTTACTGGTATGAGGAATGATGGTCTTGTCGAACAGTTGTTTTCTTTTTATCACTCACATGTCTTCCCATCTTAGACTTTAATAGCTGTAGGATAATAGCAGCAAGCATGCATCAGTTAAAGCTTCCCAATTATTTGGAGTATTACAGAATATATCATATTATCTATTGAAATGGTATAAGCTACACTTAGTAGGGTACATATGTGATGCAATAAATACAGTACTTAAGTCATCGTATCTTTGTTCAAACAGGTACCACTGCATAAAACAATTGATTAAATAACAGAGGACATTTTACCTACATATAGAGTGTCAGCCTTGATGACAAAAAAAGTCATCTAAACCACAAAGCAGGACAAAACTGATTTAAGCATACCCTTTTGGTCATGTCAGCTTTCTACAGAAGATTGCTTTACATACAGTGGAAATCTGACTAAACTGCTATAGGGGCATCAAAACCAACTCTGATATACTATTTTGTGTCTGGCATGGTCCATCCTTCCAAAGTATGGAAATTTAAGTCTGAGGTATACATTAAGGTAGTATTTGCCCCCAAAGGTACTTTGCTATCAATTTATATACGTAGGTTTGATTGTTGTCCTAAGTAGGATAAATTGATGTGAAATAAGAAGTGTAGACAAAGACTCTGGAATGAAGTATGGAAGCTACTCATGAAATTACAGGGTCTGCAGTTAAAAAAAGAAAAAAAAAAAGACTACCACTTTTTTATTTCAGTAATTCCACGTAGGTACAATTTGGCATTCGTAACTTTTCTCTGAAAAGAGCTGTTTAAATCTCTCAGGAATTATGAGATATCTTGGACTCTGAAAGTAACTAGTTTTTTTTCATGGTTTCATGGTTTTCAAAACCGGAGTTGTGTGTGTCATCATTTATTTAAATCCCTATCTGAAATGGATTTTATAATAAATTAAGAATTACTGAAAAGTATTAAACATAAGTAAATTAAAACCAAGAGACTAAACTAACAACCTCTTTTCTGGGAAAGTTATTCCCTTGTTTTGTTTTCTGATGAATATTCTATCTATACTCTGTTCTTTTTTATCATTTGCTGTTGATTTGACCTAGATCTTGAGGTTCAATAATCTGGAATCTTGATTTTCTGCTTTTAGAAGTGGCTTGAAGAGAACTATGTTGACATTATAGTGCCTTAATTACGTATTCCTGGCATGTGTTCCTCTGCAAGAGGAATTTAGTTGTTTTTTTTCTCAGCACAGCAGAATTACAAATAGCAGTATGTAAATTAGAGCAAATGAGATCACAAAAAAATTGACACACAGAGAACATACATATGAGATGAAACGTACACAGTGGATTCACTTATTCGACAAAAATACAGACTTATTAGGACTGGTAATTTTGCACTCCATTAAGGGTTCCTACAGTCCAAGTAGAACTTTTGGGTCTCCTCTCCATTAGTGCCAGCTGATAATAAACGCTATTCTTCTGCAAGGTTGTTTCCCTGTTACAGACTGAGTTTGCTAGTGAAGGGTCTTTGTCTTCGTACAGGCACTGACTGTAGCAGTGGGGAAATATGTTAAAACGTGTAATTTTGGCATAATCCTCCAATAAGAGTGCTATTGATAAAAATGTCACCGTCTCAGGTTTGTGAACATTCATCACAGACAACCTCTTTGTATTTTACTTTTTATTTCCTTTCCTGTCTTTCCCTTTGTCTTCTTTTTCTGATTTGTCATCTTCATATTTTTCTTTTTCTGGTTTTGTTACACTGTCATAAGAAGGCGGAGATGCAGTGGATGTAGACATATTTATTTTCTCTGGAGGTGAATTTTCACTTAGTTTACCAATAATCATATCTTCTTTGCTAAGCAGATCAACCCCATCTTTCCGATACATAAATGAAAGTTTCTTTACTGACTGTCTTAGAAGATAACATCTATAAGCACGCTGAATAATAATAGCAGACACTTCCTCCTGTTTTCGTTTTAATGTGGTTGTAATTGGTTCGTAGGAGACTTTAGAAGGATTGGCTGCCATAAACCTATCTTCCATCTGTATTCTGAGGGCATCCATCTCATCACTTTCCCCCAAAACACGCTTTGTGAAAGCAAACAAGATGTCAAGGCAGTGAATTCTGTCACCGCTTACCATGGGCAGATCCATTGCAATAAGTTGCAGTGTGTTTGGTTTGGGTATATTAAGAGGAGGATCCAGAGAAGCTGCAAAATCAGACAATTTGCTATATTCTATGAATTGTGTTGCATCTGGATCATATTTTTCCCAGACTTCATAAAACATCTCAAAGTCATCCTCACTCAAGGGTTCAGCGCTTTCTTCAGTAGCAACCCCGAAGTTCTCCAAAATCACAGCAATGTACATGTTCACCACTACCAGGAATGATATGATAATGTAGCTGACAAAGAAGA
>JAVJGI010000064.1:22319794-22334784 GCA_035590275.1 Ibycter americanus | reverse complement strand
ATCAAAGCAAAAAGCAGAGTGCGGATTCCCTTAGCGCCTTTAATGAGGCGCAGGATTCGACCAATTCTGGCAAGTCGTACAACTCTGAACAAAGTGGGGGACACAAAGTACTTTTCAATCACCTTAGCTAGAAACATACCTAGAGGAAACGTGAAAATAAAATTAAAAGGGTAACATTTTATCACAGATTACATTTTCCACAACAAAGTACTAATGAAGAACAACTCTACCTGTGGAATTAGTGGGAATTATAATTGGAGATAAATTTTATCTGCTATGGGTAATTTTAGCTTTTCTCCCAGCACTCAGGAAAAAAAAAAAAAAAAGGAGTATTAAAACTGATATAGAATTATTAAGAAAGTTACTACTCTGAAGTATGCTTTTCATTTCCTAAATAATCAGGAGAAATTCAGTATCTCCTCTAATCTGCAAAACTTGACAGAGATAAAGCACTTAATACATGTCTTACTACATTTCATATAAAATTTCATATAAAAATTTCTTACCTACTATTGAAAGAATAACAACCACAAAATCAAAAATATTCCAGCCAATGGTGAAGTAATAATAACGGAGTGAAAACATTTTGAAGACACATTCTCCAGTGAAAAGGACGACAAAGACCAAGTTAATCCAGTATAAAATATTTTGCATCAGATCACCCTGGTCGTCTGTTTCTATCATCATGGTGACCATGTTAAGGCAGATGAGAACCATAATGGCGATGTCAAATGCTTGCTTTGTTACAATATCAAACACCAGACCTTGCAATTTGTTCTGAGAAAAAAGAAAAGGTGATAGTATGTTGTACGTCATGAACATCCTTTTCCTCCCTCTCACCTCCTTCTTCCTCCCCCAAAATATACAAAGCAAAAGACTGAAAAAATCTAAGAAAAGCACTGTCCAGTAACTTCTTTATTTGTCAGCTCTAAGTTTTCCCCTCAAAACCCAACAGTTTTCTATTTCTTCATATGATTCGATTCTCTGCTTCCTCAGGCATAACAAATATGACAGACTTTTCCTGCAGAACAGAAATACGTACGTTTCAATTCAGAATGAAGCGCCAACTTGAATTAGGTCTAAACCATTTTAAAGTTAGGGGAGAAATTTTTTTGATAGCTAATGTACTGCTGAAATTTCTTCCCAAATGTAGATGACACAAGAATAGCATGCATTCTTACTGCTGGTCTAGGTATAGGTTTTTGTGGTTTCTTGGATCCCAGCTTCTTCATTGCATTGTAGTATTTCTTTTGTTCCTCTGTCAGGAAAATGTCTTCACCTCCAAGGTAAAATAATAAAAATAGAACTGATTACAGCCAAGCCTTTAAAACCATTAATTCACAGCATTGCAGAACATGTTTTTTACAAACCATGTATTCGTTCTTATACCTAACCCAAAATATAGTAATTATATCAAAGATTGTTAAAATATCTGACAAGTCTTGATGGAAAAAGAAAACAAGGAATGGAGAAAAAACCCCAGACCTTCTATCTATTTGTTATTAAAAGAAATACATACCTGATTAATTCAATTAAATATGTGGGGCAAAAAACCCCTTATAAAAATATACATTCTGTAGGTACTTATAAATCCACCACCATAAACGTCAACCAACCAGAAACAAAAAAGCTTCAAAGGTAAAAACATTCACTGAGAGCTGATATGCCTTCAGGGAAACCATACAGGGAAAAAGAAATCACTGATGTTATTTTCCAGGATGCGTGTTTCATCGTTTGAGAACGGGTATCTCAGTGCAGATGTTTTTTTGCCACAGTAATACTTCCACAGCGTGTATGAGGCTTGATCATCCCCCTCCATTGTACAGAAATCATCAGAAGCATGGGCTTACTCGGGTTTCTTGCCCGAGTGAAAGGACAGCAGTCCGAGTAAGAGGATATCTAGAATGGTATGTGTAATATACATATGGAAGCAATTGTCAGAAATACAATTTATGTTGACAAGTAACTTCTTTTTTCTTGCATTTGTTTGTAAGTGCATTCCAGGTATACATGATGTCAAAGCACTGAATTTGGAAAAGAATTTCAGAGTCACAGGTGATTCTGTGACTGTCACACTGACTTTGTCAAATGCAGTGTCAATCTTGTTAAAAAAGAAATGACGGATATTGGATGAAGATGTGTTTGAGTCTTTCAGCTGTGGCTACATATAGACCTGTATAGACATGAAGATTTAGAAGTCAGAAGAGATCCTGTTTAGCATGCTCTCCTCATAAACCAAATATTTAAGTAAAATCCAGTTCTTAGTAAGGGTTTTGGAAGAAAAACAAGAAATTAATTTGCTGATTATGGTGTAAACGTGCTGTGACTTTGCCAGGAGATTTTATCTGGGGGCAAGGGGAGCTATAAAGGAACTGGCATTGAACTGGGGATTTCTTCTCCTGTCTCATTGATGTAATGGCTATCAAGACTGAACAAGTCATCTTTGTCTCAGTGGGCTGTCCATTGAGAGAACAGGTGTCTCAAGATGCGATACAACCTATATGCCTTTGAGGACCATAATTATTAGGAATTTGACAGCTAGCGGAACATTTTTTCCTTATGGGAACTAATGTAATGAAAGCAGGATGCACACAGGGACAGTATACTGCAACATGAGGTCTTTGCCATTCATATCCCAACATCATTGCCCAAAACGGAGGATCTCAGTGATGTGAAGGCAGAACAAAGACAAGAAAAATACTGCTGGGTAGTCACGCACTGCATGTTCTGCACGTTTCTATGTGCATCTATAAATTCAATAGACAGGTGACTAATGTTTGCTAATTTGCTATATGAAACTGAAGAATAGCTTGTAGGTAGAATTTTGTCCAGCCTAATTGTTATCCTTTGTGATATCTGCAGTATTTGACCTTAGTGACAGTTACAACTGTGTAAGGGGTGTATATCACGCTGTCAGAAAAAGCCCTTTAGCAGGAGCCCTTCTCTGCCTTCTGTGTCATAATGACTACAGTACACAGTGTCTGCCAAATGAACCTAACAGACCTTATAATCACCTTATTACTGAGTAAGGTCACCCTGTTATATACAGACCACCAAAAATACCAATAGCATGTATGTATAACCTTAGTCTTTCTCTCCAAGGGTAAGAAGCTGAACCACCTTTCTCTTAAGTACTGGAAGCCCCTGATGTTTATTCCAAGAGAGATACAAACATCTTGGAGTATGAAGATGTCATCAGGTTTGGAACCACAGCCTCATCCTTTCTATTATATGTATGTAGGTCTGTAGATAAGAGACTCAAAGGATCTGAAGGAGCAACATATGAAGCTGCATTCTCCATTTTGAAGCAGAAAGATTTACTGGAAGTTTCTATTGAAGTCAGTCTAGCAATACCTTTTTTTAAGTTCAATGAATCAAACTTGACAAACCATCTAGAATCATAAATGAAAAAATTATGTACTGCCTTGCTATTACTTAGCTCAATTTAAAAAAGAATAAATCAATTCCCGTATGATCCTGCTCCAAATGTGTACAGAAAAATGACCACTGTAGACCTTAGACAGCATTTACAGTTTAATTAGCGAGTAGAATTTAATTTGCCATCACAGTCTGCATTTTAATCTATTTAAATGCTCCTGGAGTTCTTGACACAATCCTGTGTTCATTTGAATAATAGAACAATTTCAGCTGAAAAGAAAAAGTGTACATTTTCAAACATCAATTTTCTTTGTCTTGCAGATTTACTAGTAACTTACGAAAGTGTTTCCCAACCCTCTCTCATCTTACAATACAGAGCAGTAGTTTCAGCATTCAGCTTGTCTGTATTAGGCTTTCTGTAATTAAGAAGCCCCTCACAGTACTGCTATACATTGTTTATTGATTTTGATATTTGTAGTTTTGTATGTTCTCTTCCCCTCTGGCATCTATTTGCTCAAATTTAGTAATTTGCATTTTCACATACCTTTGTCACAGAACTGTAAGGGTAAGTGAAAAACAACACATAACTTTCTGATGTACAACATATTATTGGGCTGTACAGAGATATGGAGACCACTCAGACACTCAGTGAAAGTTTAAATTACTTCAAATGCCTTAAAAAGCAAAGACTTTCATTATTTCACTGTTCTGAATAGAATAAAAGGAAATCTTACTAGCTGATTTCTTTTTTTCCTTTCTATTATTATGAGAGATTTATGACACTCAGACTTATGCTTGCATACATTGGCTGAATGCTCAATAAGAATGAAGTGTTGTGAAAATGAAACATGTGATACTTATCTTCTTTTTTTGTTGGTTGAAGTTATCTATGATGACACCAATGAATAAGTTTAGGGTGAAAAATGATCCAAAGATGATAAAGGCAACAAAGTAAATATACATGTACAGGCTGTACTCATACTTGGGCTGTTTCCCTTCCTATGTAACATAGAAAAACAGCAATACATCACAAATAACAGTTAAGACACATTACAGAATACCAAGCAGGAACAGAAGTTGCATCCAGCTGGACAGCAACTCCTTGACAAGAGGGGAAAACGCAGCTGTTTTGGAGCACACCCTACACTTGCCTTATCTTTGAACTCGAAAAACTATTTAATACAGGTGTCTGTAATTGCACACACAGACCTGCCACTCCTCTCCTTTCTGTCTGCCAGTTCCTCTCTAGTGGCATTTGATGTTTCATAGACTTCCTACTAAATTTGACAGAAGTGTGCCAATCTCAAAAGCAATTCAGTTCCTATGGACTTTATGCAAATCAGGAGCTAGATACAGGAGAAATGGCAAACAAATACCAACATTAACAGAAAAACATGCAAAATTCAGCCATTTTAATTTTTGAGATCACCTGAGTCTGCAGCTCCGGATTAATAAGCAAGTGATATCACGTGATTATTTGGGTTATTTCTGGAGACACAGGAAAACCTCGTTCCCTAAGCTGTACGATCTCAGCGATATAAATCAATAGGAAACCAGATTTCATTAGTTTTGTTATTTACAGATGACTTATTAAATTAGTAATACTTTATGTAGATTTAACACTATAAATTTTTTTACCTATGAAAAGTAGATGCACTTAACTACTTCATAGTGCACAGATTTATATAAAAAAATATCAAGGTTTTAGATTTTTATTTTTTATATTTTACTTTATTTCGACTGCCACTGAAGAAGCATTACATCAATCTTACATTAGTTTTCACTCAGTAAATTTTATATTGCACTCACTTCTCTAGAATCAACAGCAGCATACATGATGTCCATCCATCCTTTAAACGTTGCCTAAAAACAAAGTTTGTTAATATTTTCTATCAAAGCTCCAATTTTGTAAATATTCTAAATAAAACACTGTCTTCTGCAATGTATTTGCATCCACAAAAATAAAAAGGAATATCACAAGTCTACTAAGACATTCACAGGAAGTAATTTACTGTGGAATATTTCTCCCAAAACATTTAAAAACTGAATACATTCTAATCTTCATGCAAATTCATATAAACTCTATGTGGGATGAGTTGCAATCAATATCTGAGCATAACAGAAAGACTGTTAACAAGACTTGTTTATAACAAGACTCTCCTTTCTAACTTTCCGATCATCAAAAAAACGGAGGAGGACTCAAAAAAAATCAGCCATATGGGTTGGCATTTTTCGGACAGAGCATGCAAATAGTCCTAGAAGGAACTCCAGAAGATAAGTAGTCCTAAGAAATCTTAAGGAAAATAATAGAATGATAGAATGGTTTGGCTTGGATAGGACCTTTAGAGATTATCTAGTCCAGTCCCTCTGCCATGGTCAGAGATATATTTCACTACATCACAACATTTCCAATGATGGGGCATCCACAACTCTGAGCAACCTGTTTCAGTGTCTCACCACCTCACCATTAAAAAAAGAAAACAAATCTTCCTTACATCCAATCTAAATCTACCCTCTCTCAGTTTAAAACTGCTGCCCCTTGTCCTGCCACTACATGACTTCGGAAAAAAATTTATCTTTCTTATAAGCCTCCTTTATATATTGAAAGGCCACAATAAGGTCCCATGGGGCCTTCTCTTCCCCAGGCTGAACAACTCCAACTCTGTCAGCCTTTCTTCATGGAACAGGTGTTCCAGCCCTCTGATCTTTTACTTGGCTCTCCTCTGGACCCACTCCAGAGGTTCTTGTCTCTCTTGCAGCAGTAGGGTCTCACAAGAGTGGAGTAGATAGGAAGAATCGCCTCCATATATCTGTTGGCCACACTTCTCGTTATGCTGCCCAGGATATGTTTGGCTTTCTGGGCTGCTAGTGCACATTGCTGGCTCCTGTCCAATTTTTTGTCGACCAGTATCCCCGAGTCCTTCTCTGCAGGGCTGCTCTCAATCCATTCATCCTCCAGGCTGTACTGATACTGGGGATTGCCCTGACCCAGGGGCAGGACCTTGCATGTGGCCTTGCTGAACTTCATGAGGTTCACATGGGCCCACTCTTCAAGCCTGCCAAGGTCCCTCAGGGTGGCATCCCATTCCTCTTAAGCCTATCAACTGCACCACTCAGTTTGGTGTAACCTGCAGACTGCTGAGGGTGCACTCAATAACACTATGTCATTGATGAAGCTATTGAATAGTATTGGTCCCAGTGCAGATCCCTGACAGGCACCTCTTGTTACTGGTTTCCACTTCAACATTGAGACAGTAAGTGTAAGTCTTCAGACAAAGCCATCCAGCCAACTTCTTATCCATCTAGTGGGCTTTGCATCAAACCTACTCCTGTGAGCTATGATATTAGGTGAAAACAAACTATGAATGTTATGTTTACAGGAAACATTACATAGTTGAACTATTCTATCCAAGTTTTGTTACAAAAGCTAAAAGCACTGCTGTCCTCAACGCTCGCCATTTATGCAACTGCAATATAATTTAGCAATAGCTACTGTCACTCCCTGGAGCAGTCAGACAGCAGCCTGCCAACAGAATACTAACTACTAAATACTACCAGTTGGAGATTTTTAAAGACAGAATAATTACCAACTGCTTATGAGCACAAATATTTTCCCAGAAGCAGTTTGTCAAGCGACTCCTATTAGGAACATACGTTTCTGTCCTATGGGCTCCAATTTACAGATGCTGCCTCTAAAAAAAGGCTTGTGCTTAGAAATCTAGCACTAGTAAATTCTGCAACTGCTCATCTAGTTTAAAAGCAAGCTAAAATCTATCTCCAAATACCACACTTGACAATAACAGACAATGACTGGAGTTGGACTAGTAAGAATAATGGAAAGAAGAGTAAGAAAAAAGTGAATTGAAAAAAGAGTTGCCTGTCTACTTGTTTGAAGACCAGATGAGCCCTAGAATGTATCTATTTGACTACCACAGTAAAAATATAACTTACCTTAACAGATCAAACAGAATAAATCTTCGTTGTATTCTTTTTTTTTTTTTTTTTTTTAATGAGTTACTGTATTTCTGTAGAGCTTGAAAAGGTACTAGTGGTTGGGTGCCAAGGAACTTGATAACCATGTAGTAGATATTAGATATTCCTCCTCTTCCAAAATGGCCACAGAATGGATCAGATTTTTACCATAAGCAACATTAATTAGCTCCATAGAACACAATTATAAAATAACATCCCATATCCATTCATATGTTGTAAAATAACACTGAAAATTAAATGTTACTACTATAAAACTGAAAGCTGGAAAATTAACATATCAAAATTTATACACTTACTACTTGCAGCAGAGAAAGGTACCCAGCTCCAACATTATCAAAGTTCACTTTCACGTTTTTCCACCGAACATTCTCAACAGTCATCATAAGATTTTTACACATAGTTTTATTATTGACTTTCTCTGGTGAGAACGGCTCACCAGTTGTGGTGTTAACACACCTATAGAACTTGCCAGCAAACAAATTTACTCCCATGATGCTGAAAATTAGCCAGAATGTAAGACAAACGAGAAGTACATTCATAATGGATGGGATTGCTCCAGTAAGAGCATTCACAACCACCTGGTAAATAAACACAGAAAAAAACCTTTTTAGTAACAATATGTCGAGTACTTAAAAGATTACTTTTTCAAATACAGCAAAAGAATTAATGTAGAACATAAAATATATTGAAGTAATGCAAATAGAAAAGGAATAACACATGTAATGCAATCAAACATGCTACTGTTGGCCTTGAAAACAGACATGCTGTTCAGTGTTCCTCCATGATTTTATAATTAGGCATATTTTTATGGATTTGTATTACACTTTTTTTTTTTCTTACCCTCATGCCTTCAAAGCGTGACAAAGCTCTTAGAGGTCTCAAAGCTCTTAATGTCCGAAGGGATTTAATTGCACTGAGTTCTGAGAAACCAAGGGCATTGGCTACTAAGCTAACCAAGGAAACCTAGAGGAAACAAAACAAAATATATATATTTTTTAATAGGCTCACAATACAAATGTAATGCCTTGAGGAAGAAAACTTTGATCTGGGTATCAGAAAAAAGTTCATAAGGACCCTAAGCGTCTAGCTCGTACAAATAATACAGAATTAAAAAATCAAAAAAATTAATGGAACATTGTGTGTGAATTTCAGAGCAGTCTGAACAAAAAGTCTCTGAAATTTTCATCACAGAGTGCTAGTTAGAAGAATGCACATCATACCTGTGCAGAACGAAGGGCAATTTAGATACAAATAATTTGAATAAAACCTCATCTTCCCAATAAACTCAGCCAAAGCCTGAAATGTACTGAAAAACGTAATCCCATTCTATGTGACGTTACAATACTAAATACAACAATACAATACTGTGCTCTACTGCAGTTGCATTATTATATTAATGATAAAACGTGAGCCAGCAGCACTTGCTTCTGCTAATTTGCACTTACAGTAATTCACACAATAGCATATATAATGAATAACTAGTAATTCATATTGCCTGCAGATGACAACAGGCTTGGAAGTAGTATATACTCAGTCAGACAGGACTCTGACACACGTGACTCCTAACTGTATGACAGACACAAAGAAATAACAACGTCAACACAATTACCTAAAAGCAATGCACTCAGATGCATAGAACAATAGACAGCACTTTCCAGGGAAAGGGAGTTACGATAGAGTTCATAATTTAATTGTGAGCCATGACTTGTTATCTCTTCAGACTACTGCAGTCTGGATATTTAGAAATCATAATATCAAGTACCAGAAGAAAATCTTTTTCCTCCATTTGGCAAAGAGTACTGTTTCTGGTATTTGAAGCTCAAAACTGAAGTTAAAAATTCTAAGTCCAAGAATGATCAAGAAGCTGGCAGATATGTTTTAGAGTTATCTGCCTTAGAGCATTGAAATGGGTTAAACAGTGGGACATTATAAAATACATAGACAAGGAGGAGAAAGTGGCTAATTTTTTATGTCTCTTAAACATAGCATGCAATGTTTTAATAAAATCAAGGTGCAATTTTTTTTTGTAAATCACACAAACCAGATAAAACCAAAACTCAGGGAACTCAACACCTGAGCAATATATGAAATACAAGTCAGTGATCACTACAATGCCTCATCATAGATGACTATGTACCCGTATTTATGAAATAACCCATCTAGAACTTTAGACAATTCAGCTGCTGAAGTAATTATAATTAGGCCACGTAGCTCAAGAGAAGAAAATTTCATTAAAAAAAGGAAAAAAGAAAACTAGGAGAAGATCCAGAAAAAGAACACATTCACTGCGTGGAATGACCTTCGTTCAAATGCTAGACAAATATTTAGCATAGAAAACATGAATCCCTACAAATTCATCAAGACCTTAATATCAATATGCCTTTCTTTTATAATTCTGGAGGAGATACAGAGAAAACATTTCAAGTATTCCTGTCAGATAACCATATTTTCTTAGATAATGCATTGTTATATTTACATTGCAAGAAATTATCTTCCTGCAAGATTAACATATCTCTACTTAATGATGCCATAATTTTATCTTTCTTTGAAAACTAAATACAATTTAACATATTACTTTTTTATGGTTTCTTTTTTTGGAGGGGAGAAAGGAGAGGGAGGATAGTTCATCCCATCACACGGTGCTGATGGCAATTAAAGCTTAATTTTTCTGGTACCATCTGTGGATATGTGTGCATGTGCAGGCAAGCTTTTTAGATTTTTTTTATTAATAAGTAATTTCCTCCTTTTCCGTATGTATGATCACAGTTTGGACAACTCCTCATACCAGCTCTGAACTGTCTTCCACATATAAAAGCGCTAACTGTAACATTTCCGTGATGTAAAACTACAAAATAATATTATATACTTTCATCAAACACAGTAAATTCTAAATGTGTATTGTAACAAAACCAAGGAAAATGTAAAAAAATGCACTGTAATGATACATGTGAGACAGAATCCATCCTCAGCTTCATTTCCAACTTTCTGTTCTTCTAACTACCAAACAGGGCATTTGCAGAAAAGCACATTGTTACCGTAAGGTGGAAACATCTTGCTTTGGTTTTGTTAAACTGCTTGTGTTCTGAACAATTAGAGTGCATTGAGATTTATTTCCTCTTCTTACATTATTACTCTTCTGGAAGAGAGGATCTAATCCACAAGAATTTTTGAAACCTTTAAGTACAGCTGGATTAACAGCTCAAAAGCTGATTGCTCTGCTGTTTTCTGGTGAGAGTCAATGCTTTCAATCCTCACTGAGTCTTCTACTCCAGATGGCTGTCTCCTGTTGCGTTTACACATGAGGAAGCCTAATGCAAATTTCTTTCCTCTAAGGGTAGCTTAAGCAAGCTGTCAAACACTACGCAATCCCATGTTTGTTCTTTTTCATTATACCCTCTGAACTTGCACATGGAAGGCTGAGCCAAACCAGCATTTGTACCTGTTCTGGGGCTAATTATGCTTTTCTGGAAACATTGTGAACATCATAATAGGTAAGAATTTCCTTTTGTATGCTATAAATTCTTTCCCAAATAGAGGACAGCTGGAGAGTTTAGACTGATAGGTACAGAACAGTTTGCCTAAAAAGATCCTGTGAAACATTGTCTCATTGTGAAATGTTTAATTAGGCTGGTACCGGTATAGCAAATTTGTTCGATGTTCAGCTGGATAATGGCACAGGACAGGAAGACAACGCAAAGATAGATTCAGTCAGTTGAGGGCACCACATTGCCTGTTACCTAAACCAACAGGTAAAATGCCAGTAGTACAAGAAAGAGTTAAAGTTGCTTGCTACTAACTGAAAACAATAACAAGTAAATCTGGCAATAAAGTCAGAAAAAGCTAAGCAGACTACCACTGACTTTTTCAGGGGGATGGGAGGTGGGGGGAGGAGGGGGTTTACAATACAGGTGGCCAAACACTTGGAAACATTGCCAAGTAAGGTGGCAGAATCTCCATTCAAAACTGGGTATCACCCTGAGCAGGTTTGAGCTGATATCTAAGATGGCCCTGCTTTCAAGACAAGGAGCGAGACAAGAAAACCTCCAAAGGTGTCTTCCAACCTAAATTGTTCTATGATCTGCCTATATAGGGTGATAAGATGCAGGCATTCCAAGCAAGAGATGAAGATGGCTATAAGAAAGCACTGAAATAACTGAAAAGACTAGTAGGTGCTACCTATCCATATGGAGATATGGTATGCTTTAATAAGAAGAATTGATCTTAAACTCAATACAAGGTTCAACTTTCACAATACAGGTTTGCACAAAGCTACTAATTGTGAATGCTTCTTAAGTGGCAATACATTTATTTATTTTTTATTTTCTTTCATTTTCACAAAAGACAACTCTAATAGACAAATAGAAATGCAGATTTGAGTATCACAAGATTCTGGAGACATACTGTCTTGGAATCCTAACAGGAAATGAGAGTAAAGCACAGCATCAACAATTTCATGTAAAGATGACAAAATTCATCTGTATGATTGCCACCGCTTTTCCATTAATACTAAAATTGTCATACTTTTTCATTTAACATTTGAGTTACAATAAAAAATATTATCAGAAATCTATGGCATACAGACAGACAGTGAACATAAAAAATCTATATATTTCAGCCTTACTCAAAAACAGTCTTAACTTTTTTTTCATTTGTCTTGTTGAGGGTATCTTGTTTTGCAGAATTTAATCTTAAAGAATGGAGAACGGAGAGGATGCAAAAGGAGAAAGCAGAAAACTGCATTTCCCAGAGAAAACATATGTTATCTCACGTTACTGAGTTAGCCCATTTGCCCAAAATGGGAATTCTGCACCCCTGACCCACAAGTGACACTAGAAAGAGAAGCAGTTAAATGAGGAAGACAGATAAGAAACACCATCTGTGCCTTTGCCCCCAAAAAAGTATTTAAAAAACAGAATTAGGTAATTTTCAGTTCTTTTGGTAGGGAAAAAAATTCTGTCCTAGATCCCAGATTCCACCTGATTAATAAATTTTTCCCCTGTCCATTTGTTGAATCTCCACTCAAATGCCTACACAAAAAGAACTCTTTCATAAGAACGTATCATGCAATGTCACTAGTTCCACTAATTTCCTTGGAGTGCAATTTCAACAGTACTTTTTATTGTTAACTGTTGAAAAGCATTGTGTCGCCTAAAACCTGGTCTTTTTTTCTGTTATAAGAATTCAGAATTCAGAGAGGCAACAAGAGGCATTCTCAGAAACATTGCCAAACAAAACCAAAATAATTTCAGCTTCTGAAGAAGATTCTTTAGAAAGTCATGTGTCAATGGAAAGTGGAAGAGTTGCACTGAAATTGGCCTTGCTGCCTAGTACACAGTGAGCACCATAATAATCAAAATGAGGATTGCAAATAAATGATTCCCACCTTTTTATATTGATCCATAGGCCATCGCCTTTGATTTTCTCAGTCCTCTCTACTCCAATCGCTGTCTACCTGCCCCCATCCCTCTTCTTTTGAGGTTGTCTTGATACCATTCTCCCCTGCAGTTCTTTGCCAGTGACTCATTAAGCCCAGGATCAACTGTTCTACCCCAACCTCATCTGCTCACTTAAATTTCCCTTTCCTTTCTGTGTCTACTTCCTCCTCCTTCCCTGTCACCAAATCCAGAAACTGAAGTCCAGTCAGCTGATAGCCCTCACCCACTGGTTGGGAACCAGTGCAGTAAACCACAGACAGAACACATGGAGTCAATGACAGCATAAGCATAAAGGCAGATTTAGTTACTGAATAATTACAGTGGAATCTTATTCACTGGTATGTCATTTTCTATTCTTTTAAACTCAATTTATATTCTTCACTGTATATATATGTATCAGATTGGCGTTACATAGAAGGACCTGCCTGAACAACAGAAATAGGCTACTTAGAAAGCATAGTACCTACATCAACAATCAGGAAGTCCAGCCAGCACCAAGCATTTGTGAAGTAAGTTTGAAAACCATAGGCCACCCATTTTAGTACCATTTCCAGAATAAAGACGTAAGTGAAGATTTTATCAGCATATTCCAGTATGATTTTTATAGTCCTGCGCTGTTCAATATATATATCTTCAAAAGCCTGTGAAGAATGGTTACATATAAGCCAAATATCATAGGTCTTCCCAAACTACACATTAACCCAAAAGAACGGAATTAAAAATGGCAAAGTAAAATCACTTTCAACTGTAGATGTTTTACCTTGAAAAGCCAGCATGAGCAGAGATTACAATTGCATTCTTTCTGGATTTCAGATTTTATTATTGCCTGATAATGGAACTATAATATAATGACTGGATTTTAACTAAAAAAAGGTTTTTAGAAATTTCAATAATAGTCAACACAAATTACATTTTGCCACCCTGCAAAGCCCCATCAGACTCAGTCAGAAGGCAGTCTCCTGGTTATAATAAATTCAACTAACAAAAGAGAATAATGAGCTACAGTGACCAAGTATTATGTTGCTGCTGATCTTTGCTGAATTCCAATATTGCGTGCTGGTGACAAGGTTTTAGTAGTGGGAGGCTGCAGCGTTGGCCCACTGTGAGAAGAGACCAGGGGCTGCCCTGTGCTGGCTCCACAATGGACCTACCACAGGCAGCAGCTGAGCCCATCAGCAAAGCTGATGGGCCCTCCAGGAAAACATATTTTAAAAAGGGCAAAACACCACATGGCATTGTGATGACTGAAGAAAAAAAAGTGAGAGAAACTACCCTGCAAACAACAAGGTCAGAGAAGAAGGGATATGGTGCTTCAGGTGCCAGAGCAGACATAATGACAGTATATACCAAATCTTATGGGAATCAACAACCAAAAAGAACCCAATACTTAGTAGCTGTGTGAAGGACTAGTTGTCACTAAGAATAGTATAAAGAAATTAAAGGATTCCTATGTAACAGGCTAGAAATACTGAAACTAAATCAAAAGCAAAAAAATTGACTGAGAACATGATGAAATCAGTATCTGTACTGCTTTTTTTGGACAATTTTAAATTAATTGTTCCAGTTTACTGCATACAATTAATTTTGTATAATTTTTATAATTTCTTAAACAAGATTTTTAGTGTAATATTTTTCCTAAACACCCTCAAACACACATCATCTCGTATTCATAAAAAATTGATCTGCAGAATGTTATTTGACAGCAGAATTTTAATGACTTATTTTATATGCACTGTCCAAAATATTCTGGGAATTTACTTCCAAGCTGTCCTGGTTTCAGCAGGGATAGCATCATCTTCAGTTTCTCAGGCCCTGTCAGCAAGAAGGCTGGAGGGGCACAAGAAAATGGGAGGGGACACAGCCAGGACAGCTGACCGGAGCTAGCCAAAGAGGTATTCCATACCATGGGACGTCATGCTCAGTATATAAACTGGGGCGGGGCGGGGGAGGCGGTTGGCCAAGGCCTGCTGATCATTGCCTGGGGACCAGCTGGGCATTGGGCAGCCACTGGTGAGCAGCTGTACTGTGCATCACTTGTTTTCTTTTCTCCCTTCCCTTTGGATTGCATTCCTCTTCCCTTCTCCCTCCTTTTTATTATTATTACTATTATTATTATTATTGTTAGTATTTTATTTTAATTATTTAATTGTTCTTAGCTCAATCCTCGAGTTTTACATTCCCTTC
>JAVJGI010000064.1:22294644-22318961 GCA_035590275.1 Ibycter americanus | reverse complement strand
TTCAAAGTACTGCATGCTACTTAAAGCACCCTTACCTTCTCAATTTGATGCTTTGGGTGTATGAAAACTTGCATGTACACAATTCTACTACCCTGACACTACAACAAGCTTAGAATAAAAAAAAAAGTTGTCATCTAATTAAGCTAATTTTAATTTATAAGCACATTTTAAAAAGTAATTTTTCATTTACATACAGATAAAACAAAGAACATATGACAACTGTTAGGGAGTAGAAACAAACATAGCAACTTTCACATGAAGTAGATCAAGCGAACAGCAGCTTCTTTTAAAAGTACTGATGTCTCTCAGGTAAGGTTCAAATAAATCACAAACGTAAACACCCTTTATTTTATTGTACTAAGGAGTGACCTCTGCTTCAAGGGCTGACACCTTCTTCATGACATAAACAACTGATTTAACTGCAGATTGTGAGAGCTTTTCCATGTAGTACAGATTTGTGGCAACTATCCACAGAATTCTGCCTCACCTTGAAGGGCTCCCTACCTTGTCATGGGGCCTCAAGGCACAGTTTTCAATGAACTTCAGTATCTACCTTGCTAACAGTTGTCTCCTTATTTCTTTAAAAATCATCAATCACATAGAAACATAACCAAGTTTAAATGATTTTAACGGGTCCCAAAGGTAGCACTTTAGTTTTCCTATGACTGTAATTAAGTTCATATGTTACTAGTAAGTTACACTATATTTCATCAGCTCAGATAAAACAGCTACCACTGATTTACCTTACCTTCAACTACTCAAAATTCCTACATTATTGAAAAAATTAATCTTACGCCCAAGGATGGATAGACATCACATAATATAAGGAAGAACTGTAATATAAACTGAAATTATTTGAGAAATATTTTTTTTAATCAAGAGCTTGATATATTCAATATAGCCTCACATTGCAAAACAATTTTGTTTTTTTAAACATGAGTGAAACAATATTTCAAAGGACAAGAGTCCCAGCCTAAGTCAAAGGTGTTTTCATAACAGTAAATGAAAAAGCATGAATAGAATAGGAGAGTTAATCCTGGAACATATTTTGTTTTGAATGATTTTAATCATGACTTGAAAGGAAAGTAAAATTTGTAATACCACAAAAATAGGAAATGCATTCCTATACAGTAAATTTCAGTAGTCCCCTAAAGGATATAGCTATACAGAACCAAAACAAATCAAAACTTCTAAGGGCATGCAAGTATGCTGTTTACACTTCTTTACTTAATAAAAACAAAGGATCTCATTCAACTGTTGCATCCCACATTATTTTTACGCACCCCCTTCCCACATTAATGGTGTAATGTCAAGATAACAACTCTATTGTGTGAATCAAACTTTCCAAGATCCAAATCATCCACTGGATTTCTTCCTAGCACTATGAAGGGACCATAGGTAATCGCATGATTCTAGTTTAAATTTCTCAGTAGAGTGAAGCTGGTGTAGGGTTTGGTCTTTCAGATTTCACTACTGAAAATGTCATTTAAATCAACAGGATTACTGATTGCTGAGAATCAGTTTATAGAATTGTGCCTAGTGTTTATTTTAAAATATAATAAATGATCACACACACACACACAGATATTTAACTTTGTATCACACAAATGGTTCCATGGACTTCAGTACAGCTGTCTACAACAGGCAAAATTAATCATAAGATTTGACAAACTAGGATTCATGACTGCAGTAGCAAATAGCTTCCTTGAACTGCCACTGCTGTTGCAAACCACCAAAAAACAAAAAAAACCCAAATCTTATTTCCATACCTTCTGTAAAGCATGCCTGTACCTCCGATGCTTTCTCTGGTTCAGTTTCAGCTTTTTCTTCTCCAAAGAGAGCTAAATTAACTGTACTTCCTTCAGACGAGCTGGAAAAATTTAGCTTCTGAAAATAAAATTTGATAACAATTGTTCTTTACTAATAGTTAAACTTTTAGAATGTTCATAAAGTTTAAGCATGCAACACTGTGTGCAAGTAATAGTAAGAACAATATTTGTCACCAGAAATACACACAAACATCCACACATAGCAGACAATGCTGTTGAAATGTGTATAAATCATCCACTTTCTACCTAGAGATTACAAGGCGTTTCACGTAAACTTTCATGGAATTCCAGAATTTCTGGTCTAAATGTAATACAGTGTTATCATCCATCAAAATTTATACTACCAGGTAGATTTTCTGATACATACTCTATTTATTTTGCTTTCTACTATTATTTTCTTACTATAATTTCTCTTGCTGCATTTTAAACCAGTATCAGCCATACTGTTATCTGTTAAGAGGATGTATGTTGGTAGCTACTTTCATTACAGCACTCTCCTCAACCTGAAGACAGTAAACCCTGACAGCAAAAACTTTTAAATTGTAAACTGTGAGGGTAAACTGTCTAAAGGAGAAAAGGTAGCAGATTTTTAAGGACTGATTTTAATTCAGTGCCCATTATTCATAATATAAAAATAAAGGAAAGGAATTATCAGTTCTTTTCCACCGGCATCTTAAACATCAGTATGGAGAAAGATAACCCCTTCTGGCATATGTGATAATTTATAATAAAATTTGGTTACCTTTGACCACAGATAATTTAGTTATTTTTCATTTTAAGATCATTCTTATGATCTAGATTGGAAAATGCTAAAGTAAAATCGGGTTTAATATGGAACCTTGTTTCAGATGTGAATTTGAACATTACCCTCAACACATCCATAAAATAAATTAAGCCTGCTCTGTCTTAACCCATGATTATCACTACCATATGAACACCTTTTATGTTTTTCCATATATATACCGATGAGTTTCAAAAAGGAAAAAGTATGATAAATACACTTCAACTGGCATTAATTTGCATTCTTTTTTGCCAATGCACATATGTATTACATTGTGCATTGTGAAACTACCCATTACTCTGGTACGCATACCTGTACAGTTAACACCCAGAAAAAAAATTTGTTCTATTGTCATAATTAAAGTTACATAAATCACATTAGTATGAAAAAATTAATAATATCAGAATAAGCCTTAATTTATTTTTAATTTTGTAATCTGCATGTATTTTTCAAAAATCCATAGTCTGGAGATTTTAAAGGAAGATGTGGCATCCTGTACATTTAATCTGAGTATGAGTACCAAACTAAGTCAAAGTAGTTTTGGCCACAGCATTCTCTGACATTTTACAATGTTATTATCAAAAAGTATACAATATCAGTAATGAATTCACACCACTAAATGTCTGCAGGGAATGATGTAAGCATACTTTGTAAAACGATCTGTTTCACAGAATTAACACCATGTTCATTAATTTAGCTAGACTTGCATGATTAAGAGACATCTAAGATATAAAAGCGGACAAGTTACAGGCACTATCCAATCAAGCCATATTTACACCTCAGTTGTGAAATGTGAAAGGACAAAATTGTTTTGGGTATCAAATTTTTTTCTATGTTTGTGAAAGAAGACAGAGACAATTTAATTAAAAAAAAGTAACCCAGTGTTCTGCATTAACTTTTAATAAAAAGTGATTCAGAAATATTGCCTACTTCAATGCTACTTTAGGAACTGATTATCTGAAAAAGAACCCCCAAATTGCTCATATTTTATGTAAACACCTCTTCATTTTTAGTAGAGTTAATTTTAAAATATCAATATTCACAACAAACATATTTTCCTATCACTAATTCTACTGAACCTGAGGACAGCACTATGTACCTCCATTGTTTTATTAATATGCTACTTTCATCATTCCATGACATAGCATATATATATTGCAAAATGTTGCAGCAGTGGTGGGTAAACTGAAATAATGAATTGAATTATAAATCAAATTACTTATTTAAAAGATATATGTTTTTGAAGAGTAAGGAAGTTTTGGGTTATACTGCTAATGAAAATGAAAAACAATGTGAAATACTCTGGGTCATTTGAACTGCAAGCTACTTAGTACACCATTTGAACAAATGACATGAATACAACCGAAAGAATACAGATTTTTATGAATTAACAACATTAAAAAAATGAACAACCATAAAAGGAAAAGAAACTGAAAAGAATCTACATGTTTAGAACATGAAGTTATATATCTCATTTAATACATGGTAGAAGAATCAGAGATTAGAGAATTTTTTTTAGTTTTAGTTAAGAAAGGCAATTTTCTTGACTCTAGAAATCCAATTAGAAGCTTAATGAACTATTTTGATATAAAGGACAGGTAGCCTGGTATATAACACTGTGCTTGACGAGTTATACATTTAATTAAACGTTGATCTTTTTTTTCATGTAGGGTGCTCATATTTTTCACTAAGATGACGGTATCAAACAGAAAAAAACCCCAGACAGTAAAAAGCAGTATGCATAGAATATTTTCCTGTTCTAATTAAAAATTCAGTTAGTTTCTTGTCTATGTACAAAGTTCACAGAGATCTAACTGATTCTGTGAATCACTCCACAAATAGGACTTTTAGGAAAGATAGAAATGCTCATCCTTCAACCTCCAGTGCACTTTGCTGCCGTTCAGTGTTTAACAAACTAAGGTAAGAAGGCCTCATTGCATATACACTAAGCACTGGATTGAATACATCAACTTACGTACTCAAGAGTTGACTAGCTACCTTGATAGTTATGAATCAGTAGCTAAAATATTTTTGTTAGAGAAAACTCTCTCAATATATTACCTTTTTTCTTTTTCGCTGTTGGCTATTGAGATTTTGAACACATTACAGACACTATACTGTTATAAGGTCAAAATTTGGAGCTCATTATCTTTCTTCTTTCCTGGAGGAATCAAGGTATGATAGCACAAATACTTGCAAGAATAAAGTTACTACCACAAATTGTCCCACTGAAGCCACTTAGGATTGCTTGAGGTAATTAGTAAAGAGTCAGTCTTTAGGGAGCATCACCTTAAAAATAATAAATGGAATTGTATGCAAAATTGCAGATAATGACTTTAAAGAAAACTTCATAAGAAGAGCTAATAATTGGGCCACTGATTATTCATGTGATGTAAGTTGAACACACAGCAAGTTGTAAGTCATTCACATTTTGATATTCAGATAGCAAAGCAAATCTGATATGTTTCTCAAACTCCAAAGTAAAGAACAAATGTACCACCAACACAGCTGTTAATACCAGGAATAACAGGGAAACATTGTCTTGTGTAATAAAAAAAAAAAAAAAAAAGACAAAACAAACCCATAAGAAGACAGTGCTGCATATTCTCACCTTCTCATTTTCTCATTTACTAAGGATCTCTCCCTCCCTCCCTCTCATTTAAGCAGACTGAGTCTCTTTTTGCTGGAGAAGGAGGTAAAGAACTGCAGTAAAATGTGAAGAATGATTGTTGAGAACAGTGTGTTGGACAGTATGCTCAGGAACCCCTTAGAAAAGAGGATCCAAAAACATTACCACATAGAAACGCAACAGAAATCTGTGTTACGCCACTTATATACCATCAATTGACTATTTTCCTGCTTAATCAGATCTATTTTCAGCAGGAAATACTTCTTCAATGAAAACAATCTCATTTTTCCATTCAGTCTCAACTATTAAACAACAAAAAGGACACAAAGCACATTTTTTGTAAACATCATCTTTACTACATAGCTTCACTTATCACTGAATATGGTATTCTTAAGCATAAGCACAGTTGGTAAAATCACTTTTATTAGTATAGTTTCATTTATCTTTTTCTGAAAGAAATATGTCTGTAAATAAAGCTTGCAAATTCTTTACCTTTTAAAGAAACCCAAAGTATTGTCCATAGAAAATACTTAGGTTTTGTCACCAAACTGAACCCAAAACCTATCCCTTCTACTCTACGTATCTTAGGGGAAAAAAAACCCAAAAACAGGCATGCATATCTATTAAAGAAAAAAAACACCATCATCTTATTATGCAAGGAAGGTTACAGTAATAGAATGTGACATCCAAATGAAAAACATTCAAGAATTTTTCAGTCAAATGATTACAAGCCACTGGTTTACTATTTTGCATGCTGTTCTACACCTGTCCAGCTTCAAAACAGCAGAAGCTTGAAGCAGAAGCAGTGTCAAATAAACAATATCCATAAAATCACAACCATCCCCCCCATACTTAGCACCAGCAGGATGGGATACTATGCATTCTAATCTCCTCTACTTAAGTGCCTTTTTTAAAATGGTTTGGAAAAATCCTTAGAAAGGTATTTTTCCATTACATCTTTCTGAATAGCTTACAGGCCCCCTGGGCACAAAAGTGAGACCTGAAATATTTCCAATACATAATACAGTGCAAAAGAATACACAAAAGATAATGCAGGATTCCACAACAAAACCACATGAACAAAGTTTGTATTTGGAAAAGGAATACCTCAATGACCCCTAAATGGCAAGGAGCAGAACTGCCCAATTATTCAGAAGAGGTCATCAGGAACAAGAAACACATAGCTTGGTACAACTAAGGTTTGTTTTACCGTTTTGGAGTTCCTGAGTTCAGATAGTTGGGAGGGTACTAGTTCCTATTTCGTCTTTTTTAACAATTGTCTTAATTTTAGCCTTATCCTGGATTTTACTGATTTTCGTATTTCTTTCTTGCTTGAACTTCCTTATTTACATAGCTTTAAAACACCCCAATTTATTTAGACTCCCTACATAGAATCCTACATAAAATTTTTGCTTGAAATTATGTTTTATGTCTGTCTTTCTAAAAAAAAAAAGCAAGTGGATTAAGTTCACAAAGAAAAAATTATTGATGAAGAGAAAAACTGATATAAATGATTCCCTAACTTCCAGTCTCACAGACATACACCAACTTTATGAGTAGAAGATAACTATATTACATCCACATTCAAAAGGAATATGCATATGCATAAAAGATATAATGTTTGATTTTTCCCAGGAGTGTATCTTTCATCCTATATTTTAGCTTCTTTTATATGAGAAAATCGTAATGTAAATTATAAAAACATTGTGAACAAACATGAAACAATTTATATCAAAAGATATAAACATTTTAGCATACAGGTAATTGTATATATGTACTGTTACAAAGGCATTGGTCAAATGAACGTGATTAGAAAATGTTCGTAACTACATGACAGCTAAAAACATGGTTCAACAGATGAACATAGAAAGTCAAGAGAAGATTACGTTTCCATTTTCATAAAATCAAAGGCCGTTAACCTTTTGTAAACTTGAACAGTCTTGATGCTTAATAATTCAGTTAATGATAATAAAAACCTAGAAAGCATGCAGGTTATGCCACAGAAGTAGTACAGAAAATATCAAAGACGTAACAAGGAGAGAGGAGCATGTTGGAGTTGCTCTCAACCATGCTGTGACATGAGTCATGGGACTCAGCTTACAGAGCGGCTGTGTATGTTTCCACTACATTGCAATGGATGGGGATAAAATACATTGTAGCTGAGTAGCATGCAGGCTAATCAATCTCAAAAGTGATCATATATGTATGATTTGTTTAGGTAACCTGTATAAATATGCTGACACGTTGCTCTGCCTGGTTAAAAAGCACCAGATCTGCATTCTTGACTGATCCAGCTTGATTTTACTCCTGCGAGAAGAATGGTACGCAATGAAGTTAAAATACGGTACCCTTTAGGTTGTTTGAGTTCTGGAAACAGCAGAAGTATGGATTCCTACTTATTTTAAAATGTGGTTTTTAGATATGTCACACATTTGAAAAACATTACATTCATAGCTGTTGATTAGAGCTTTAAGCATATCCAAAGACACACTGAAAGAGGAAAAATTAGCAAAATATCTGAAGCTCATAGATGTATATTGGACTTGGGAGTGAACATAAAAAAAAAACCAACCAAACAAACAACCCCAAACAAAACAAAACAAAACAACAGAACTCCTTCACCCCAACCAAAAAACCCCAAACCCAAAAGACAGACAGATACACCCACACTATACATATTACATCTTTAAGCATCCTTCGAATGGTAGTAGTTAGACCTTTAAAATAACAGACACATATTTTTTCTGGCATTTAATTTTCAAGGTTATTCCTGGTCTTCACTAGTTGCTAAATATGTATCTAGGATACACTTTCAGAAAGAAGCTGCAGGCAATACAAAACAAAACAAAAAATCAATCATATGAGGTCAAACATGAAAATTTCTGGGTAAGCAATCTCTCCCAGCATCGTTAGCTTTTTTAACTGCATGACTTTAAAAAAAAAAGTTTCAAACAGTTTAAGGTGTGTTATGGATTGTAACAGATATACAGCAACATAAAAACATAAACCCATGCCTAGCAACAAACCTGTCATTTCCTCAAGTATCTCACATCTCTCTTTTATTAATCTTCTGGTACAAATCTAATCTCACTTCTCACCAATGTTTTCTCAAAGGATCATCAAATAACGTAGCTGTCTAACATCTCCAATATAAACTGCTCCCATTTAAGGGATGTTTGAAAGAGCGAGCTGAAATCTACAAAATGAAAGACAATTTCCTTACTGACTATGAACTAGTGAACATGAAACTTTTTTTTGTTGTTAATTTACATATCTCCTATGGTTGTCTTTGAAGTATGTGATCCTTAGGCACTTTTCCAAATTTGAGTGGAACAATATGCTTAATCTTGATTATCAGAGGTGAGAAAGTATAGATTTTATTATCCAATTCTTAAATATAGATTTCCAGGGAAGGGTTAGATTTAACACAGTTAACAGAGACAGCAAGAGTAAATTACCTGGATCCATCAGATATTCCTTCCACAAAACATATTAAGAAGGCTAGTTAGTATCCTTTATTCTGTTTAATAATACATAAAAGATGTATCAGCTATTCAGCAGATATAATAGATGCCTTACAAAGAGCAGTTAATCCTTTAAAGTTATGAATGTTGTCTGCTTTGCTTTTAAGAGGCCTCTTAGTAATCTAAGGTTTCTCAACCAAGAGGTCAATAAAATATATGGAGTAACAGAACCTCCAAAAACTAGATGGAGGAATTCCAGTGTCAGAAAATGAGCTGCTGAAATAACAAATGAGTGTAATACGTCTGAAGACTGCACTCTACAGTAAAAGAAATACCTAAAGAGTCACCTTAATACACCTTTCAAATTTAAGTTTAATTTAATTGCACTTTGCTAGAACAAACTTACTTTCTAAAACTTGGAAAGAATATGAGCAAATTCATTGCTATTCAAAACAAAACAGCCAAAAGCCTAAAGAGCCCACAACCAATCAAATAAAAAAACCTCAAAAGAAAGCAAAACAATCCAGACAAAGCAATCCAGGTTGGAGTACGGCTGTTTGCAAAAGTAGTGACAATCCGTTAATGTCCTTCTGTCTTCAGGTGCCAAGGGAGTTGATATCAGACACAGCCTGCACTGGAGCCACAGCATAGCAATCCGAATTTTCAGTTTCTCTCAGGATCCTGCTGAAATCCATGATTTTGCTTTCCCCCCTCAGTCTGCAGCTGCTGACAAGTGACTACTTTCCTAAGTCTGACCCAGTTTAAGGTCAGGCAATTGCCTTTGAAGTGACTGGTTCAAAATTTCCACAAACAGGCAAGAAATTAATATTTTTTCGTTCAGTAATTTATTTTTTCTCATAATTTTTACTTGACACATTCACCTTAAATTACTGACATTGTCCTCTTGGCTTTCCCCCATCATTTTAACTTCAGAATTAAAAAAACCTGTTATTGCTCTCATTAGCCTGAGTTAGCACCAGCACAAATAATGCTGATTTCTGTAGAATTCAGTGAGCTTTAAAAATTCAGATGCAAATAGTATTAATATTGTTTATTAATATCTCCTCTAATATTTTTAAATAGAAGTTTACTTTCACCCTTACTTCATGGAAATATTATGATTATATATATACAAAAGTCTATTGTCTCTGTTTATTCTGTACCTATATTCCAGATTATCTATTCAACCAAAAATTTGGAAAAACTTGTTTTTCAAAACCCTTTTATAAATGCATTCATTTATGTTTATACAGTTCTGCCTGGATTTCCCACTCTCTTTAGCTCCACTTTCCCACTTCAGTTTATTCACTCAGTATAGTCCAACAATCTCAAATCACAATTGCTTTCTATTTTTAAGCAGGAAGAGCCATACTATGAGACATTACAATTTGTGTAATTCATTCATAAATAATATAAAATATTTAAATTTTACCTCCTTGCTTTCCTCCAAATCTGAGTCACTGCTAAACTCTTCTGTATTTAGATGTTCAAAATCAGATTCTCCAACAGCTATTGGTACGGTGACAGTAAGGCTTGGGTTGTTTATGAATGATGTATAATCACTGTCACCTATAACAGTGGCCATTCCATTTTCATTTTTGTGGTAATTCTTATCTATCCTTATTTCAGCGATGGTACAGTTGGAAATGCAATGGTCTTTCTCATCATTCAACTGATCTGTTACTGGTCTTTGATTTACAACAGCTTGTTTCCTCCAACAGGACTTCTGAACACATTCACTTGCTTTTTTCTTCACATAATTTATTCCCTTCTGAATTCTTGCAACAGCAATCTGTAAGTTGTTCATTTCATTGTCATCATCTGTAGGTGAAAGGCTGTCTGAACTAAATGAACTCAGCAGCAAGGCCAGAAAAAGGTTCAATACCTAAAAAAACCAAAAGACAATAGAGCTGAATTTTCTCAATTTTTCATTCACATGCTTCTATGACCCATTATGAACTTAGGCTTCATGTTCTCCTTTGCTGTGTATGATTCTGGAAATTACACAGTAAATAAAATTTAAATGCAATTTAAGCACAACACCTGCTCCATACCCCAATGCAGGGTTTTTTCTAGTTTTGCATTGCTGTATGGCTGTAAAGACACTTGTACGTTCTTTTTCTGCTCATGTTTGTAGGTCAGAAATGAGTGATTCTTTGGTACTGACTGAACAGATCCAGAAATTGTACTTCTCTGGCACAGGGAAGCACTCTGCAACAGAAGAAACTGCTGATCTGTGCAGTAAACTGCTTGCTTAAACACTGGTCCAAACTCACACAAGTATTTTGCTGTATGCAACTTTAAAACTGTGAAGTACACCCTGCCTCCCAACCCTCAAGTCATCCTCTTCCCACAGCAAGACAAAACATAGAATAGATACCAGTTTTACAAGCCCAGAGTTTCCAGGAGCAAAAATGGTACTAGGATAGCCAAAGAAGCAGAGTACTAGCTCTTAAAGCCTTCAGATCAGCTCTTCCATGCAGCTTTGAAGACAACAGGTTAAAACTATGTGTTGAGAACACAGAAAGACAACTGAAGCCCTGAACATGCAGCAGGGCCTGTCTGTTCATGTAAGAAATTCTAGTAGAGCTACAGTATAAAATCAGAATACAGTAAATACTGTGGAAAAATTCAGAGATGGATACTTCATTCCACAAAGTTCTATCTTCTGGTTTGGAAAAGTATTTAAGGAAGATGTTTTGTTCGGTCAACCAATTTCACAGTTCTCTTTATTATAAGAAAAACAGATCTGCAGAAAAACCTGGAGCAAGCAGCTCTGTTACTAATAGTAAGTGTGACTGATTTAAAGATAATTAGCTTATTCCTGTTGTTAGAAATTTTATTCCTAAAGAATGCCTCCAGGATGGCTAATTTAAAATCTCTTTTGCTACTGACAGTTGCCTAAAGCAAAGATGTAGAAGAATAGAGGAAGACTCAGTAGGCAATGAGAAAAGCAGAGCAAAAGGCAGAGCAATGAAGGCCTCAAATACTAGTGAGTTAATAAATATAAAACATATTTTAAAGGACAAATTTATACCTAGTAATGTACAAACTGGTACAGATCTGATGCTTTCCTCTGAAAGAGGAAAAGAAGATATAATACAGACCACTTAAAAAGTGTAAAAAGCACTTAAAAAATAGGAAGCAAAAAAGGTGAAGAGGTGAAAGACAACATTAAGTACTTGAATCTTTTTTCTGCAGAACTGCTGCCTTCCAGTTCAAGTTTCCTTACCCCACTTGTGCAAAAAGTTGGCTGTGCAGCCAGCAGGGCTCAAAATGACTTAGATTTCAGAGTCTAAAAATGTTAAAGCAGTCTTATACACAGGAGAGAGCAGAAAAAGTGAAAAAAACTCCCAACAAACAACCTGGCTATGTGTGATTGGAAGTGGTGCCTCAATAAGTCAGGGGAAAGAAAGCCCTGCCTACGTCCTCTTCTGCAAACAGCAAACTCCCATCCCGGGAGCGTAACACTTAGGGCGCCTTTATTCTTCTCTCTCTCTAGGGTAACCAGAAGTAGTCCACAAAAACCTGAACACACGATGCTTCTCTCTTGCACGCATATCCTCTGAATTACAAACCAGACCCCTGAGGGGGCCCATCCTCCAAGTTGAGGATACTATATAGGACCAGAAATCTAACAAACAGAATCTCTGCTTCAGAGCCCATACTCGTAACAAATTCAAAGTAATAAAAACCATATTTAAATAACACATTTAGTAATGCTTAAAAAACTTCATTACCGGTTCTGTTACCATTCTTTCTCTAGATGAATTCTCAAACTACTTGGGCTACATACCACTAGGTTTCCAATCACCATGACCAGCATGAAGACAGTAAGGCACATGGGTTGGCCTGCAACCTCCATGCAGTCCCACATCGTTTCTATCCATTCTCCACACAGCACTCGGAATACAATCAAAAAAGAGTGGAAGAAGTCATTCATGTGCCAGCGTGGAAGCACACAGTCACTAGAGATCTTGCAGACACATTCCTTGTAGTTTTTCCCAAACAGCTGCATCCCAACCACAGCGAAAATGAACACAATGATGGCCAGCACCAGAGTCAGGTTTCCCAGAGCCCCCACTGAGTTGCCAATAATTTTTATCAGCATATTTAGGGTTGGCCAAGATTTTGCCAATTTAAAGACTCGCAACTGAAAAACAAAAATACAGAGAGATATTATTTGCAGTAGTTACAAAACCACTATAGAAATAAATGACAGATTATGAACTACTGACTCTCAGCAATAACAAACCCAAGAAATTTCAACAGGATTCCATCAACCATAGCTTACACAGAAATAGGGAGTTTAATAAAATCCACACTTTTAAAGCTTAATAAATTTTAGAATTTGTTTTTTTGGTGTAGCATATCTGTATTCTTTTCTATGTGAAAAAACTAGCACATTGGTTGCATTTGTTCAGACAGCGAATTCTGAACATGGCATACATCTCAAATATCATGTGCAGAAATTAATTTAAAAGAAAAAAAGAAAAAGCTCAACAGAATTCTACCGAAGGAAAATAAAGGATTCTGAAATCCTTGAAGAATGGAGTCTTCCAAAGGAATATTGCCTCCAAAAATTTAAAAGGATCAGAGAGACTCACAGTCTGGAAATAAAAACCTAACACAAGACCAAGTAAAACATTTCAACTTACAAAGAGGAGAAAGTGTAACATATACTCTTTCTTACCGATAACCCACTCAAAAGAAAAAAGGTATTAAATATTTGCTGGTTTCAGATAAAAGCAAAATGGAAATGCAAAATGGAAAGAGATGACAGGGAAAGAATGTCAAATAGTTAATTTCTCAATTTTGAACTAAATATATTTTTCTAATAATATAACACATTCCTTTTTTGCCAAGGGGGGGATCAATCTTTTTTTAAAATTAAAAAAAAAATATGAATTTTATAATTCCTACATTTTTAAAAGAACACTACTAGTCTTCTTGAAATTTCCAGATATGGAAGTACAGAGAAGACTACAAATGGTTTATTTATTTATATCTCTCAATATGTACTAAATAAATTCTACATTTCATTGTGCTTTACTCATCCCCATTAAAAACATTACAATAAAATTACACCTTTCCCTTGAAAAAATACTTAGTTGCTTCTGAATCATAAAATGGCACACGACTAGTCAGTGATAACATAAATAATTTTGTAAAATGTGCCTGCAGAGATATCCTATGACACTGAGCAAAAAATATACATAATATTACTGGTGTCTTACAGGAGTACAGTTAAAATACAAATAATATAATAATGCATTAATTAATGTAGATATATTATTATAACTAATTACTAATTTATTTACCAATCGGAATGATCGGAGAACGGATAATCCATCCACATTTGACAGAAAAAGCTCCACCAAACTAAGGGTTACTATGAAACTATCAAAAATATTCCAGCCAACTTGGAAATAATAAAAAGGATGCATGGCAATTATCTTGAGAACCATTTCTGCTGCAAAAATTCCAGTAAAAACCTGAAGAAAGAACGTTTATTGTTACTTTGTAGATGAGTTGAACCAACAGATAAAGAACAACTTCAGTAAGAAGTAACAACCCTCTCACAGTGCGATGTCAGTAAGGAAAATTACCACAACCTGAACCTCACAGAGGAGGTAAGTGGCAACATCAAAATGAGCTGTAGCAGAACTCTGTTAATTTTAGTTAAACCTAAGACACATTTAGTGACCAGTGAAGTATAAGCTATTCCTAACAGGCCTCCAGTTTTCTCCTGATATCTGTCATCCACCTAATTAAAACAACTTTCCTCAGCAAGATAACAGTTGCTCCTGCCACAACGGAAGCTGCTTTAACAAAGGTCTGTGGAAAAAAAATGAATTGGTCATAAATTGGAGAGTGATGCACTATTAAATGAAGTTTCTGTGAGAACTCACAGATACAGTAAGCATATCTTCTCTCTCTACCTGCCAAAAAAAGGCCAGTTACGCTGAGGGTCATGTTGAAGTAAAACTTTCTGCCTCTAAATGCCTTACTTTCTGAAGCAGAAGGCAAGCAATGCCTCTGAAATAAATTCACTGTATTTACTGGAGGGTGTGTGACCACTGGTATCTAGAGAACTGCATAAATTATTATCTTTTACTAGAAAGATGAATAAACTTAAAAAAAAATAAATCAGGGGCATTTGAGTGTCTTTAAAAGATAGTGCTGAACAGTTCAAAAAGCAAGAAAATCAACTGCTGAAACTACACTTCTATTATGGTGGCATTTTAGCTGACTGAGAGTAAACACAGATTCTTACCAGCACGAAGGAACACTTACACAGCTCAAAATTAGATTTATATTAAGCTACTTCATTACCTATGAAAGGAAAAAATAGTTGTGTTTCCTGGGTAAAACATGCGGGCATCACAAGACAACCCTTTGCAACAGCTATTGATCCTCACATATTCATCTTCCCTGTCTTTCTCCTCAAATACATCCTGAATCTATTTTAAACAGCAACATGACATGGTTATCTTCCACAGATAATAATCCCTGACTCCAGATTAAGGTGAAAACATTGAACTATGTCTGTATTGGCTACAAAAATAACAACTCTGGACTAAAACCTGAGTACGTTCCCAACATGTATTAGAATTTCATATATTCCAATAACTGAATTGTTTTATTCTTTTCCAACATCATAATCACCAGAACTACCGCTTACTATAAGCATAGGTTAAAAAGTACAGCAGATAACACTATCTGTGTTATTGCCATTATAAACCAAACAAACCAACCATCCCAAACCAAACCTGCAGACTGCACCCACTAGGCAACAAAACCCAACTGTAGCAACCGACACATTTGGAATGAGTCACACATTCTTTCACCTTCCAAACGGTTATGGACTAATCAAAGCAATGGAAATACACAAATAACATAAAAAAATAACAGTGCAAAATAATAATCCAAAATAACACCCAGCTCTTCTTGTTATTAATGGATAAACGGAAAAAAGGATCTAATTTGGCTCCTACTTTTTTTTGTAATACCAGAAAAACTCAAGTCAGAGTTCTTTTGGTTTCATGTCATTCAAACTCTGGTTGTTGAAAACTTTATTTGCAGAAATTTTAATACAGAAATCAAACTCTGATATACAACATATCTCAAATGGTATTTTTAGACTATTTTTAGTATAACTAAAACTTTAACATTTATTTTATGGGATCATAATAAAAATAATAAAAGTAATTTATTTCCAACAGAAACCAGGTTCAAACTGTATCAAATCATATTAGTTTGATGGACTTACCTGATTTCCTATTTTAAGTACGTTATAGAAATCGTCAGTCATTGGATGATGTTCCATGGCCATAAACAGCGTGTTTAAAATTATGCAAACAGTGATAGCCAGATCAACAAATGGATCCATTACAATAAATCCAACTACATTCTTTACTTTTAACCAGGGCTCCCAACAATCCCAAATTAAGAAAGTGTGGGCAAATTTATACCAGCAAGGTGGACATTTTTGTCTGGATTCTTCAAGTTCTGGGAAAAAAAGAAATGTATAGTGAACAACTTTTGGAGAAACTGAAGATAAATTTTTGTTTATCTGTTTTTTTACATTTTAATTTTTATTCCCAGAACAATTAAGGATGTTTGGAGGAACCTCCTCAGATTTCCAGGGACTTAACTTATTGTTGCTGACTGAAAAGTTTTTAGAAGACTAGAAGAAAAACTTCAAGAGTGTTGAATTAATAATTGAAAAAGGGGTCTATTTTTAATATCATATGATCTTTAAAAAAAAACCCAATCCACCTGTTTACGCTTATATTTAGGGATAGTTTTCGCAGTAAAACCCAACTTCACAGTCCTTTCAAATGTGTATTTATTTATTTTTGGGAAGAATAAGATTAATTTCACCATGATTAAGTATTTGAAAACTACTCAAGCTTCCTCAAGGATTTCACTAGTAATAAGTTCACTGTTCCAAATAATCCTACTACAAATTTCCTTCTCCTTGTTAATTAAGGCCTGGCCTTTAATATTCTGTAACATTTTTACAGTATAGTTAGTGGAAAATTTATCACAAGGCATTTCTTCCAATAACTGTATTGCTAAACATGAACAACTAGTATAAAACACATACACATGATCTATTTTAATTAGTGTGTGTTTCTTAGCTTAGCCTGCTTATCAGATTCCTTCATTTCTTTTTTCACTATGTACATGCATTTTCTTATTCAGTTTGCGTATTTGTAATGGCTTCACATTTTTTGACTTCTGTATTTGCACTGTGATATAATACCTTGAAGCAAGTCTAAGACTATGTCAAGGAAGTTCATGCATCTGCAGTTACAACACACCTTCCATTGTATTTGTGATAATGCCAGCTATACTCATGGCTCTTTGCCTTAAATTGGGATCCTCCAGCAACTCCACTGGTATTTGGTATGAACTTGTACGCCTCTTTTTCATTTCTATTTCTGTAGTAGTGCTCTGGGGGGGCGGGGAGAGAGATAGAGATAGAGACAGAGATAGAGAGAGGTGTAAATTAAATTCAACTTCAGAAGTACCACAAAAGACATATCAGAAAGACTTTTCAACTTCAGTGAATTCATAGTATATGAAGTTTTGTATTTAAATGCTCTCCACCAGACTTTCTTTCCATTATACATATAACATAAGCCGAGTATTTTTTTAATGGCTATTTTCATGTCATACTTCTGAACACTGTTAACACTGATAAGATACTAAGAAAACCCTTAGATATTAGTTCCCAGATTATCATCGCATTATAGATGAGTACCAGTAACTCCACATTAGACATAAACAAATTTTGGAGGCCATAGCAAAGGAACCAAACCAAGACTGTTGCAGCACTGGAATTGGAAAAATACCCAGTTCCATGCTTTCTCTACCAATATATCATTTCTAAACTAGTTCAGTCACAAGACACAATAAGTGATTTATGCTAGTAAGTTTTCTGCAATAACAATTACTTACTGAAAGTAATTTTTATAGATCAATCTTGATCTCTATACCCATTCAAAATCAATTTAAAGGATATTTTTTACATTGAATAGCTATAATTTCTGATTTATTTTATGAATTTCACCTGAAGAAACAAAAGAAGTCTGACTTAATTGACCCCCCCAAAAAAGGATTTTTTAAAATGTTTTTTATTAAAAAAATTGAAAGCTGTGCTATATCATTGAACACACCTCAATTATCAACAGCATGGGCAGACTTTTTTTCAGTAAATTAAATAAATGCATGAAAATGAAAGTATAATAAACTACAGAAAATTATAACTATAAGGAATGTGACTGATGTGCTTTCAGATGCTGTGACCCGTGTAAAATTTTTTGTTTCAAAAAAATAAGGTTTCTAGGAAAAAACATGCAATGGATCCCCCTCTGCTCCATTCTTAAAGCAGACTGAGGGAAAAGGGAAAACTCATCCATTTCTCCTTCTGGTTCACTTGCCTGTACTTTTTTTTAGATTTACATTTTACCCTGATCCTAGGCAGTGAGAAACCCAGATCATCTCTGAGATCCAGGAGAAAAAAAGCTTTCAGAGCTTCTAAAATGTCAACATAATCTTAAAGGCTACACTATTTTGCACAATATCAATTATATGGATGGGGAACCAGCAGATTACTGACAGAAAATTAGGAAATACATTCAAAGGGAGGCTAAAACCATAAAGAAAGAAAAAAACGCAAAACTACATAATATGCAGAATGTTTTGAAAGCTGAGCATCCTATCTTGGATTCTAAAACAGATTTAGCAATGAAACATTACTAATTTGATTCACTACGCAGATGCATGCATATCCTTGCTCTGCAGGTGTATAAAGCCACGTTACTTTGTTCTCTTTCATTTTCCACTACCACATTCTCTGTCACTTTCATGCTTCAGCCTCTCGCTTTTGAGTGAGCCACGGTAAACCTATTTCATTACAGTAAGACAAGCAAAAGCATTCACAACTTCTCAACCATTTTCAAAGCATTTACCATTTGAACACTGTCTGCTGCAATAAAGAAAGGTCACAAAACCTGGAGTAATTTAAAACTTTCTTACGTTGTCATCAGTTGTTGGTTTATCTATTATCACCTCTGGCAAAAGCTGTCCAGTAGGCGACAGTAGTCCTGGTGGTCCATCCACTAAGGAAACCACCCCATTGCAATCCACAGTGCTGTGCATCTTCCCATTCACTGGAAACGCTGTTAGCCTTCTCGATGATCTACTAGCCTGACTAATGTTACTACTGCGCCGTTCACTGAGTCTGTGCGGCAAAAAAAGAGAACCTCTTCTGCTCCCATTATCCTCAAATGTGCTGTGCTCATCATCAGCAAAGTCGTTTTCAGATCCTACCTCTCTTCCATATCCTCTAAAACTGAAAAGACTTGTTCTGCTACTACGTCTGGGAGAGAACAGGGAGCCACGAACACTCAGTAAAGACTGCAAAGGAAACATAAGCAAAATGACCGGCTGAAGACTGTAAGTATACAAAATGCATGTCTATGTATATAAAAAAACAACCAGTAATTTATATTCCTCAGGAATCTGTCGGTGTTATTTTTAATACAATGCCTTACGTAGACTTCAGACGTACACTAGAGATGAAAGTCATCTAAATGGGTAAATTTACAGTATACCTAAAAAAAATAAATGAACATGCATAAAGCTATATTAGTTTCCATCTCTGTATTAAAGAGAAAAATCAAGACTTCTAGAAATTCTAATGATCCATGTAATCATGCATTATCTTAAAAGATATCAATACCCTTAGTCTTCTACACTGATACATTATACTTAAATTTCCATTTTATGCATTAAAAAGGGATTTCATTTCAAATTAATTAGGAAAATGCAATGCTGCTGTGCATGTTAAGACCCACCAGATCCTAAAAAGTAAAATGAGAGAGTGTAAGTACACTCTAGAAAATCATACCAACAGTAAGTCTGTATTTAAAACAATGCAACATTATTTTTCCTTGATTGTATTACTTGGCAAAGTTACAGTGAAGTTTGTTAGATATTATAGACACCTCACAAACCTCCAAAATGACAGCTGAACTATTCACAGTACCTGGTGGGGTGATGTGAATGGCTTCCCATAAGCGAGTCTGTTTCCATCGAAAGAAAAACGGAAACCTTTCTTTCTGATACTGCCATCTGATTCAGATTTCGGAAGCTTTTCATCCTTCGTGTCATCCTCTTCTCCAGAAAGCTCCCTCTGCCTTCTTTTCTTCCTCCTATTTCTCCTTTCTTTGGCACTTTTTGAGCTAAGCTTAGATGCTTCTGAAGAACTGTCTGAGGGTCCACCAATCCCACTTTCACCACTGCACTCTGCCATCTCTGCTGCAGCCGCTGCTATTGCCTGCCACAGCAATTATTAAATGCTATGCTTTACAAATTACACCATTTTTTTAAAGAAAGCTATAGTCCTTGTCCCTAAGATTCATATCAAATTACCTCTACATGTGTGACAAAGGCCTAGATGGATTTGTGCAAAACTTCAAATGGAATTCTGTAATATGAATTAAAATAAAAGGGCAGTTATGAAACTTCCCATTTGGAGTTCTACTCTGCATCCATATCATGGAGTCAGCCCGCATTGTGTACAGCCATAAATTTCACTAGAAAATACTTGAAGATTAATAAATTTATTAATCAGAGTGTAAGCAACTGCAAACAAAAGCTACACAGAGTCATACTTCAGTCTGTATTAATTTAGTAAACTAATTTTAACTGTTATTTTAAGTGACAGCTTCCTTAAGCTGCTCTTAGGAAAAAACTCTGGGATACCACTTCCAGTCTTTGATTCACTGGTGGTAACACAAGCAGCAAAAATTAGTCAGAAATTTATGTGTAAAAATATTTTAAACTCTAATCAAAGCTTGAAAAATATTTCACAAGTACTGCAATTATTTCTAAGCTTAGCATTTGGAAAATCATCATGAGAGGTTACTAAACGCTACCCCTAGATAAGATATATTTATTTTAAAACTTTAAAAATTATTTTAAAAATTCTGACTTGGGAAGTACTTTTGTTCTCAGTTCAGAAATTCATTAACGCTTTAGACATTACACATTTAAAAGGCAATGAAAAGCCATAGAGAAAGTTGTCTTAAGTAATTGTAAGGTATGTAAAAGAACGTTGGGGGTTTAAATATGTTAATTATTGGCTTTGTTTTGAATTAATAGCACACAATAGAATATACTAAAGCTCAAACTCTTGTTAGAAAATACCTGAGCTTCTTCTTGCTGCTTCTTCAGCTGCTCAAGCATCTGCTGCAAGTCTGCCTCCCTCTGTTCTGCTTCAACCATAGTTGCTTGATTTTGTTCTTCATAGGCCATGGCAACCACGGCCAAAATCAAGTTAATCAAATAGAAGGAACCCAGAAAAATGACCAGAACAAAAAATATCATGTATGTTTTGCCAACAGCTCGTAGCGTCTATAGGAGAAAAAGAGAAATGATCCATCTGGTGAAGACATGCATCAGTTCTGCAGTTCATAAGCATTTACTGAATTTGAAAAGTGCACAACTATTAATGAGTTGCTCTTCCTTTCATAATAAGATCATACAAGTTTTCTGAATTACGTAGTTAAAGGGAGCATTCATATGTGTGAAAATCATGTTTAAGGATCATGCTGCTTTGAGACAAATCTCTTTTAATGCCTAATAATCTTGAAAAGGATGTGAGATCAGAGTAATTAATGTAAATCACACATCACAGGTTGGATGCTTAGTATGCTTACCATCCATTAGGATGCTTTCCCCTAGAAATAACCAAAGAATTAAAGATGGCACAATTGATTAAATAATTGAAAAATAATATTTATTATAATTAAAAGTTTTTCACACACCATATAATGAAAAGTTATGGTAAGAAAAGTAATTTATATCAAGACATGCATTCTTAGTTATCAAAAATAGGATTCAAAGTACAGAAATTAAGATTCGGATTTTGCTGTCACAGAGTACTTTTACAGTTTAAACTCAAGACTAAAGTTTTTGAAAATAAGATCTTATAATAAAGCACAAAATGAGATATACACTAAAAAAAATTAAATAAAGGATCAAAAAACTTCATGTGCCTCTTCAGAAATCATGTGAGATTCTGTAGTAAGTGCCCATGTCTGCTTAATTCTGCAACTGAATTTGCATCCTTTATTAAATACTGTTCATTTTCAATTGCTAACAATAGCAATGGTATGTAATATAAATATGAATGGCCTTTCCGTGTTTGCTTTGGGGCCAGTAAGACACTAACCACAATTTTTACTATACACTCACTAGCCGATAAAGATTTTCCCAGTAGTCCTGTGTCATCAGTCGAAACAGTGACAAGAAAGCCCAACTGAATGTGTCAAAGCTAGTATATCCATAGTTGGGGTTTCTACCAGCTTTCACACAGATAAACTCTTCTGGACATTTACTAGGAGGGAAAAAAAAAAGAAAAAGTAAAGCAATGCATATTAAAAAATCATATAACACTAAAATTATTTGTACCGTGACCTTCTAATGAAGGTTCATTAGAAATAATCTGTGATGGGGGCTGCTATTTGTGGGTTTACAACATTTCAAAAATCAGTGAGGAAATGAAAAAAGTGTTTTTTAAAACAAATCAGAAAAGAGCAAACAAGTAAATGAAAATCTTTCTTCCTACCTTCTTTCACCATTATAAACAAAATAAAATTTATGCCCAACAGTTTGGTATTACCTCTGTAGATAACTCTTCAATGGAAACAATATATTTACTTAACACAGAGATTCCCTAAGGTGAATAATTCCATGCAAAAAAAAGAAGTCAGTACACATATTTTATGCTGAATTTTGTCTGTCAGCAGGGCTGGCATATCAGATTTCTGGGTTTCTTCAGGGTTTTGAATTAGGTCTAGTCAAAATAAATTCTACCAATTCCTCAACAGCAAGTAACCATCATACTAATAATACTTTTATTTCCTGAAACTGTATGTATCAGTTTCAGTTACGATTACATACTTGAAGGGTAGAAGAGATTCTTGCCTCCGAAACCACTCTAGAAAAACACTATAAAGTTTTTTTTCATATATGTGCGCGTATATCTGATGCATATTTACACACACACATTAAATTATCTAAGTTACTTACATATATACATGAAATGTTTACAAAAAAACATTTAAGTGTATCTGTTTTAAAGACATAACCAACCAAAACCAAGGGATGGACTGATTCATCATTAGAATATAGAATTATGTGATTTTGTTACAAAGAATTGTCACAAAGAGAAAGCAACAGTGCCATGCATGCAGTCCAGAGACAGAAGAATCCTGAAGATGTCTTCCAAAAGTTGGTCATAAGTCCCAGTGCCCCATGCCTATTTTAGAGATGAGAAATGGCATGAAACCAGTGATAAAGAAGTATGTTCTTAAGTCATCGATAATGCAATATCTACTTGCTGAAATGGAATTTTCTGGTTGCATAAGAGGTTTTAAAAGAAATTTACAGCAAAGTATTTTCTCATTTAACATTTTTACTCATTCAAGTGTTTATTTACTATGAACCGTGACCAAATGTTATTGACTGTGTAGTTAGGTGGCTAAATTAGCTTTTGAAGTTCAGAGTGATATGTTTTACATTTTGTTTTGACAGGTAGTCAAATCTTTAGTGTACCTTACCCTGCATCTGAGCTATTGCCACAAAGCAGATAATCCTTTTCTCCTTCTATGCGATAGAAATGACCTAAAAAAAAAAAAAAAAGGTAGCAACATGATCATAAATGGAAGGAGTATCTTCTTATTTTATTTTGTGAGGATGAACTTATGTTTGTTATCCTGGTTTGAATGTTCATAATCTCCCGTTCATGTTTTCCCAATAATGGGTTCAAATACTGGCACAAACTTACTGGCAAGTAAAGTTGCAAAATTAAAGAATAAAATAAAAACACAGTGTAAAAAGAAAATCCTAGAACAATGATTAGAACACAAACTGCATATTCTCTTCTTGAGTTATAGCAAACACTGAATATCTTTCAAAAATCTGATGTTCAATAAATAAGAGGACAAAGCTGAAAACTACTTCTCTTATTCAGTAGATCGATTGTAACCAGACAATTAAAGCCTACCTTATTGAAAATGGACCTATTTACAACGGCTGGCTAACAGTTTTGAAGTCAAAGCTACATTAACTAGCACATCCTGTGACCGAAATTATGAAGGTAGCATTTCCAAGGAAGATGAACGTTCCAAGGACAATGTTATAGCAGCTGCTGTACTATGAACAACTTTACAGAATTCTTCTCTTAATTTTACGGTGGCAGCCTTCAGAAATAAAGCACTGTATTTTGTTATTAATGATTAACAACTGCGTTGTCAAAAGAAAAAAAGGGAAAGAAAAAATAAAAGATAATACAGATAGAAGGATGATAACAAACTGGGGAAGAAGTTGATATGAGTGAGGGCAGACGCCATTCAGAGGCACCGAGGCAGGCTGGAGAAATGGGCTGACAGGAGGCACAAAGTTCAGCAAAGACAAACGCAGAGTTGCGTGCCTGGGAAGGAAGAGCCCCTTGCAGTGATACAGGCTGGGAGCTGACTGACTGGGGAGCAGCTCTGCAAAAAGGCCCTGGGAGCCTTGGCAGACAGACAGCA
>JAVJGI010000064.1:22257776-22294405 GCA_035590275.1 Ibycter americanus | reverse complement strand
GCCCTGTGAGGAGAGGCTGAGGGACCTGACCTTGTTCAGCCTGGAGAAGGGAAGGCTGTGGGGGGAGTTGGTAGAAAGCATCCAACAACTACAAGGAAGTTATCAAGGGGACAGAGCCAGGTTCTTCTCACTGGTGTACAGCAGGAGAATGACAGGCAATGGGCATAACTTGAAACAAGCAAGGTTCTGACTGGATATAAGGAGAAACTTTTCACCATGAGGACAGCCAAGCACGAGATCTGGAGAAGCAACAGTGATCTGGAAAAAACTCATTCCAACTAAACTAATCTTCTGTCATCCTCAGCTAATATCCTCAATGTACCTTTCAAGCTGTGAAAAGGCTTTGACTTTCATGGGGTAAAAAACTATTGTAGTATTTAAACAGTCAGAAACCGCCATGGAATGAAGAATATATGAAGACAGGAGGATTCTAAACCAAACAAATCAAATCTAGCGATGCCAAAATTCTACCATTTAAGAACAGTGCTTATACAATGTTAGAAAAATTACAGTCCTATTACTTCCATAACATCTTCAGAGCTGGCCAAAACTCTGAATGTTCAGATATTCATCTAAATGCCAGGTGCCAATACTATTAACATGGATCCAAGAACTGTACACATTTTCAAAAAGTGAATCTGGCCTTGTTCCTTAATAAAAGAGAATGCACAGATGTTAAGAAAAGTCACTAGAGGGTATCACACTCAGCCACAGATGACCAGCATATGATATGCTGAACAAAATCCACTTCATTTCCACATCCCTCCTTAGGCAAACAAACTAGCTAAAATGATATATGGCACAGAAATGTAAATACAGTCACAGAATTTCCCAAACTTTAACAATTCAGCACTATAGAAAGCAAATCTGAAAATACATAAAACAGCAGAGAACTTTAATGTCCATTTCTAAGTAAGGAAGGAAATATGACTCATCAAAACTCAACCTGTAACAACTGTATTTTTTTTAACTTTTGGATCAGTGAGAAGGAAAGCTAGCATCCCTTATTCTACCAATTTCTTTTCACTTAAATACACTACTTTTACAACTATTTATTGAGCTATAGCCTGTAAATCCACTTCTAGCACAAACCCACATATGAAAATGAATCAAATTTTTGGCAATTAAAAGTTGTTATACTACATCTCACAGTTCATTGTGTATTACCACTTTACTGGTGCCATCACTTAAAATGACACAAGTACAAAAAATTAATATCCATGTGTTTCTGAACTAGCCTGAATTTTATCACTTCAGTCTACAGAGATTAACACTGTTGAAAAATATCTGAATAAAGAGGTCTTTGTCAGCCCTCTTAGTAACAACAATAGGTCCTACAGATGAATACCATCTTCTTCCCTGAGTGCTTTATTTTCACAGAGAGCAATTGGTTTCCTAGCTTTACCTAATAATAAAAGTACATTTTAACTAGGAAATCACTCTGACATTTATCTAGTGCTTCTCTGTCTTATTTATAACCTAAAGATACACGGAGAGGCTAAGAGAATTGGTTTTGTTCAGCCTTCAGAACGCCAAAGCGTGTATGTGTGAGGATCTTCATGCTACCTACAAGTATAACACGAAAGACTGTAACGAAGATGGAGCCTGACTCTTCCCAGTGGTGCACATTGGTAGGATAAGAGGCAACTAGCAGAAGTTTGAGCATGGAAAATTCTGAATTTATATTAAAAAATGTTACTGGAACATGCTGCCCAGAAAGGCTGTGGTATCTCTATGCTTGGAGATATTAAAACTTTATTGGTCATGGCATTGAGCAGTCTGCTCTAACTGGACCTGCAGCTGAGCTACAGTTGGTTTGGGTGACTGTGGAGATCTTGTCCAACCTGCATAATTCTGTGATTCTATAACCAACCTAACCCTATAAATACGTTTCTAAGTTCAGTTAATGGAAAGAACAATCATGTCAGCATGAGTTTGGCATGCAATACCTGTAAATTCCTATTCTTTGTCATCCTATTTAATTGATTTTTATCTTTAACTTATAGTATGAAACAGTAATCTTGTGTGTGCACTTATACACAAAAATTTCAGCAGGTTACAACAGTATTTCTTACTTTCATTCTCAATGTATGCTGTCCAATCAAAGACTGTACCATTAAAGTATGGAACTAGGTATTCTTCAAAAGACGTTGAATTTTCTGATGGCCATAACAAGCACTTATTCTTCAAATTGCCCATGAACAGCTGCAGTCCTATTAGTGCAAATACACTCAGGCAAAACACAGTCAAAATCATTACATCTGAGAGCTTCTTCACAGACTGAATTAAGGCTCCAACAATAGTCTTCAAGCCTGCAGACAGAGGCAGATTTTTATTATAACATTAAATATTTACCTAAGCTAAAATGCAATGTGAACTGCTTCAACACATTATTAAATATCATGCACAGCTTCACAAAAATAGTCTTACAATATATTCCAAAGGAAAAATGCGCCAATAAGCCCCATTGATCCTGACAAATTAATTTGAAAACATGAATGGAAATGAATGGTACACATTCCCAAACACCTGCTCTTCAGACGAAGACATAACTTTTTATTCATGCTCTCTATACATGTAAACTACATGTAAAGAAAATCATTAATTTTATATTCTTCTTGATGCCTCTTGCCCCAAACCTTTGCCAGTGCTCTATTCCAATACACAATGTGTTGGTTCTATAACAGCTAAAAAAATCCAAAACACAATTGCATTGCAGTAGAAATGTTAATGATCGCATTCTATTGCATCCTATTCAGCTGGAGGTGGGGTTTGGTGAAGATAGGCATCTTAAGGTAATAAATACATCATGCAGTTTTCATGCTAGTCTTTATTATCTTAATCTTTTGTCAGGGATTCAACTTATACAACAGGCTGAAATTTTCAATCCCAAATGGCTTTGATAAATAGTAACATTCACATTAATATGAGAAAAACAAAAAGAATTAATTTTGATCCTTAATGTGGGAGAGAAAATTTGACATCATGAAATGGAAATATACACAAGCTATGTGATTCAATTTCTCATGCAAGAATGTATTAAACTCTGAGGCTGAGTGTTTTAGAGAATTAGAAAAGGGAATCAAATTAAAGTTAAGGCTAAAACCTGGATCCTTCTGTTAAAAATACGAGTTCAGCTTCTGTGGAATATCAGTCAGCCTCAGTGTTTAACCTCGCTCTCACCTGGAATGACTGATATTGTTTTCAAAGCTCGGAGAACTCTGAATGTTCTCAATGCTGAGACATTGCCCAGGTCCACAAACTCTGTCACATATCTGTAGTGAGGGATTCCACACACAAACACAATGACAGCACACACAAAATTAAACAGAGATTATGTAGAGCGCCTACCATTTTACACAGTTACTTCTTACCTGGGATTACAGAAATAGTTTTCAAAGCTCTCAATACTCTGAAAGTTCGAAGAGCTGAAACATTGCCTAGGTTTACAAACTCTGTTATATACCTGTAGGATTAAATCACAGTTATTAAGGTAGAGTGTATACTACTTACCTGGACCTGTAATCCAGACTTTTTTTGGAAGGGGTAACTTTAAATGAAGAATTTGCATTCATATTTTCCTGTCTCAATTACGTTTTCCCTAAGAAACACACCTTTAAGTATTTCCATTGAATGCAAATTAAAAATGAAATGGATTTCCCTGATTTTATTGTTTAAATACTATTCAAAATTGTATGCTCAGTGGTAACTTCTCTTTTGTACTGTGGGATAGTCCACTAATTCTGTTGTGTGCTACATTATTGTAAAATATGAAAATGGAAAAAGTTCAAACACAATTCAACTACAGTTAATTTTAAATGAGCTAAGATAATCCCCCAAAAATATTATAACTTCAAAAAAAGTTCTGATAGTTTAGTTAAAATAATTCTATACTTACGCAAAGGAAATGACAACAAAATCAAGCCAGTTCCAGGGGTCACGAAGGCAAGTAAAGTCATTTATACAGAAGCCTCTCGCAAGGACTTTTACCAGAAATTCAAAAGTATAAATCCCAGTGAAAGTGTACCTATAAGAAAACATTCAAGCAATACTTAAAAGACTGTCATTCAGTGATACTGAACATCACAGAAATAAAGGAAAATCACTCAAAATCAGTGATTAGTACACGTACTGTAATAGGAGTTTGATTAGTACATGTATTGTAATAGGAGTTAAACTCACTTAAACTATGACTTTTTGCCTACCATTCTTCTGCAAGATAATTGGATGTATTTATTTATTTATCTGAAACGTATTTTTGCAGTTTCTGACATATAAGATTTTGAAATTTCAGCACAAATAGTAACAATCATGACTAATATGAAGAAAATAGTTTTGCTCAAATAAAAATTTCAGCCTGGTTGCCATGTCAGAAATAAAATCCATGGGTAAGTGAAACCTAGTGTTTACTAAAGTTACTTGATGGCTGATTAGGTAGAGCTGAGGTGTCAAACAGTAATCCTCAGCAGAGGTATTTTCTTTAAAGGTGTATCCCCCATTTTGAGGTTTTGTTACTCAAAACGAAGGTGCTTCATAGGGGCTATAGAAAGCACCTTCCACACTAAAAAGCAGTAGTTTCAGGTTGAATAGCTATTTTCTTCTCTCTCTCTCTCTCTTTTTTTTTTTTTTAATAAATATGCTTGCAGGTCCATGCTGCTTTGGGTTGCAGCTAGGACCAAACTCCACGCTAAAAAGGGAATAATGGTATTACACACAAGGGTAAGTAAAATTACATGGTCTAGCTCTTAATTTAGCTTTTCATTTTTAAACCACTTAAAAAATTATTAGCTAATTTAAGTATACTTACTCTACATTCTTTGTCCACTCTGGAAGGTTCTTCCATGTCATAAATACACAGTTTGTCAAAATAGTGAGCATAATGAGCATGCTGAACAATGTTGACTCTAGTTAAGGAACATACTCCTTTTTAATGCTGAATTTGCATCAAACAAAACATGAGGAATCGACCAGGCTATAGAACACTGACAATATATATGACAAAAATCAGTTTATTATCACTAGCAGTGTCATAAATAATGCAAAGATGTTTCACAATAATGATGACTATACCACTAACACTGTAATCTAAGTATACATGATGTGCATCTTTTCCTCTGAATTTAATCACAGGGCTAAAGTGACAAATCTTAGCTCTGATTCATTTTGAGAGAAAGAATTAAGTACATGAACACATTTAAACACTAAACCAAGAAACCCACTGTTATTAAATATTTAAAAAGACCAGTAATAGTTTTTAACAAACCACTTGAAAAGGATATGAATGAACCAAAATCTTAATAGCTATTCTTCTAATAATATTGAAAGGAGATAAAAGGTACAAGGCAGGTGTGGCACTGAACCTGAAGATTGTCTTCCCTTTATTCAATACTATAAATGTCTTTTAAAAAACAAAACAAAACAACACAACAAGGGGGAGGGAAGGGGGGAGGGGGGATAGGAAATAGAGGAAATAGGAAATTAAGGATACATGTTAGCAACCTTGCCATAAATAGAAGCTGCACTTACACAGATATAAGTAGCCACATTTCAGTAGAATTATACAAGCAAATATCAGATTCCAAATTTTTACATGAGCAATGAAAACTGAACACCATACATTCTTTGTCTCTGTGCTCTTAAACAAAACCTGCATTTCAGCATTTTCTAGGATTATCTAATTACATTAAAAATATAATTTAAATATTGTCTTTTTTAACATTTAAACTTAATCCAACTATATTACTTACACTTCAGACCAAAGCTGGCAATGCAAAACAAAGCACCTAACTAAGCATTTTTTAACACTTACGAGCAACTATTTAATCATTTCAGCACTTTAAAACTGCTTTGAGGTGGGACATCCTTGGCTTTTAAAGGCTTTACTGCTTTTATTTGCTTGTGCACTCATCACTAGTACCATTTATGCAACCATTTTTTATTTTGACTAGAAGACACGATGAAAACGTCATCCAATGAAATCTTAATTGAAACTACATCTTATGATTGATCCCAAAAGGCTAACATCTGGAAATAAGCAGGTTTTAACATTGATTCTTTCTGTTTTCTAATGATACTCTATTGTAAAAGAAATAGATCATTTGATCTATTCATTAAGCTGAAACAACAAAAACTAAAATAACTAAAAAAACCTCCATCCAATTATTAGTCTTCAACAACCTCTGCTAGAAAAAAACCACTGCTTTAACTTAGTTGCTTCTTACAGAGATAATATAGCTCTTTGGTCACTTACATGCAAAATGCTGATCTCTTGAAGTGAATCTCATGTCAAGAACCTGTTCTATGTTTCTAATTCAACAATCAATTTATTAATTTACATAATAAAATAACAACTGGCTCCTTATTTCGTACTGCCTTTTTAATGTAAACTCAACTTTGCTTTCCATTCTGAACATCACTCCACATCTCATGCCTACGTAAAAGCATCTTTTCTTCATCTGTACTTGCTGAAGTCATCACCCTTGCTCTTCCCTCCTTTTGTTATCATTATATCTATATAAGAAACTAAGTCACATTACAGTACACATATATAAATCTGATTTTGTCTTCAAATCTATATTGGGCTGTACCACAGACCCGATATCGAAATACAAAGTACACAGTTTTAGTCTTCACACTCGGTCCCATGGGAGAAGTGAATGAGGGTACTGACATGAATGTTATTTTCATACTGTTTTGCTAAACTGACACTGATCCACAAATCCTCTTTTTTATTTCTGGGAAAACTTTGAATCCACACAGATGTAAAGTGACTATAAAAGGAATGATGCAGACACTTTCAAGAATGTCTTTGCTCTGTGACGTACTGTTATTGAAGGCATATGACCACAAATTCTCCTACCAGCGTACTGTCTTCGTGTTTGTCATGGGGCAGTGCAGAGAGTGATTACTTGCTGGGGAATTGGTATTAAAATCATCCTGATTGTTAAAATCATCAGGAAAAACACAACTGGCCAGAAAAATCAAATCCTCCCCATGAGACTCAGAACAGTTGCAGTGGTCCTGAAGCAAACTCTAGCATAAAGAACTCACACCTGTAAGCGACACAAGCTGTTACCAGTACACAGAAATCACATCACATGAAGTTGGTAATACGTGATAATAATCTTTTCTTTTTTTACTTATGTCCCTCCCTAGTCAAACACAGTTTAACATTTAATTTTTTGTAAAACAAATATTTCCATGAGATTTCAAGGACTATTCGACAGTTGATTGTTTCAGCATATGACTGAATGAGCACTTTGTCCAAAGAGCACCCTACTAAACTAGATCTCAGATACTGTCTGTATTTCCTAGAGATCCCAGGAACAGAGTAGCCAGTCAGAGAGGAAGTTTTCAAATGCTTCACTATTCGATCAGATTTGTAGCGATTAAAAGACTTCTAATGCAAAATCCACTAACTTAAAATATGATCATAAGGAAATCTTAGACATTAAAAGCTCCTTTTAAAAAAAAGTAACTTAAGCAGCAGAGTTACAGTCTTATTTATAGTGTATTCAAAATAATACACGTCATCACATACTGTGTAATACTTTCAACCATAGCTTCTGACTACCTTCACACCAGAGCATTTATCACTTTATAGTTCAACAGGAGTGTTCTAAATACACTCAATATAAACCACTTACTTTTTTATTGATATAATATGGATCCAGGTCCTCCAGGGGCTCAGAGACCATTCCTGGAGGAATATCACCATAAATAAATGGCAGTGTCTTTCCTGCCTCTAAGTCATTCCTTGGCTTTGGGTGATCTTCTTCATGACCACTATCGTCTTTATGCTCGTCTTTGTCACAATGAGATGCTTCATCAGCAATACGTTTTTCAATAGCTGCAAGAGATTCTTTGGTGAAATAGAAGAAGCTGTCACATCCTGGTGGTACCAGCATTGCCTGTGCCATCTTTTCATTCTGCAGATTCTAAATGATCTTGTGCAAGAAGATCCTAGGAGAACATGAGAAAAAAAGAAGCAGATAATAGAGGGCAACAGCAACAAAACCCCTCAAATAAAAGCATTTGGTAAGTCATCATCTGTCCCTTTTCTAATTCTAAAGCACTGTAGCAAGAAGTATTTGCATTAATTGTCAGATACTTAATAGAAAATTAGCTACCAGTAACAACATATTAAATAGATACAAGCTGTGAGGTAAAGAAAAAAATGAAAGGGAAAAAAAATAATCAAAGTTGCATAGAGTTTCTCAACTCAGGTTAATACAAACCTCACAACAAGAAAAAAAGGAAAAACATTTTCACTATTCCCTAGCCTAAATATTAAATTAAAAGACACCTTATTGTGATAGAGTAAGAAACGTGTTAAACATGGCTATGTACTGCCATTAATGGTTACAACTTCTAACATACGGCTTTATACATCAAGCTGGCACGGTACCTAAAAAAACCTACAACTTACAAAAGTAGAAGAAAAAAACACACCCTTTCTATTACTCTTATTTCTGATGGCAACACTACTCCATCTGGTGGCTTACACTATGCTTGCTAAATTAACATTAATATACTATTAGACAGGTACTACATAAACGCGTTCTATATTTAAAGCCATAGGCACAAGCAGAAAGCAATTGGGCTGAAGTTTAGTCTGTCCCTTTTTGAGTTTCCTGACTTGCATCTTTGTGATTTTTAATTTTAACTTTGGTGGTGCTGTGCTCCATAATTAAGAAACTTACAATGGGTGAAGGGTTTAGATTTATACAAAAACCACAGCATACTCTCCCCAAAGTCACAGTACTCTCTCTGAGGCCAAATATCTTTTCAAAAGATCTAAAAATAATCAATCTATTCAATTACGACAAACAATAACAGATCACTTCTATCTAGGTTTTTATTTTCTACAGTGGGAGCACAGTTAACACCCATGCGTGCAGTATCTTCAGAAAAAAAACAATTTTATAAACATAGACAAAATGGAATCCAGTCCTGCTTGCTGACACCGGCAAGCACTATAGGCTTGGTCAACCCAGCATGGTGGTGGGCTGGGCTGGGCTGGCTGCCAGCCTCCCAGCCAGCTGCTCTCTCACTCCCGCCCCTCAAAGGGAAGCCGGGAGGGGAGAATGAAGTGACAAAGCACACGCCTTGAGATAAAGACAGGGAGATCACTTACCGAATCCTGTTATGGGCAAAACAGATTCAACTTGGGGAAAAATAATTTATTGCCAATTAAAATAGATCTGGAAGATGAGAAACAAGGACAAAACCTAAACCAACTTTCCCCCACCTTGCCTCTTGTTTCCAGTCAACTTCACTCCATTTTCAACTCCTATACCTCCTCCCTCCGCCAGTGGCACCGGGAGGATGGGGAATGGGGGCTGGGGTCAGAGCACTGCAGTTCCTCTGTGCCACTCCCTCCTCCTCACGTCTTCCCCCTGCTCCAGCGTGGGTCCTTCCCACAGGCTGCAGGGCTTCAGGGTAAGACTGCTCCAGCACGGGCCCTCCACATGCCACGCGGCTCCTTCAGAGAACATCCACCGGCTCCAGTGTGGTGTCCTCCACAGGCCACAGCGCAGGGAGGGACGTGCCAGGGCCGATACATGGGCTGCAGGGAAATACCTGCTTGACCACAGCCTGTCCCACAGGCCTCAAGGAATCTCTGCTCCAGTGCCTGGAGCCCCTCCTTCTTCCCTGACCTTGGTGTTCGCAGGGCCATTTCTCATGCTTTTTTCCTCACACTGACATGTGCTGCATTGCCCCTTTCTGGACGTGTTTTCCCACAGGCGCCACCACCTTGGCTGAGGGGCTCAGCCGTGCCCAGCGCGGGGCAGCCATGGCCGCGCCTCGCAGAGGCCCCTGCAGCCCCTCAGCAGAACGGGTGGTGCCGCAGGCGCCCGGTGCAGAAATACCGTGAGCACTGGTCAGGGTGTTGTGAGGCCTAATTCCCAAGAGGAAAAACCTTGAAGCAGATTTAGATGAGTTGCTCCATTTGCTACAGGCTTCTGTCACCACAAATGTCGCAGACAGCCTGCTCCGCCCAGGAGACGAGACCTGGCTAAAGACGTACCTTTTTTTCTGATCACAGTGTGAGTGAGCTTAATAGTAGGGGTGTGCTGGGAGGGAAAAAAAAAAAAAGATAATGTACTTTTTCATGAAGTGGAACAGCTCCAAAGTCAATTAACACATGACATCACGAGTCCCAGAAACCTGCCTCTTCTATGGCAACTTTTAGGTCAACTCAATGTTAGTTGAGGAAACTTCCTGGTTTTCGACAACTTTCCAGGAGAAACTAAATTCTCGTGGACACAAGCCATCTCTTCGTCAAAACTAGCCAGTCAAGGGTATGCACAGACTTCAAATCCCTGCTTCTTCAGTTGAGCTACAACAGCTTCTGAGTGCTTAGCAAGTAACTCTTTACCACAATAAAACACACAAAGAAGGGGTCTTTGCACAGGCTAGGAAAGAGATGAGAAAATTCCTAATAAATAGCTATAGAAATCAGACATTTTTCATGTCAGCCACAAAGCACTTTAGGAAAACACAGAAATGTGGGGTTTTTTTCTGGAACAGAAAGCCTGAGAATGCCAAGTTTTCCCTCATTTATTAAAAAATTAATAATTTCACGCCATCTTAAAGTGATTCACCATTCAAAAATGAAAGGTTTGATTGCTGTTTAGCCTTCTCCAGTGAACCCTTCTCAAATCCACAGCACCAATGAGCCTGAAGATCTGCCCAGCCACACGACCAAGAACCAGCTGAGTCTCAAAAGGTACTTTTCTTTCAGAAGTTGGATGACATCTGTGGCTCTAAATACCCAGGGAACGTGCACCAGCAAAAAGGAAGACAGATCTGTCTTACAAGAAAGGACACCAGGATCCTGTTCCATTAACTTCATTTTTACCTAAGAGCTAAAGTAAGGGTACCAAATAATACTTGCAGTACTTAGGTCATTTATTTGGCTTACAACTCTGTTTTCCAGAAACAACAGGTGTGTGTGCGCATGTGTATTATCTGCTTCTTTATTTGTAAGCTGAAAATTCACAGGGATTTCCTTAGTGCGAGCAGCCATGTCTATTTATTTTTTTTTTAAGTCAAGGAAAGTTCTTACTGGCAGGGGCTTTTTCCTACACCAAGGTGGCAGCAGCACTAAATAACATGTTTTCCCTGAAAAGCCCAGTCCTATATGGTATATTAACAAATACTGTATGTGTTGCAACAGATTCTGAGGACTTTGTTTTCTCTGTATTGAGTGATGCAAACTACAATTAATAGATATGCAGGTATATGTAATCAGTCTACACACACTCAGTTATTATCTAAAATGGTTAGATGGTTGCACAAACTCTTTTAGAGTCTGAAGAGACAAGAGAGCAAGACTTTCAGCCATTAGAACAACCTCTACCTTAAAACCAAATAAACCAGGAGCTGTACACCTGGTGCTGCCTTGTTACAGTCATGCTGCCCTTTATGGGATAAATAGAATACAGGCTTATTCGGCACATTGACACAACACTGACCAGTCCAACATGCCTACAAACAAGTAGGGGCATGTTTGGCAGTCTAAGAAATATGTAACTTTGTGTTTTGATGACTATCTTCAGAAACAAAATGGGCAGAAACAAACATGTCAACAAAAGAAAGGGGAGACGCTTTCAGAGAGTAAGACAAATATATACCATAACATTCAGCTAATCCTTTGGAGGATGCTCTCATTACTTGGAAAAAGACTTTATAAACCTTTAAAAACAGTTTTCTAGTCAACTTTATCAATATAAGAGAAGGTGATGAATACAATGCCTGCAGTAACTGCTTGTTACCAAACATGTTCTTGAAAAATGTCACTGTTATGTCTGTCTATGCATTTAGGCTAAATTTACTCTTTAGAAGTTTATAATACATAAAAGTTCATGACTGTCCATTTTATCAAATACCACTACAGACTCATAGCAGTTTTTCTGAATTGTTACAGATGTTATCAGAATGAAAAACAATCTTTCCACTTGCATGTTCATATTCTACTGGCTTATTCAGCAAGACTTAAGTGGTATCCTTAGGGCTGAGATGAACTCCAGTATTTCTCTCTAGAGACACCTTAGCCCATGACTGCCGCACACGCCTCGGTGTTAACCTAAAACAGAAAAAAGTTCTTTTGCAATACATAACAGGAGTCTCTTCTATTAATGATTTACCCTAGCAGCCTAATCACAACCCATGCTTGCAAAAAACCTCACACCTATTAAACACATCCTGAGTTACAATTCAGTGACTGTATTTTGTTGCCATGACATTTTTAAAGTACTGCAAATATATAAACTCTGCAGCATTGTGGAGCAAACTAATGCCACTTATATCATAACCTCATGGAAATCAGTTTATCCAAGAAAGAAATGGAGTGGACAAAAAAATTATGAAAACAGGTGGATTGGTTTAATGACTGAAATGTTCTCCCTCTCTTTTCCACAATCCTGATAGCTTCTGTATTATGAACTAAGAGGTAATAAATCAAATCAGAAAACGAGAAAGAATCCTGAAGAAACACACTGACACCTCTCCCCTCCGAAAATCCCGCAAAGGTCCTTCTGCAGGCTTATACACACACACATAAAAAAAATATATCCACCATCACTAAAAAACAAAACCCATCACATATACCCCCCTTTCTCAGCTTGCTATTAAGAAATAAGCTTCTAATCCAACATGACTGTATTGTGCATGTAAGCCTGAATGGAGACTCTCTCCATCAAACAGGACAGAAAAAGCAAGTTATAGATGAAAGATTACAGGCAACTGCTGCATGCCACTGACTACCTAGTAGCATAGCACTACAAGGAAATTCCTCAGTCCAGGAATGAGCCAACAGCAACATGATACTAATGTAAACATTAATATATTCTTATGGAATATGGTTGAACGAGTAAGAAAAATTTTCTAAATTTTTGATGTTTTGAAATACCTTTTTAATATGTATAAAAAGGGTCATATTTATGTTATTTTAGAAACCGTACATCTCTTTTATTACTCCATTTTCTATGCTTGACGTGTATAGAGATTGCAGCTCCAATATGTTCTCCATCAAGTTGCATTAAATCTAGTCCTATATTATTTTACAGGTAGAAGTTCAAGGTTTTGAGCTTGAGTCCACTGGCTAAAAAAGAAAAGCATGAAAATATTGTTTGCATTTTCTATAGGAATGTACAAAATGCTTATTTTAACATTTAAAAAAAATAATGGTCAGGGTTAGACCCAAACCATAAAACAAACCACCCTCAATACTGAGGAAATGTGTTTCCCACACAGATATAGTCTATCTATCTTCATATTTTTTCAGAGTCAGAAACAACACATCTGCTCTTACTACTCTATACTCCATAAGATAATGATGAATTTTTAAAATATTATTTTCAATGTTCTCTGTACTATGGTACATTTCATAGTGCTACCTGAATAACTTGAATAAAGTTTTCAGCACACTAAAGAAGCCACGTGAAATTACTAAGTCCCAATAACCCAATAAGTCTTTATAATAATAACCCAATATAAGTCTATAACCCTTTATAAAAATAACCCAATATAAGTCTCATGTGTAAAAATTAGTTAAAAAGAAGTTACTACCATGACAGTCAGGTGAAGATGTACATTGAAATTCAGATAGGCAAATCGAGTTTGATGAGTTGCAAGCAAACCTACATACATTTCCTTTGCTATGCAATTTTTTGTGCATGTGTGTATATAAAAGCATATGGCTTTTTTTCCAGGGATACTTAATTTTACTATATAAATGAAGACTTATATTATTAACTAGTATATTGTCATATTCAATGATGCAACCTTCAGACTTACAGCTTCTACAGAAAATAAGCTGGCTTTATCCCTGTTACTTCAATATTACTATTCTGTGATTGTTTGCAGAACATGAAGCAGGCTATAATACAAATCCAGAGAGTTCTTACGAAAATGGGTTAATCTAGAAAGCATCTGCTCTAATCAACAGTTAAAAATCTAGTATTCTCCCTTCTCCTCTCAATTTCCTGTGTAGATGCTAACAGCACATACACTGTTTGTCCACTTATAATGCTAAACATCAATAAGAACTAAAACATTTCTGAATTATTGATTGCTCTGAGACTGAATAAATTAGACCTATGGTACATTTCACCCCTGATACTTCTCGGCAAGAGACTGTGGCAATACAATAACACTAAGAGAGACAATAATTTTTAACAAAATATTTTGCCATGTCCTTCACTTAAAAGTTGCTTCTTGCTCTATCGCTTGCTCATGAAAATAATTTTAAAGACTAAAACTGTGGAAGCCTTTTGAAGACTGACTGAACTTCTTCTTGGTTCTAGGGATTAAACTTCTTATATACAACTCACTCTACATGACCTGTATCTTCTCCAAAGTTATTCCCAAGTAGTTTTCTTCAGTTCAGTAACCTCTGATTTCAGTGTATGAATTTATAGTAATACTCAGAAGATATTTGAAAAATATTAAATGAAAGAAAAATGTTTAAAAGGTAGAGAATGTTACAGTTGAACTTAAAAAAGACAATTCCTCCAATATAAGCCCATTTATAGAATCTGCAACCACTTAGACAAACTGATCTGCCTCTTTCCTTTATACCAGAAAATGTATTCATCAAGTGCAGCTCCAGGAAATTCAGTCCTCATAAACAAGCAATCCAATCACGGACATATGAAACAGAAAATCTGGAATAGAGCCAAAACACAGCAAATACAAAACTGTGAAATTTTTTTATTGCTGGCAATGCAATGAAAGCCAGTTAAAAACATGTTCTACATTGTCAGAAATGTGATGTGCACATTTTTATTCTAGCAGTATGATATTTCTGTCATTCACATGACTGGCTACTATGACATTTTTCCAGACCACAGAAATATGTCTCGAAATTTCAAGACCCTACTTCTAGTTAGGTCTGCATAAGTCATGCGGACAAGTCCCTGGATAATAATCCTAATTTAAAGTTTCCTTTAACTGTTAATTCCTTTTACAATCTGAAGGCAAGTTGATATCAGATTTGCTCCTTCACTTCAATAGCCCATCAGACACTGGTGCTTCCTGCTTTCATGTAATTCCTGAAAAAATGCTCATCTCTTAAATATTCATCTAGCGATAAGAATTCAGTGAACCTTTTCTTTGAGTCAAAGAAATTATATGAGTCACTGAAACTTATTTTTACATTGTTTGTGTTTATGTCACTTTATAGGGCTGATTTGCTTTTGTAAATCCTGGTGTTCAGTCTTGCAAGGTTTCATCATCAGTGTGTTGGGTTCTGTTTCTCCTCACTTCTCCAGATTCCTCCTTCAATTTGATGCTGTATTTATGTGTCATTAAACCAGTTTATGACAAAACAAGACTTCATGCGGTTTCCAACACAAAGCACTGATAATGTGTGCTGGGTGACCCTTACTCTAAAACACTTGTCTTTTATGACACCTGAGATGATGACATCAAGTTAATTACATTATAACCTTTATGATTATAAGTTTGGACAATTTTTCTGCATAAATTCATAGCAAAGACAACCGTTAAAGATTTTAAATACTATTTCTACCTGCAGATTTAAATGAGCATGCATCTAATTCCTTGTTTTGATGCTTAAAAGATAAAAAGAAAAACTAAATATCTCCACGGCTAACACATAGTAACATATTGTAGCTGCTTAGAGATTAAGCTATGAAACAATACTGTTTTATATGTAGTTTCAAATAATCACGGTACTTGCACAGTGTTTAGTTTCCCTGTATTCATTACCTGAAAGAGAATTAAGGAAGGGCAATCATCATACAGGATAAATTTATTTCCTTCACACAGAGTACTTACTACCCGATAACTGTGCTTAGTTACAAACCTGAATACACCACTTCAACTCACTTTAGCTATAGGAACTCTTTAGGATGTAACTGCCAGATTCCACAAACAAAAACCCAAAACGTATTTTATCCAGAAATCGCATACTTGATCCTGTATCATTTAAACCCTCTAAAGCTTTTGCACCAAGAGAAGTTAGTGAAAACACAGTGAAAAAGAACTTATATTCTCATGAAACAGAGAAAATAAAGTTTTAGAAAAGGCAGGTTTAGTAGGATGTTTAAAAAGAAATTGAAAACAGTTCTCCAGAAGGGTGCCTGTTTCCTTAAGTATTCAAATTTAAAGGAAGAAATAAAAATGTTTAAAGAAAGACAAAACACTGACGAATAAAAAAGAGATTTTTTCAGAACTACATACTCTGGCCTCACTTACAGAATAAGACCTCAAAGGTACAAGAAAAACAAGAATAGCAATGACAACATTGCAAGTTACTTTTCAGAGTTAGATTTCTCTTACACTACTGATTTGCTGCAGTGATTCCAAGAAGTCAATAAATAACACTTTCAGAAAAGAAGAAAGTACTACAGTACTTCTAGATTAATTTTTCAGAAGCTCTCTGGCTCAGATTTCAGCTTTGCTGAACAAATGCCAGCTGAAAAAGGAAAGCACATATCCCTGAAATGAAATTGTGAAGAAAAGAATTGCCACAATAGGTAGAAGTCTTGCTTTAAAATGTTCTCCCTACATAAAATACAGACATTTACAAAATTCTTATAGATTGCAGTAATGGCATCATCACCAGCACATCTGCGCACTTCACATTTTATTGGATAATGCAACTTTTACAATGAGTAAAAAAAAAAAAAAAATCTTTTTGCTTGAAAAGAATATTTTTCAAGGAATACTCTTTCTTATTTTTTATGAAGTAGAAAGAAGTAAATAAAAATTAGTTTGGTGTTTGGTTTTTTTTCAAATGGGATCCTGACAAAGCTGTGGAGTCCTTAGCAGGACTCTCATACACAGAGTAAGAGCTTAATATTCACCTACACATACAAGGACATCGAGAAACTGCACTCTTAGAAATTGGAAAAATGTTTCTTTCAAGTTCACAAGTTCATTTATTATCTGTAAAATGCTACGTTACAACAAACTTAAGACCCAGAATTTGGTCTGAAGTTGTTAAGAATTCTTATTTAGCATATATATGAGAATCAAAGACTTTAACATAATACCCAAAACTGATGATGCTGATCCTCCTTGCGTAATGGACCATTTATTGGAAGGCGCTCAGCTACTCTGCTTTCTCGCACAGCAGAAGAATAAGCATAATTGTATACAGCATTATGCTACATGACTAATGTTAAATTAGTTTTATCTAAAGCCACCCTCAATTTTCATTAACATATGAAGGAGATAAAACATAGTTGAGGGTTTTTTTTTAAAGTGGTTAAGGTCTCCCACATAGTCTTTGTTATCAAGAGCAAACATTTACAGAGAAACTACATTTGGAAATTATAAACTTGGAGACAGCAAGCAACACTTCATTCCTGAATTAATGGGAGAATGATAACTTTCACAAGAAGTGAATTTGCTTTGTATTACAGTTGCATAGAAACCAGGATAATATAATTTTAACATATTAAGTGATGGGCTTCAAGAAGGACATGTTAAATGAAAAGCAGAGGCATTCTTCCATGCATACAATGCAAACTTCCTACAAAATAAAATGCACATGCAGACAAGATACATAACGTTTGGCCTAACATCTACATTTTGTTGCAAAAAGCCTCAATGCAAAACCACAGCCATGACACTTCTCTGTGTTATACTTTCATGTTTGCGTTCAAGATCCAAGATAGTTTGAAGCTTGTGGTAAACTGTAGTGTTGTCAGGCATCTTTTTCACTATTGTTTTGTAAAATGAAAATCAAAGAGAAAAAAACCCCAAACAACAAACCACTGCTACTCCACCAGTCCTACGTCCAGCACTACATTATAGGAGAAGGTTTCAGTTAAATCTCCCAAAATTCAGGGCTGCGAATAAAGGCAATGGACTGAAAACACTCTGTTTAAGACCAAAACATTAGTAAGTCAGAGGGTCTTCCCAAAAAATGAAAAAAGGTAAGCATCAGAAATCTCTAGGCATCAGTCAACCTCAGAGTGTATCATTGTCACATAGAGAAGGCCAGTGTTATACTGCAGCCAAAGTCAACCAGTCACTCAAACCATAGTTCTGAAATATCTCCACTTCATTGAGAGCTTTAGTTCTAGGGAAGGTATCTACAAACAATGGTGATCAGATTATTTTAAACAGACAAAAGGAACATGCATTTCTTCTTGCATACAGAAATTTCTATACATTTCTACAGGTAAAAATTTTCTGGTCTTGAAGCAAAAAGCAGCAGTATCTGAAATAACAAAGCTAATGATCTCTGCATCCAAACTATTATTACACAAGAGGTTTATGACTTCCCACTTACGGATATAATTTCCCCTGAAACAGGTCACTTCTTCAAATTACCCATATTCTGCTTTCCTTGAGAGGAAAACACAGAATTTCTTGCCTCCAGCAGCTGGAACTTCATATCTATGTAATGCAAGCAAGCAAGCAAGGAATTAATTATCTTTCTAAACAAATATATGATCTACCTAAAATGTTTAAATTACTTGAACCCCTAAATGAGTCTCCCCTGAAAGTAAGAAACTCAATATCAAGTAAATTTAGGAGGTGAAGTTAGGTCACACTGCACATCATGTCAGCAAACATTGTAGTGAGTGGAGAGAGGTGAACCTATTTCAACTATCTACGTTGACTCCTTAAAAAAAGGGGCATTTCAAGTTAATCCATATGATACACTAACTAAAGCCTGGCAAGACCATTACATCAAACATAGGACAAGTTTTCAATAACCTATTTTGTTAATTAATTTTAGTTTTTCCTTGTTATACAGTGGTACTGCTAACAGCCATGTCCTCTTATGGTCAATCATCAAAAATTTATTGGGGTCCACAGAGTCGACTAAAAAGACAATATGGCTTTTCTTGGTTTTGTTTATAAAACACACTCCTCCCATTGTTAGCAGTGTATTATCATCATACTAATATCTACAGAGCCCTGCCCATAACCCTGGAAGACAATCTAAATTTACAGATTCGTCATTCTTACCAATCATTTGGTAACAAGACATTACACAGGAAGAGCTGGAATAGAAGCAAAATGGTTCAGATAAATTACTTATTCCATAGAAAGAATTCCTGAAGGCATATGGCTGAGCCTCTGCATTGGCCCCTGAGGGAACCCCCATGTCCAACAGAACTGCTGTCAGTAGTTACTAGGATACACCAAGATGAACCTCTGTGTTTTTTTTTTTTTTTGAAGGCAACTCACTGGATTTTGTGAAATTCAGCAGTTTTTTAGGAAGAAGGTAATTCTTGGCATCAGTCACAGCTACAAAAGACACAAAACATCTACTGGAGAAATAACACGTACCATGCTTTTGACAGAAAAATTACACCACCCAACAACAACTTCAGATTCAGTTTTGCCTCAGAAAAATAAACAGAGAATCCTCCCTTTAAAGCTGTTTTAAGTGCAAGTTAAAGGATTTAGGGCTGGGAGGAAGGAAAGAAATTAAGAGTTTCTTTCACCTTTGTATAGCTAGGCGCTGGAATTTTCACAGTGAATCCATTGCTGATCCATTAAAATATATCCTCTCAAAGTTCATTTACTATCCAGAGAGACTGCCTCAGCAGCAAATCACAACTGCTTCACAATTTGTTCAAACCTCACAATTTAGTATTAATGAATTATTAATTCAGTATTAAATAAATTACATGTACACAATATTACAAAGTACATAAGCACTGCGCACAGCAAAGAAACTGCACACATCCACGTACATGGGATTTTTCATTAATGTGGCTCCTACAAGCATGAAATTAGTCATCTGTTGAGCCATGTAGATCAGAATGCTCCATGTAGATAACTCAAAGTTTGTACATGTTACTCAGACATTGCAGCAACATTCCAAATGTTTTATTTCAACTTAGGCAGGTGTAGCACTTGCTATAAGTTTTTTAGACTTTAGACTGTTACATGGTCCGGTTTTGTTACAATTGTTGCAATAACTACTGTAAAACTGATTTAAAAATAAAACTATCTTGAATGCCTTACCTCTATCAGATTAAAGTCAATGTATTGGGATCCCTCTGACTGACTGTACCAACACCACCTTTACATCAATGAAACTTTCATTAATGCAGAAAGTATCATTGTGAATTATGATCAATTTCATGAAAGTTAGAAGAAAATAATTGTATTACACAAGGAACATGTATGTCATATCTGAAGTAGAGATTTAGTTTATTTCAACTGCAGCTAGAGAAAAAAAAAAGTCAATTTCTGGTGGGTTTTTTGGTATTGTATTTATAACCAGTTATGTAAAACATGATTACAGAAATCAGGGGGGGGAAAATAGTTTGGGAGGCACCTTTGTAAATCAGATAGTCCAAAATCCAACTCAAAACGAGGTTAAAGTTACTTACCTTATATGACCTACACTAAGAACTCAGTAGGTTCAAGCGGTCTGTTTCAGGTTGCTTCCACATACCCCTCCACTGGGTCTTTCCAGGCTCTCACAAGGTACCTTAGTAAAGCCCCCACCCACCACACTCCAACCTGCTCCTCATGCAAGCCCAGGCTTCTTTCACCAGCTCCTTATTAGCCCTCAGCAGTATCTGCCCCTTCAGCCTTCTGGCTTGTGTTCTACCAGGTGGAGCTCTGGAATATTTGCTGCAGGTTTTTGCTGGTCTGTTATCAAACCCTCCTTTCTATTTTTCTGCTTAAGTATGGGCTATCACTAACACAAGTCACCACTGCAAAGCAACAGCAATAAATGATGTCAAACCAGCACAGCCCCGAAGAAACTGCAGCTGGAAGCTTCCCTCCTGACCAACAAAAATGAATTAAGAACTGAAAGAGAATGACTTCTTTAAGCTACCCCAAATCAAGGTTTAAAAAAACAGAAGACTTTTAATATTAGGAAAGTCATCTTGAATAATAATAGTAATAAGAAAAAAAAAGCAGAGAAAATGTAACAAAAGCTAACAAGATACAAGTTAATATACTGTAGAACCCAAACCTATGTTTCACTGGATTTGAAACAGTAAAAAATAACGTTCTCAAATCCTTAAAATGTACATGGACCCTGGTTTTTATCAATCTGAAAGATCAAAACTTTATTGCTTCCTTTAGACCATAGCAGCAAAGCAAATGTCTACCTATAATACAAAATACATTCTTCCATTAACTGAAAACTGCTAAAATTCTGAAGCAATCTTTATTTGCTGTTAGAGATAACATTGTTATGACATAATAAATGCGATGAGATTTTTTTTAGGTGTTTCTAATTATTATTTTAAAAATCAGTAATTTTGTTGCACTTTAATTTTCCATGTAGTAAATGAGTTCTGTAAAATGGTCAGAGAGCATAACTGAACAGACATATAATTTGAAAGATTTTAAAAAGCAAATGTGCTTTGTTAGTGCTTTGTCATGAGCTTTATAGCTTGCAAACACCAATTGCATGAGGTTTTCTCCCACAAATGTTGGGAAAGAATAAGATTTTTTTTTCTTTTTTGCAAACAAGAGAATACAGAAAAGCAACTACCTCCCCCCGCCCCCAAGTAAATATACAGAAGGTGAAAACTGGCTACTGAATGTAAAAGACATAAAGCAAGGAGTACAGCCAGACCTCTTTCAATTCCTCATTCTGGCCAGACAGGCTCCCTATGCCTCATTTAATGGGCTCATTAGTGTAATCTGAGTCTACTTTTTGTGCCTGTCTAATTTCCTAGTGAGGCTCAGCTGCTGTTCTGCAAATGGATACAGGCTGGGGGTGATCAGTAAAACCTGGCTCGGGTTGCCGTGATACGGAGGCAAAATTTCCAAATCCATTCAATGTCTTTGTGGAAACACCCTGAAAATGGAAAATTGCATCAGCATCCATCATTGCAGAGATGTATGGCAGGAAGTTCTTCTTGAAAAGGTTCACCTGTCAGATTCAAAAAGGATTTAGCACCTCCAGTATATTATTGAATTTTCATACATATCAGAAAAAAACCTGTTTACTCATGGCATCCATTAAAAAGCCACAGAAGCAGAATAAGCCTGTAAAATTGAGAGAGTTCAATACCAATTAATCCTTTCAGTTCAACAGCCTAAAATGCAGTGCTGTATTGCTACAATAAATACTGAGGCTGTCAATCACATTGGCGAAGTTCATTTTATGCTTCCCAATGAACATGAGCGCATGAGAAGGAAAGAGAAAATATGCTAGAATGCTTCACACAATGATGGGAAGTCACAGGAGACAAAGCAGACATGTAAGAGAAACTTAATTATCATGACAAAGTCTTGCTAATCTACTTCCAGCTAAAACTTCTGTCCACAGTAACTAGACATTTTGGAGTGACACTAATGCCACTGTTCATACTGCATCCCATCCCTACACAGAAAGCTTTATTTTCTAAATATTTGAACCTGCACTAAAAAAACCAACTGAACATAGCATACTTTAACAGTTCCATATTCAGTTCTTCACAGAGGAGTGCCTTAATAGCTGTGTCCCTTAAGCAAAGCCCGAACGCAGGAGCTGGATGGATTGCTATCAAAGATACCCATTTCCCCTATGTCCCTCCTGGAGGCAACTGAGTTAGGGGAACAGGACAGTGATTGCCACCAAAACCTGCAGAATCTTGACAACATGGGGTCTTAGAAAACCTCCCTTATCTGGCAATCTCAATTACCCTTTTTCTTTCCCCTCACCCACTAAGGTAGTATGAAGTCTGTTCATATAAAGTGCACCCCTAAATAAACATGCATGAGTAGATACATGATTCTAAGATTCTATGTATTTATGAAACAAGGAAATACAAGTAGTATTCATTTCCTAAGCTTGTAAAGCAGTTCATACCAAACCCGCCCAATAGTAAGAATATTAGACAAACACAGACGTGCTTGCTAATCTGTTAGTAAAAAGATCTCGTTTTGGCCACAGTTAAAAAAATTTAATTCACATTTAAGCCTTAACACAACCTAGGCTTTAAAGTTTCTGGGATTTTTGTGACATCTGTAAAGAACATTATCATAGAAACCATAGAATCATTTAGGTTGGAAAAAGACCTTTAAGATATCAAGTCCAACATTAACTCAGAACTGCCAAGTCAATCATGAAACCATGCCTCTAAGCACCACATCTACATGTTTTTTAAATGCCTCCAGGGACAGTGATTCCACCACCTCCCTGGGCAGCCTGTTCCAGTGCTTCACCACCCTTTCAGTAAAGAAATTTTCCCTAATATCCAACCTAAACCGCCCCTGGCACAACTTGAGGCCGTTTCCTCTTGTCCTGTTGCTTGTTACCTGGGGGAAGAGACGGACCCCACCTGCCGACAGCCTCCTCTCAGGCAGTTGTGATAAGGTCCCCCCTGAGCCTCCTCCTCTCCACAGGGAACAACCCCAGTTCCCTCAGCCGCTCCTCATCAGACTTGTGCTCCAGGCCCTTCACCAGCTTCGCTGCCCTTCTCTGGACACGCTCCAGCACCTCAATGTCCCTCTTGCAGTGAGAGGCCCAAAACTGCACACAAGATACGAGGTGCAGCCTCAGCAGTGCCAAGTACAGGGGGACAATCACTTCCCTAGTCCTGCTGGCCATGTTGTTTTGGATACAAGCCAGGATGCTGTTGGCCTTCTTGGCCACCTGGGCACACTGCTGGCTCATGTCCAGCCGGCTGTCAACCAGCACCCCCAGGTCCCTTTCCACCAGGCAGTTTTCCAGCCGCTCTGCCCCAAGCCTGTAGTGTTGCAGGGGTTTGCTGTGACCCAAGTGGAGACATTTAGTCCTAGGTGAGCTATTTAGATAGTTCATTCCAAGATAAAAATGACAGCTAGCTTTTTGTCCAGAAACTGCCACCTGGCCTCAGTTATAATTTAGTAATTAATCAATTATGTACTTTTTTAAATAGAAAATGAAAGTGCTTCCATAGTTTAACAAGAAAACAGATATTCACAGATCTATAGGAACATTAATTGACACACAAGAGGCAGGAATTTGCAACAGACCAAGCCTGGAAACTAATTACCAACTCTGAATTAGCAGGTTATTAAGCCAAGTAACTTTATTAAAAGCCTAAAATATAGGACAAAATGGAATACATGGAAGAACTATTTGTATTATTGTAACATGATTTTTCTAGTTTTAATTTAAACCAGTATTTTGAATCAAAATTTATTGAACACAGCCTTGGACTTTACTAAAAATTTGTATCAAGCTGGAACAGTTGATTAAACTCATATTTAGATTATTTCTTCTTCTTTTTAAAGTATTTTGCCATCATCGATAGCATAAATATTAAAAAAAAAAAAAAATCACAGTTACATTCAACTGCAGCTTTACTGTCAAAAAGCAGTAGGCTCTACCAAAAAAAAATACTAAGTATAAAGGAATGAATCCTGTCATCTGCATATTCTGTCCTAACCAATTCAATTAATACAGCACAGTAAAAACTAAAGATTCATTTGCATTTGTGTACCTTTCTATGGGTTTACAAAAACTGCTACTTTTAAAAATACAAACACCAGTGTAAGAATTGTGCCTTCTCTTTGACACTGTAGCTATGGAATATCCACAGGAAAGCCCATCAAGCAAAGGTGCCAGGAGGGAACAGAGAAATCAAAATGTGTTAGAGATTCAAAGAAACGCCTCCAACTGAAGCAGGAAATATATATATCTGTTAGCTAAACAGCAACACAGGAACATGCAGAACATCGTAACAGATTACAAACAGCAGAGCAGTTAGAGTGGGAAAAATGGACTGAGAGGAAGCACTGATAATTTTTTTCCTCATGCCAAATTTATTGCAAAAAAAAGAAAAACAGGCACCCCCATCATCACTGTTTTTAACCCAAATGTTAACCAAACTATTTCCACTATTATGCCAGTGGCTGAAGAAAATAAATGGGAAGCATTTCCTTTGGTTTTCCTACACTTCCTAACAGTGGGACCTAGTTCACTACAGAATTCCTTTCTATCCCAAGTAAAATACAAAGGGAAAAAAAGATGTTGAAAGAAACTTGGAAAACAGGTTGCTTGCATTTGAAGCACTAGAGAATGTCATGGTGAGACTAGGATGATAACCACAGGTTCCTCTCACAATCAAATGAGCCCTGCATTTGTTACACTCCATCTGTTTTGCTCAGTTTTGTTCCGGGATGTAATTCTTTCAAAAAGAAAATTTTTCCCTATGACCACTGAGTCTTTTCTGTAAACAATGTTAATTCTCTTAGTCTTTATCAGTCATTTTCAGACATTCATGTGATAGTAAGCCAGAACAACAACGGAACTTCAAGGCAGCTTTGGCAGTAGTTTTCTCTGGGGCTTGAATCCAAAAGCTTTTATATGTTGTGAAGTATTTGTCCTCCCTCATCCCTTTTTCTTCTTGGCTTTATATTGTGAGGCAACTCTGATTACAATTTATCTGACAGTACATCCAGTTGGCAAGAATACAACAGGAACCATTTCTCAACTTGCACAAGACCATACAAACCCCACATCACTGAAGACTCTAAAGGACAACTGGAAACGCATCTCTCATGTTTTCATTTACTTTTCTTATTCACTTGCTTTTGAAAAATTACTCTTATTCTCGACTGTGTAAACAACAATTACGGACAAAAAAACATCAACTGGATTAGATTAAGTTATTCTTAAACAAAACCCCAAAGTTAATGCTACCCTTGCACCTGCAGGGGAAACGATGAACAAATAAACAGATATGACAGTATCCTCTAAAAGAAAACAAAATCTGCTGAATGAAAAAGGAAATGCAGAGCTGTAATAGTAATTTAATTTCATAATTATTTTCTTTCCACTTAAAATGTTTTGTCCTCCACATTTAAATCTAGTTTCAAAATCAAGGTTGCACAGACTGATATTGATTGCCAGCTGATATATGAATAAGAGGCGGCAGTAAAACACTATACCACATTGGATTGTTGAAAAAGATTGAAATATCGATAGTTACTAATGAAGCATTACTATTGATAACATCAGAATCAAACCAAAGAAGCACATTCTGCAATCAATTTACCTGAATCAGAGTCCAGTTTAAAGGATGTCACTGCTGTGTGCAATGAGAAAAAACTTTCAGCAATTAAGTAGAAAAGATCCTTGAAGATCAATGCGAAAAGGATCAACTTCTCTGAGCTATTTCATTATAATCTATAGCAAAGATAAACATCACGTTCTGGTGCAATCCACTCTTCTGGACATTGACAACATATAAAGAATTAAAAAGAATATTTTTTTTTACTTCATACTCTTATGACAGATATCCATATTTTCCTAAACATGCTCAAAAATTCAGTGATTAAGACTAAGGAGACAATGTTGATAGTTTTATTGATCTAGCTTTTGATAAATTGTGAAATATTCAAAATGTTTGCAATCATTGTATCAGCTGCATGACTGCGTTAAAAAAAAATAATCTGCCAAGGTCACACTGTATTATCAGGGTGTGCCACTTGATAAATGAAAAAAAACCATAGAAATGTGTCTGCCAGTAAGACCTATGCAGAAGCCAGAGACCCATCTACTGGCTTGGAATCACCCATTTCCCCTGCCTTGAACCCAGGGATTCACAACCCTTCTGAAAGCCCACCTGGGCACTTGGCGTGGCTCAACAAGTCAGGCTGGATGGGGCTTTGAGCAACCTGATCCAGTGAAAGATGCCCCTGCCCGTCTACAATGACAGGCCTGTCTGTCTGACCCTGCCTGAAAGATGTCCCTGTCTCCAATACAGGGAGGTAAATACCCTTTTGATCATTACGGGCCCCACCTCACGCATGTAAAAGCACTTCACAGTCCCACTTTTATTAATACAGCATGATCAGCACAGTTTCCTATGCCAAACTGATTTTCCTGATAGTTATCAGTGTTTGTTCATTATCAAATCTAGAGCCATTAGGAATACTTCCAGAAATAACACCTGTTAATAATTTACTTTGCAGCAAAAAGCACCAGATGAATATGGGCGACCTAAAGGCAGATCTTTGAAAATATACCTACAACAGTAACTAAAAGTAGTCATAAGCACAAGAGGACAGACATTTCACCAATTCTTCCAACTCAGATTGGCAACTGAAAAAGAAGGCTATATCACAATATGCCTTAAAAAACTGATGATTTAGAGGAGCATAAAGTGATATTACAGGTAAAGGAGCACTGGTAAGATAACAGGTAGCTCATTCCATAACACTCGATCAAATTCATTCTTCATACAACTTTGTCATTTTAAGGGAGGTTCTAGAATCACCCTAAAGCAAATATGCAACTGAATGAAAAGGTCTCACTATAAAATCTGGAGTAAATGTGGAGTAAAACAAGCAATTTGAGGGCTTTTTTTGCAGCATTTCAAGGAATGAGAAAAGCTTGAGAGGCCATATCTCCTCCCCAACCTCTACATCAAAGCTGAGAGAGCTGAGGGCAAACTGCATATAAACAAAAGCTCTTGGGTGGATTCAAACATGAAATTTAAAGGAAACTATTAGAAATCATAATATGCTTTGTTCATGTGAAATATTCTTAAAATTAAATACTTGTATTATAAACAGCTTTTACAAACTCATTGTGAAGATTTCAAACATATGCTTCAAAAGGTTCAGCAACACAGTATTTCCTATCATGCATCTTGACATCAAAGTATTGTATTATGGGCTAAAGCTTCCTGTATTGACTACCACTGCTTAATTCATATGCAAGCTTATAACTTCTGTGTGCAGAAGACAATAAATGGTGTCAATTTCAGCACAAGAAGTGCCTAAACTCAACCCCACATTTCCCTGCTGCCCCTGTAGATTGAAGTAAACTTTTTAGATGGCCATGTTAAAAAAACACAACCAAATAAACAAAAAAACCCTCCAACCAAAAATCAACAAAGTGTAGTTTGGCACATGGACAAATCTGTTGTTCCTTGATGTAGGCACATGAGTTTTCTTCATACACATGCAGTACTACATAGATTCCTAGAAACAAGGGAGTCTTTGCCCCAAAGCGCTATGTTGCTGCAGAAAGCAGTGATTGTCTTGCACAACCACAATATAATTAGATCAGAATTGTAAGACATTCACAGAAAACATTTATTAAAAAAGCACTATATAAAGTGCAGCAGTTGGTTTAAAAAAAGTAATTTCCTTTTTTTTATTTAATTCACCACCATTTTCTTTTTCAGGCAAAAAGAAAACATCTGTTTCAGACCATACCACCAGAGCCACTGTACTTTATCAGCACTGTAGAATGACACTCAGCTTCAAAATGTTCTGTTCCTTCCTCCCACTCATACAGTAGGAATAAATAATTTAATCAAGTATTCATCAGGAGAGGGGAATAGCCTATTAGTCTGTGCCTGCATTCCTTCCCTCTCACTTCCTTGCATCTCCTAGAACTCCCGATGAGGTAGAAGTGTATGCCTTTCTTTTATCTGTGTATTTCATAGCTTAGCCAAAAAAGCAGCTCTATGAGCTCAAGAAAAAAGAAAAACTTGTGAGAATTTTCCAATGCACGCAAAACTTTCTAAAATTAAACATGAGTAAAGAACCAATACAAACATCATGTTACCAGTTTTGGGAAAGAATGAGAAAATTCACACTGCATAAAAAACTAGAAGAATGGCACTAAACCAATACCACTTTTAGAAAATCAGTTACCAGAGACTTCTTCAATCCCCCACATTAAACACCCATCTCCTTCTAAAAGATACCTATGAGCACATATCCCCACAATGCAAAACCACGAAAAATGCAGTTTGCTGGTAAACACATTTCCATTTCTTAAATTACTTTAAAAGTACCAAGCTACTATCATTTGACACATTCATCCGAAGATGGGAGAAATGTTTTCCTCAACCTGACTGACCAGGGGCAGATTCTAAACAGAAGAATTTGAAGATCATCCTTCTATATTATTTCCATTTGAGCTGGACTAGAATCCTTGTAAAGAACAAATGGAGTAGCAAGTGGTGTCCTTGTCAGACACCAGTGTCCCACTTTTAGAGTTTTAACATAAATGTTTTAACAATATAAAAGCTTGAGAAGAAGAAAGACACCCGTACTGCCCTCAAACATACAATACACCTGTCTAGCCCTAGAAAATATGGCATTTGCTTCAAAGAATGGGAGCTGATGTTCTGAAGCTTACAAATGCCTAATGCTATTGGCCTTCTGGTTTACCTGCCTCTGTGATTCAGCTGCCGCACTGTCAACCATTTCTCTAAAAAAACAGTCGTCACTCCCTCAAGAACTAGAAATTTATCTGTCTACTTTTTTCTTACAGTGAAAGCTAATGGTACGGAGGCTGGGGGGGGGAACAAACCAAAAAAAATCCCATCAAAACAAACAACAAACCCATAAAAAAACCCAAACCACACCCCCAAAACACTAACCCTAGAAAAAACTTTACAGTGTAAGAACCTGACATTAATTTCTAGAGCAGAGTGACTTTGGTTTCAGTACAGGACACGCTACTTCTTTATTTATGTCCCTCAGCACAACTATGAGAAAATTGTTCAGTATATCCATGCAGTACTATTTAATTTTAAATTCCTATGATTTGTCATCTTAGAGTTGTCAAATCTTTTTTTTAGATTAACACTCTCTCACCCTCTGCATGCCTTTCAATTATTAGGTAATTGTTTGAATCTTGTGTGCCACCGGTCCATTTGGCCCTGTCTCCAACTCAAAAGAAATCCACAAAAAGTAAGTCTAGCGTAAGATGTGCGTAATTTACAACAATACAGAAAAAATTTTGAATCCACAAAAAAAAGGTGGAAACCCACAAGGCTATGATAATTTCTGTACTTTATTTTCACAACAGATAAAACTTCTCAGAAAGCAAGTGTCTGAAGACTGTCGAGAACTGAATCAGCTTTCTACAAGAGAAAACAAGAGACACCCTTAGTTTCGTAGTGCCTCACCAAAGTCTATTTCAGGCCTTTGGGCTTCTCTAAATCATTATCTCAGATATATTGGTATACACGTTTTATGAGAAAAGTATGTGTCTTATTCCTAAATAGAAAACCACTGTGATTATTTAGAAACAAAATAAACACAGATAATTTTGCTCATAAGTGTTGATCATCACAAATCCAATCTCTGTTTACTTAGTGCAGCAAAGCCTCTGGAAGCCATTATTTTATGCCTTTTCATCATCCATGAAGTAGTACATCATCACTGCCTGGAAGGAAAGAGTTCTGCTTGAATTCAGTGAAGGGACAAAGATGCAGCAAGATGAAAATAAAATATGTCTCTAAGGACTGGGAGACGGAAGGAGAGTGAAGGAAAGAAAGACGAAATAAGTGATCATGGTTATTTGGTACTCCAGACAAATGGACTCTTCTTTCATTCAATTTATTAAATCTAATTAACAAAATATTCTTTCTTAAGCCACAGAAACAGCTACAAAATATCATTAAATATCCTCTCTGAAACATCATTAAGTATTAACCACAAGTATCTACAACCTGAAAGCTTTAAATCACATCTTCTCTGCGACTGCTTCGTCTTACAAAAAAGAACTGAAAATTGATATATGACTTGAAGGACATACAATAGATTCAAGTCTGCAAGATTACAAAGGTAAATAAATGTAACAATTCTTGTTGTACTTACTTACTGATATATTCTTTAAAAGTCCTCCAAAGTGTCACTCTAATTCTGAAATACCTTTTTCCACCTAAAACTGAGGGTCATGTTATTAACGAAGTGAGTAACTTGAGAGTAAGTTGAGATCTCTTTTTACAAAAAGAGCTGTATACTCTTTTTAACATGGGAAAACATAGTAAATCCTTCTTTAAAATACATATTTGCCTGCAAACAGAAAATTAAGCTTTTGAGAATTAGGATATATTGTTGAATCCAAATACGAAGTTAATACATTTTTCTTACTAAATGTGGTGTAAAATATAGAGCTTAAAATTGCCTAATACAATGATCCACTATGTCACAAAGTTACATCCTTTGAAATCTCATGCACAGGGTACAAAAGAAATCAGGCTGTGTTAAGAATTTTGAATCCAACAGTGACAGGACTGACTGCAGGCAGAGGTCAAACAAGCTACTATCTTATATCCTCTAAGACAGACTGTGAGATCAACAGAAGTTCAGCACAACCCATCACCACCACTGCCCTACACAAGATCTGGAGTCCAAGCCCCCAGAAGGAAATACTGTAACAGAAAAGGAATTGTATTTTTACTGGGATAGACGAAAAAATAGATTACACCATGAAAATCAGTGTGTCCTACCCAATAAGTGGCTCTATTCCTGGACGAGATCCCTCTGACTGTCCTGAACATGAGGTCTCTATTTTAAATAAAGATCTTTCAAATTTTGATGGATTAGTAAGTAAGGCAGTCACCTTCATGGCACCCTTAACATAAGATGACTCCAAACATGAAGTTCCTTCATCCCCACTGCTCCTTCTTTAGACATGTTTACCTAAGCAGTGCCTCCACATATTATTTACCTTAGTAAGTGTGAATGCTTTTAGAGCCCCACTCTCTCCTTCCTCTTGCCTCAGCTGGCCTGTATGTATCCAAGGGCAACCCATACTAGAAGTACTCTATCCAGTAATCTCAGCTCCTGAATAATGACCCTTCCCTTCCCCCACCAACTATCTAGTTAGGCGAAGAAAAAAAAAAAATTAAAACACCCTGTGCACCAGACAAATAAATCCAGTAAAACTTGTAGCAGCTCATAAGTTTTTTCAACAAAAGGCTGCAGAGTTTTTATAAATATATTGTACCTACACACAATATATTGTAACTGTGTTCCTCTGCGTCTCACTGTATGGATTAATCTGGTTATACACATTAAAAACTCTGAAGGTACTGCATATCTTCAAATCAACAAATTTATTTCAATTCATTTGAGGTTTTCTGCTTGACTATAAACCTTGCTGTAAGAGAAGGGTTCTCAGAATAAGGATGGAGATACGAGAGCTGAGCAAGCACTGAAAACTGTACCACTTGCTGGCCAACCACAATCTCAATGCTGAGGAAATGTGCAGCTCCCAGGCAGCAGGTACCACAGAAGCCATTGATGGATTTAGGGCAAAGAAGAACAAGTCCCTGGCTAGGTGGCAGACCTCTAAAACAAACCTTTCCTCACTGGCTGGCCAGCTGCTCAGAAGGCACATTTCTCACTATCATGAAGTATTTGCACGCCAGTTGATCAAGCCAGATGAGCAAGTATACACACAGTAATTAATCATTTGGGTACCAGAAACAGAAAGCTTCATCCTGGCTGCTATCCAATCAAATATGAGACGTTTCCTCTACACGTGCAATTAAACTGCTAGCATGAGAGCTGCACAACTGTGTCTAACCTGGGAGGGCCATCATCACAGCGGGTGGAGGCAGCAGCATGACAGTCAGTCACAAGGGAAGGGTGGAGACACAAGGGTGGCTATGGTAAGAAAGACAAGGTGTGAAACGGTCAAAAATTCCTAACAGAAAGAAGAAAAATGCAGCAAATACAGTAGGAAGGAGAGGATGCAGCCTTTATACAATCTGTAATAGCCTAGCCACGGATCTAGAAGTTTTTTTATACACAGCAAAAATATTTGGGAAAAACACTTCTCAGGGATGCTGTAAATATTCCAAGACATACACTACACATTCAGAAAACCTGGAGATGTATTAGTGAACAGAGTAGGATTTCAAACTGCATACCTAAGGCACAAAACCCCCTTGTCAATGACGTAGCAAGATAAATCGGTATCTATAAAAGAACTCTAAAGTTACACGCACCTTAAAATAAGATCAAAGTGAGTTTCAAGCTGTTTTCTGTTTGGTTACTTTTCCTCTGTAATATCGTCCCACTGTATTATCTATGGATAATCTGTACAGTAAATCATAGTTGTCTAGATGCAAAACCAAACAGTGAGTCAAATGCAAAGGGCTTGCCTAGCTTTTTCCAGGAACTCAGGGAGCAAGACTCGGTGGTATCTCAGGAGTATCCACAAGACAGACCAAACCTAGAGACAACTTGCCTGCTGCTGCTTTGGGTGCAGCATAAATGCCATCAGACCTGATGACCCACGATGTACTATGCCCTGGGCATAGTACCAGTCCCTACGGCACCCCAGCGCTGGCGGCCCCTGGATGCAAGGAAGGAACAGCCACTAGAGAATACATGCTCCAGCCTGTTCACAGAAGCAGGTAACACTGCGAGGGCACAGAGGGACACTTTATGTCTCTTGGCTACTCTGGCCACTCTGTCTAAGATACGGCAGTTTTAAAAAATAATTTTATGTCCAAAAGTTCAGGATAACATTGGATAATGATTCTGCAAATGCATCATCAGAGAAAGAAACCATTTCAGGCTAAAAGAAAAATAAACTAGATCTATATGTCAATAATCTTATCAACAGAATAATAACCCAAGAGGATTGACTAAACATGTAGATACAGGAGGGTCTCCCACTTAATATCTGTCACAAATATGTCACAAAAATGCATGTCAAAGAGGCTTGCTGGAGCATCGTTGTCGTTTTCCCTTACTTAACTTGTTGAACTCCAGGCAAGAAAATTTCATGGTGTGACTTTCAAACAAAGAGTCCAATCTTGACAGAGAACTTGACAGAACTTCTATGGAAATAACTGTATTAAACTTACCGGCTCAAATATGAAAATATATGCAAATTTCTGTAGTGGTTCCCCCCCCAATGCAACTACTGTATGCAACATGGTTTAATTTTGCTTTTAAACTTCTGCTTTGTTACTCAATTTCTACAGTGGATTTCTTCCAAGACTTTAAGAAAACTATTTAAATGGAACTTATTACATCACATGGGAAAATGCAACCTGTATTTAGAAATGTGAGAAAGGATTTCTCTCCTATATGGAGATCAACTAGTTAACAGTGACATAAAACCTTAACAAGAGGAACAAGATGTTAATGGGAAATCTCCCCTGGTAACAGACCAATGTGCTTTGAACACAAGTGCTTCAACCAGCACAACCACTCAACATTGAGAATGATTCAACTCTCCCTAAGGAGCATGACATCTCTGATTATTGCTGATAAATACATCCTTGTCCTGGGCTGAGTTTACAATTTATTTCAACAGGAGGGAAAAGCCTTTTTGAAGATTAAATTATAGCAGTTTTCTCTCCATATGTTCTGGATTGTATGCACATATGCAGTCCCAAAGGACATGCTGCAGGAGTCGTCTAACTTAGCGTCCCTATACAAAAATTAAATTGGGACATGTGTACTTGAAGGATCAGATCCAGGGATAGTATGTTTCCTTGTACTGGAATAAGATGGAATGTCTTCTACATGCTATGACTGCTTATTAGTAATAAGTATGTATTAACAATAAATTAGATGTGCTTCTATGAAGAAAAACAAAAAGTATTTATCTTTTCAGCATTACCTCAAAGCTTTGTCTTTGCCTCAAACAAGATAAGTGAGTTTTAAAATAAAATACTGAAAGCAAAACCTGTCCATATCAATATCGTACTGCTGGTAATAAAAGCCTAGATTAACAAAATATATTTAAAAGCCTGGGAACTGGTTCACATCTCATACTATTTACCTGCACTCTGTGTTTCTTTTAATGCGTGTAATTTTAAAAATCAACAATCTGTTTCACTCATTTACATTTCTCTCCGTTGAACATCAGCTGCAAACACTGAATAGTGTTTTAAATATGAAAGGGGCAATGTTTGATTTTTTATCTCTTAGGAACAACAGAAAAGTATCTATCAATGCCTAAGATTTACACAAATCTTGTATTTTTATCAGATCTGTGTTGGTGTAAACTTCAGCTACATACACCTTTAGAAGACCATTTTAAAAACACAGTATTTTTAAAAATATGTAAGAAAACAAAAAACCCAAGAGCCTAGATGAAACTATATTCTTGAAACCCTAACACTGCCAGGTGACAGGGATGGAGTGTGGGTGAAGATGACATTAAACCCCTTGGACTGGCTGATGGCCAACCTGGCCCTTGGCAAACCTTGCAGTACCCTGTGCACACCTCCGGCCGCCCCAAGCCTCGGTGTGTGATGCACACAGCAGAGCTCTGCCTCCCCACCCTGACACACCCTTTTCCATCAGGACCAGCCAAGGAGCTGTTGTGCTTCTCACAGAGAGATCAGAGCCAACATACAGGATGGGTTTGGCAAACAGCAAGAACAATGCAGCAAATGATCAGATTTTTTTAAAAAAAGTGATTTTCAATCCAGTTAGAAGCCAGAAGATGTTTCCTCACACACACTATTGACATGAAAATGGCAGTGTCAGAACTGCTTTTCATTCCATGTGAAAATTCACACCTTAATGGTGCTGTGGTGCTACTCATCAAATGGCAAACATGTAATTTCAGATATTCATCTTACAAAATACTACGTTTTTAGGGTTTTTTCAGTTGCTAACTCTGCATACATTTGCATATATTTGCTCTTAAACAAGTTCAACTGTAGGGGAAAAAAATCAAATTTTCCCTTCCACTACTTAATTTTGCTTTCTGCATCCCACTCAAACTAGAATGAGATATTTTGGTAACAAAGAAATACTAAAAACAATGAGATATTTTGGTAACAAAGAAACATATAGATTGGAGTCCTCAAACAGAAAAATTTTAATTTACTTAAGTAGGGGAAAAGTACACTGAAATTAATTTTCTTGACGGAAGACTTCCCACTGCATGACTTTTCATAAATCGACCATGTACTTTTGTATAAGGGTTGCTCCCCTCCTTCATTTTCCTAACAAGTTCTTTTTTGAGGTTGAAGCAGTACCACTGCTGTGGAAAGCATGAAGCGCACTTTTCTGAATTACTACTCTTGGAGTAAAAGTCACAACAAACGAAGTCAGATAAACAAAGTAACTTTATCCCGAGTACAAGATGGGATGCAAGAAGTCTAGAATTAAGGTAATAAGGTGCATAAGAATGCCTAATGTGTTGCGTCTTTATTTTCTACACAAATACCCAGCAGATAAGGCTGCCCAAGATGAGAACATGCTGTTCTTCCCGGCTTTTCCTGTTGCTCTCTCTCCTCTCTGTGCTTCTACCATTTTTCTACAGATGTGGTCACCAGTGCTTAGCAACCAAGGGGACATGATGGCACAGAGAAAAATCCTCCATCTAGGGCTCACCCTGCTCCACCTCCACGGCTGCAAACTATCTTTCACGGCAAATTAGGAAGAATACGTTTTCTTTGTTGCCTCTGAGACACCAGGTGGGACCTCAGATGCAGCTTGGTGTGAGCTGAATTTTCTTGCCTCGGTGGGTGTGCAGGGAAGAATTTAACAAGCTGGAGACTAAGAGAACCGGAGTCTTGCCGGTAAAACAGCTCCCAGATGCTAATGCCCGTGAAAGAAAGAAAGAGAGAGAGAAAGAGAGAGGAGGAGAGAAGGAGAGGAAGAAAGAAAGAGACGAAGGAAGAAAGAAAGAGACGAAGGAAGAAAGAAAGAGACGAAGGAAGAAAGAAAGAGACGAAGGAAGAAAGAGAGCCAGGTGCCAGGGTGATGGGAAAGAGAAAAGCAATAGAAAGACAAGGGAACAACCGAACGCGCTATACCTACTGCTGCTCAGCGCTCCAGCTGTCTTGCCGGGCGGGGAGGGGGCAGAGGGACTCGCCACCGGCAGCTAAGAGCAAAGTCCGGGCAAAACCCCGCAAACATGACGGAGGAAAGGGAATACTCACTTCTCCCATGCCACAGGTAGGTGCTGCCTCCGCGCTGCAGGGCGCCCGCCGCCTCCCGCC
>JAVJGI010000064.1:22198801-22257307 GCA_035590275.1 Ibycter americanus | reverse complement strand
CCCGCAGGCTGCCGGCGGAGGGTGCGGCAGCGGTGGCGGGCGGCTTCCGTGGGACGTTTCTCCGCCAAGGCGGAGTGGTCCTTCGTAGCCGTCCTCTGCTGCTGGTCCTCATTCACGTTCAGTGCTAAATGGGTTTCCGAGTGGAAGTCATTCCTTGGTGCCCTTGAGCTGTCCTCAAAGGCTGTGACATTATGCATTTGCCTAATGGGCTTTTAAAAATACGTATGTGCGGTTTTTCTACCGATGGCTAACTGTAATACCTTTCAAAGATCCCTTGGAAAGCAAGCAACGAAAAATAAGCTAGTCTGCAGCTCAGTGCAAGGGGCTTTTATGTGTTATTTTACTAAAGGAAGTGCCTCAGAGTTGTTACATCTTTCTCAAGACAAGAAAAACATCCTCCGTGCTTCTGGGTGGGGACAACAGACAGTAACTCTGTACGGATTTTCGGGGCAAACAGGCACCCCAAGAGCACTAGGCACTAGAGCTGTAGAGTCTCAGTTTTGACAATGTGTACCTAAAACCATTATGGATAGCTAGCCGCAACCAAAACCACAGCTATGCATAAGTTAAAATGCTTAGCCCCTAAACTGAAATGCCAGCCCACCTAGGCTCCCCGGCACTTTCACCATCAGTGCTTCGCATTCCTGAAGGCCTCCTGCTGTGGCCTGGGTGCCTTGTCTGCACTGATTCCCCATTCTGATATTCCTAGAACCTCAGCTGAGCTATAAGGCTGTAGAAATTAGTCACGTCTGTAGTTTTTGTCCATGGTCATACCATAAGACCTTGAAAAGTCACTGGAAATACCTTGAATTCCCTGCTGCTTCAGAGCAGGGAAGGGTAACATAGAATAGTTTGGATGTCAGAGTATGAAAATGCAGCATATACGTTGTCACAACAGAATAATAATTTAAGTGCAATTGTTTTCTTCATCTTTAGAAAGAAACCTTCACCTTCTTTAGAACTATGACAGGTACCTGAACAAGATTCACAAGCATAAATTTCAAATTGTTTTTAGGTGGTCTGTGTGCTGTGCTCACATTTGCTTGCCCAAAATCTGTCACTTTCCCTAATGCAGCACCAGCATACCGTGACAGGGAGGAAGAGGTTCTAGGAGGGTGTTTTCCTCTTCAGTTCTATCATTTTAGCACAGGTAGCGAGTCACATGTTTCTGTAGCACACTTGGCCAACTCCCCAAGTGGTGTCACATCTGGTACCAGCCCCAGCCACATGGAGCCCGCATGAAACAGCACCCATGTTGTCCTGTCTGACTGCCAGAAACCAGCTGCTTAATTGTGCCTGGCTTGCTCTTCATTTTAAATAATTTTTTTCAAAAAAGAAACAAGGCACTTATCCCTGCAATATAGTAACAGTATTTGATAGCTTCAGTCTGGGTGCTCCAAACAACATATATTCAAATAAGCTGTAATTTAGCAGGAGACAGTGTTACCTGACTTTGGTGACTACAAATAAACCCTTCAGATTTCTGTATGCATTTAAAGTTGAATGTTAAGCTGGAGGAGATCACATGCATAGGGAGAATCTTTTTATTTTTTCTCTTTCTGTCTCGAAATGTGCTCCAAATAGAGTCTTTTTTCCTCCTTTTTACTATGTTCTTCTAAGTTGTTTCCAATTTTTTTTCTTTTCCTTATCATTTTGACACTTTAGTGCTGATATACATTTGCTTTCTGAATGCCTTGTCTATGTTGAAATCTGAAGTATTTCAGTATCCAGTGTTACTGGAAGAGTTGTGTTTGTCTTAGGGACAAGACAGGCCTGTGATATTTCAGATAATGATGATGGTGTAGTTGGCTAACGACAGTGCTTTTAAAAATTACTGTGCATTATACAACAAATAGATTTCCTTATGACACAGAATGCTAAATTAATATTAAATAATTTTTTTACATTAAATTGAAATAGGTCACTCAGAAGCATCCTCATACAGCTGTGCCGTATAACATCTACTGCAACAGGATCTGGATTCATTACTGGACTGGGATTACTTGGTGATGGAGTCGCATAGACAATGAGTACAGACTATAGCTAATTTACTTATTTGGTCCCTGTTTTCATACAAAGTCTTAGTCATGCCCCATAATAATAATAAAGCCATCATTACTATTTAATACAAGTAATAGGATCATAACTGTAATTGCTAATTAATAAGTGAAAAGTCATGGGGTTTATCAGATGGTACAGCCTGTTTCCAAGGGAGAAGATAGAGTGAACTGCAATAGTTAATATTGCAGCACCACTCAGTGTTCAAAGTGGATATAGCTTCATAATCAGTACATTTATTAACAGTTGCATTGCCACCTGAAGAAACACTGTGATTGTACTATTTATAATCTCATTAATCCTATACATATGTGCAAGATGTAAGGGATTATGCTGCAGCTTACTTTAGGTATACCATGATAGAAGTAAAGCATGGATACAAACATGTGCTGAATATAAACATATTGGAAGAAAAATGTCCAGTACCTATCTTGATATAAATGAACCAAATGGAAGTATTAATGGAATGGAAATCACTAGTTTGTTACCAGCATCTTTTCTCCAAAAGCTAAGAAAGAATTTTTGATCCATTTAGTCCTTTAGTTCTTTATCTAATTTTACTTAAAATATATCATCCTGAAGAACAGAACAGACTTACCCTCTGCCCATGCTTCCTACCAAATAACATTATACCATATAATGTGCTAACTTTCCATTCATGGACATGATTAACCAGGAGACGGTGAATAACTGACCTTCAGAAAGTCTAGCCTCTTGCATCATATTTCCAGCTTGGCACTGGGCCATGTTAAAGTCACAATGCTTGTATTAATGTGATGGTTTCTTCCCAAGTATCACATATATGTGAAATTAAAATGATCCTGGTGTTTTCTCCAGCCATCCTTGTTTCTGTCAGTCATGAAATATTGCTGTCTTGGGAGCTGCTTCACTGGTGTATCTGCAGTAAGCCAAGATCAGCAGCTTCCTCAATGCCTGCCAACAGTCAGAAGCAATTAATTTTTCATTGGGTTTTTTTTTTAATGTTGTCATGGTTTAACACCAGCCAACAACTAAGCAACACACTGCCACTTGCTCAGTCCCCCCACATCGGGATGGGGGAGAGAATCAGAAGAGTAAAACTGAGAAGACTTGTGGGTTGACATAAAGAGGATTTAATAGGTAAAGCAAAAGCCACACATGCAAGCTTAGCAAGCCAAGGAATTCGTTCACCACTTCCCATGGGCAGGCAGGTGTTCAGCCATCTCCAGGAAAGCAGGGCTCCATCACACATAATGGTTACTTGGGAAGACAAATGCCATCGCTCCGAACGTCCACCCCCTTCCTCCTTCTTCCCCCAATTTATATACTGAGCATGACGTACCATGGTATGGAATATCCCTTTGGCTAGTTCGGGTCAGCTGTCCTGGCTGTGTCCCCTTCCAATTTCCTGTGCACCTCCAGCCCTCTCGCTGGTAGGGCCTGAGAAACTGAAAAGTCCTTGACTTAGTACGAACATTACTTAGCAACAGCTAAAACCACAATATGTTATCAACATTATTCTCACACCAAATCCAGAACGCAGCGCTGCACCTGCTGCTAAGAAGAAAATTATCCCAGCTGAAACTGGGACAAACATACTTATATTAATTTTCCCTTCCTCTTAGTCAATAGTTGTCATTTTTCTTTAAAAATTGTACCATCAGATTTCACTACTTACACTGTCTAGTTAGGTATTCCTTTCTGGCATTATATTGTGTATGTTCTCCTGGCTTTTCTTTACTGTAGCTCCTCATGTATTTTAAGGTAAGCCATTTGAATGGCACCCTACAGGAGAATTGTCATGTGCGTGAACTCATTCTGCCATGACAGTGGTCTAAGGAGTCAATATCAAATTCAATGCAAGATGTTTTTTGATAGCATGAGTCAGTATTATCATAGAAAATACACATGCCAAAATATGCAGTATGTAAACAAATAGTAGTAAAGCCAAAAGTACTGTGTCATAAGACACTGCTGCATCAGCCTCATGAACTACAGAACTATCATCAGCTGATTCTGAAGTCCTGTTGCTTCAAACCACTTACTAATTGTAGAAGGTAACATGTTGCTGCTCTGTGATTCTCCTGCTCTTCCATAGTATATCTGCCATTGGCTTGTGCCATAGAACTAGTGGACTATTATCACTGAGGTATTAAGATCTTTCAAAATGTGCTGATGAACTAGAATATGGCTATAAAATTATCTAACTTAAAAAAAAAAACTGGAAAAGTAAACAGCAGTCAAAACTTGCAGTTAAAACTTTTCCTGTAATGCACACATTTCAGTTTAAGCAATAATGAATTTCTTGCTATGCAAAGCATCCTAGAAGCAGGACCTGAAAGGTCTCACTGAGCTCAGAGGCTATACAGAAAACACTGCTTCAAGACTGTGAGGTGAATTAAAGGAATTAATGTACTGCTTTTACCCTTTCACCCTCTTTCAACGGCCCGCCAGCGATGGTCTCCTACGCCTTGCTAAAGACTTGCATACTGTTTTTTTCCTCTTATTTTTAGTAGAATTGTCATCCACAAATACAATTCATTTATAGAAGGTTGAATTCAACTTCCTGATGACTATAAGGAGTTTTAAAGAAGATCAGTATTTCTAAAACACCTTTTGTATTGCTTTTTTTATCTCACTATAAGTGACTGAGCCAACACTGCAGAGAGCACACTAAGGATTCAGTGCAAAATCTCATTGGATAGCTTCACTCTTGCAACATGTGATGATCAGTTTTACATTGGAAACACATCCTTTTGCCACTTCACTATAAATACAAGAACAGGTGAAGTGGATGGAAAAATGTATTTTTTAGAAGTGTCATAACTTGCACCTAGCCAGGTATTTGAAGACTGGATCCCATTCCGTCTGAAGTACAGCCATTATCACCAGTGATCTTAAATACCAGTAGACCAGCCAGTTATTTCAGTCAAGCTCAACAGACAAGTTCTCTAGCTGCTCACGTGTGTTTTCTAGGTTTTAAATTACTTGTTCTATTATTTTTTACCCCCTTCCAGTTTGTTAATTCTTTCAGCTGTGGGGGTAGTAGAACGGTTGTGTACAAATGGTCTCACTAGAACTGCACTTGTTTGTTAGAGTAACTCCAATGGCAGCTTTCTATTTCCCTTCCTGTAAAACAAAAGGTAAAATGTGCTACACAGTGATAAAGCAACAAAAAATATATCATCAGTGATTCAAAGAGCTCCTCAGGCAATTCCTTTTACTCTTGGACAGCTATTTAGATCTTTAGATATTAAAAAAGTATAAGCTTACTTTCAATGTTCAATACTTTCAGCTTTACCAGTGAACACAGATGTTTCAAGCTGTTTAAGTCTTGGTTAAGAAATTCATTACCATACTGACATCTAAACCATTCTGTTTAATTCTGAATAATAATAGAAATACTAATACAGTATTTTTGTATTGTAACTGATTAGTTTGGCCTGCATTATAACATTAAATCTCACCTGAATATGACTTGGATTTTGCATGTATCTTTCCAGTCACATTATATTGACACGTCCACGTGAAAAAACTGCATTGCTGCGTATTCCATTATACCTGGGAGGATGGAGTATAAAAGACTGGAAAGTTGTGGATAGCTGAAAAATAATAGTAGTATTTTAATTGCCATTTAAAAGCACTTTTAAGTAGAAAGAAACCAAATAAATATATTTTAAACAATAAATAAGTTTTTAGTAGGAAAAGAAGAAAATATTTCTACTTATGAAATGTTTTGCCTAAATCTCCCTTTCACGACCACACCATTATAAGCATTTATCTTGGTTTTCAACTGGAAAATAGAGTAATCAGTTAAATTTGAATCTAATTTACATATTTGAAATGTATGCCTGTATTCTGACTTAAACACTAAATAATTGTTATTTAAATAATATTGAAAATGAATGTGAGCAGAGATTAGGTGCTTTGAAAAAGTTATTTATTTAAATCAAGTCTTTCCGCAGGTGTTCACGTTTCCTAAATCTTTTTTCCCCACAGGTTGACTAATTTTTCTGTTCGTCAGTTTTAATTGTGCTTGCACAATTTCTATCTGTGATTGAAAGAAAAGGCCAATTGTTGAAGTCAAAGGCAAAACTACCCTAAAGAGAAAGATTCTCATTTGAGCATACTATGAAGAAATGAAGTGCTTATTTCAAAGAAAGTCTGTACTTCCTAAATGACATGGTTTTTTACTCATCCACCTGCTGTAGTTTATTGACTGTCCAATTGACAACCAAGAGTGTGTTGATGTGTTGGTTTGTAAAGAAAACCACGTCTACTAAGCACATAAAAAAATCTTGTAAACTTTTAACAAGCCTTTGTGTCCACAAGCTCCATAAGAGGGCACCCTTATCTAAGAGCTGAATTTTATACAAAAAATAAAATATAAAAAAATTAAAGCTTTAGGAGGGGAGAAAACCCCATGGAGACTTTTGTGAGAGACAAAGCTATTAAATTATCTTAATTGTCATTTTAGTGCTGATAAGGCAAGTCTAACTTAAAGCGTGCATTAGCTCTGTATTGTTTTCCTAGAACAACTTTGTTGAAATTTCCTTGTAGTCTAAAAGTTAAAATAATGTAATTAGGTCACCGGAATTACAAAGCTTTTTTTAACATTGCCTAGTAAAATAGGTTTATGTAACCAAGACAGACTCGCTAGCAGGAGCAATGGAGGCTAGCTAACACATCTTCAAGCAAGAGGAACATTCCGCTGCCCCCTTTGTTTTATCTTCTGTCTTACCACAGTAAGTCAGGTTTTCTAATTTTGTTGATAGGGAGCCGATATTGACAAGAGCATTAGCTACTCTGTCTAGTTCAATTACTACTGATGTCAGTGATGATGTCACTGATAACATTTACATGGTAAAAAGTCTGTAAACAGTGGATAAAATTATTTCATTTATAAATTGTCATCTTTAAATTGGCATAAAGATGTTTATCCATTTGCTAGGGTGTCCAGAAGGAAGGAATGACATTTAAAAGTGCGAAAAGTATTTACAATACATGTGCATCTGTTGCAAAAAACTATTGCTCTACCCAGAAATTGTAACATTTTCACTCATCTGCTCCCCTACTACTGACAACAAAACAATTTACATTTACAAGAAATTTGATTTGCACTGGTTCTAACTTCCTCTGTTAACCTTTACGTACTCTAGGTTTCCCTTTTGTTACCAGGATACTTGAGATAGAGTTTGGGTAGAGTGGATTGGACTGGTAGTAGGATACTTGTTTAGAAAGCATTTTTAAGATACTGCTTTTGACTGCTTCTTAGCCAGGAGGAAGACTGTTGGTGTTTTAAAATGTTAAAGCAGTCTGACTGAGTCTCTTTTCTGGAAAACCGTGGTTTGGAAGAGGAAATTGAAATTTAGGTGGGCCAGACTTTGTCTCTGAGGATCCACTCAAATTAGATGAACAGAAGCTTCTTTAAGCAGCAGCTTTGCATACGTTGTATATGGCCACTGAAAATTTGTAGCTGTAACTGCTCTGCATTTTTTTGAATCAGACTGTAGGTCTCATCTCATCCACTCAGAAACTGGAAAAAAAACCGAAACAAAAAAACCAAAGCAAGTTGCTCTGTGAAAATAGAAGTCTTAACAACTTGCCAGGCATCACACTAGAAATTTGTGCCAGCAGTAAACAGAAAAATTCAGTTCCCCAGGGCAGCATTCAATTACTTTCTGCAGAAGTCTTCTCCCTCTTTCTGTAATACCTCGCATTATCCACTCCACATTGCCAGCTTCTACAATACTTTTCATCACTTGAATATAACTTAGTTATGTAATCTATATTGAAATTTCATACATGAAGTCTTAAAAAAGAGTTCAAGTTCTGTTATTTTTTTACACGTTTTGTTCTGTTGTTTTAAAAACTGAGGGAGTGAAACAATGGCTGTTAATCATGCATGGAAACAGAGGACTAGGAAGATCTAAATATAGCGGCTGGGATCTAATTTGTGCTCATGCACAGCTACTTAACAGCTGTTTCTGAAAACTGTGTCCGAAGTTTTGCTTTGGGTGGATGAACCATACAGATTGATTTAATGGTCAGAGGAGTTCCAGAAAACCTTTGTCCTCCATTTCGCACATACTTCTACAGCCTTTCTGTCAACCTGTTGGAACTTAAACACAAATAAATTACATTATCACTCATCCTCCTTGTAACATTTTTACTGCAATAACGGTTGAAAGAAGATTGAGGAATGCTGTCATACAGAAAATGTACTTCAATTAAAAAGACAGGGCTACTGAATCTTTAACAAAGATGTTCATTATGTAAATATTGAACCGACATTAAATTGTGCTATATACCAACAAAAAAAAAAAAGTTATTTTTTAAAGAATTTGTTTTAAAAAACTCCTTTGCTGGATCCACTTCAATTTCTCATTTTACTAGTTCTGAAGGCATCACATATTTTCAGAAGGCAAAATATGTGTGAAATATGGTTATGTGTGAAATGGGACACTTAATGCAGCTATAAGATGGCCATATCTAAGAAAGATGTTTGACAAGATGAAGAGAATTCTAGAGTACATCTTTCACAAGTCAATTATTGGATGTTTAGGCAGAGTACTATAAGGAGAATGGCAACATAACCCAAACAGGGGCTGGTATATTTCAATTTGTGCAGCTGTCAGAAAAAGAATATACTGGTGACCATCATATTTATGCAGAAGGGAAAAAATCACGAGACCTTCACCATCAGACCTTAAGCTATCTACACACTGGTTTTGTGCCCTGAGAAAGAGATTTGCCTCCCCTTAACTCCTAAAGAAATACTTTCAGTAATAATAATTTTAAAATACTGACCTGTTAAGAGTATTTCATGGAGCCAGTGACACTCTTCTGCAGCTTCCCTTCTTGGGATGATTCTGGGGACAGGGAGTAGTCTGACAGCTGCATGAGTCGCTGGCATTTACATCAGTTTTCTACCCAGCATTTCGGAAAGCCTTGTGCCTGCTGTGGCACTGTACATGCTCATCATGAGCAAGAGCTGTGCACCCCACAGAAAAGATGGCAGTACATTTCTTGCCTGCTTGTTTTGCCTGTTACGTAGGTCTCTGTAGGAAGTACCAGATTTGCTGGCCAAACTCAACACAGCAAGCCTGTTTAGACCGATGGGACTGGGCTTCTGCAGGCAGCACAGCTGTAAAGGACAGGCTGCAGCCTGCAGTCTTCCCGGGATACTGGCAGGGGCTGAAGTACTCTTCCCAAAAGGTTGAGCACTGATAATTCCCAGCAACAGATTTGTTTATGTGGAGGACGCAGGAGGGGTTTTTTTCCCTATGGACCTTTAGCTTGACCAAGTGGGTTTTTTTCCCACTCAGGTGAGGTCTCAGCACAGGCAGATTGAACAGACCTTCTGAACAGGCATTTCAGACTGTTCCAGAACAAAATTTTCTTCATGTGCTTGCAAACCCTGTCTTTTGCATTGTCTGGCTTTCTTTTGTAGTTAGCTTTGACTGCACATAACCAAGGGCTAACTTTCCCTGTCCCCAAATTTAAGATTTAAGTCTTTAAGATCAGACACCACTTGTTGTTACCGTCTCGTGAGTACAGGAACACGAACGGGCAGAATCACTGGAGTACTGAGGCAGGTACATGCTTAGCACCAAGATAACATGAATTGCTAATAGGAGAAGATCAGCTGCAGCTCCCTTCTGACTAGTGCTGTTCCTTCCAGCCAGACAGGATTTTCTTCCACTTTCGTCAGGTTGTGATCTCAGGTTTAATCCTTGAGTCTGAAGTCCTTCTCTGAGGAGACCTGCTCCTTGTTGGGGACCTGTCTGTCTCACACGTACAGAAACACATAAGGCAAACAACTCTGTTGCAGTGTTTTGGCTCACTACACTGGTAAAAAACCCTCTCCCCTCTCATCTATTTTTAGAGGATGAAAACCATTAGAGAAAGGACATGCTGACTAGGGTAGGAGGCTAGGTAGAAATGTCCCCAACATCCATCCCAAGGGCACAAGACATGCCCTGTTCTGACACGGGCAATTGTATCGAGTTTCTACTGATTGATGAAAAATATATACCAGCGTTTCCTACACATAACACTGAAGGCAAGACAAGTTGTACCATTCCTTTGTTACCAAACCAGTAAACACATTGCCAAACCCACTGTGCACTAGGTCATATCCAGTGTTATGTACAAGTGTACACTTTTTTTCCCCTGATTTTGTAAATCTATAGTTACATATGCTTTGCTCTGTGCCCACTGCATTTCTGTGTCTTTCCTTAAAATGAAGGCTGATCTGTAGCCATTGTCTTGTCTATCTCCCTGTACGCTCAGATTCTGATCTTAGTTACAGATGTAGCTGCGCTGAGGAGTACATTATTAGTCCTGATTTATGTAGTCTAGCTAACTTTTAAGAGACTTCAGCCATTCCTATAAAATACCAAGGGGAACCTCTCTGAATCACTGCCTGAACCACTTTTGTTGAATAGCAGTAGGTCAAAGAAAACATCACTGATTTAAGAAGAATATAATGAACAAAAATTACATTCATTTCTATGCCTTGAGTCACAGACATAATTCACAAGAGAGGAAACTTTAAACATCCTATGTAAATAGAATGGTAAATGTATTGAAAATTGGTTTTAAATGAGAATGAAGGTAAGTTGGATGACTTGACCTTGAATTGTAAATTAATTTTTAATCATAATTTTTAGTGTCACAGATTATTTTATATTTGTTTTCAGGAGATGCATGTTGTCTCTGCTGAATTTTAAGAATAAAATTACTGATTTCCAAAGGATGGCAGCTTTCATTCAAGCTAATATCTTACTTAAGGATTATTAATTCCAATAGCGCAATTTACTGCCAAGAAATCTGTCAAATGAAAGGAACTTCATGTCCCTGCTATACTGAGCTGAGAAACAGTTTATGTAGATGCCTGTTTTACCTTTTCTCTCTCTCTCTCTTTTTTTTTTTTTTAAGCAGAGTACTGTTAGCTACTATTTTCTGCCTCACACTTTACTTGGCCTGATTTCTTTTTCACATTCTGCTCTCATTAGACCAAGATGTACGTCAGTTATTTTAAATGGCCCAAATCCAATAGAAGTGAAAATTAGAACCATTCAACTCACAACTGTATTTGGTAGAGAAAACTGACACTAATATTTATGCACGTGTATTTCTTCCCTTAATTCTGAGACTATCACCTTTTCTAAACTGGTTGACAAGTTTTCCCTCTACACTATATACGTAAAAAATATACAAGCTAGGCCTGTTCTTTCAGCATCAAAAATAAGTAAGTTTTAGGGAACTTCGAATTTTTAAGGAGTATTTAAACTATGAAAATATATGTACAATGCAAGAATAAGGCCAGCAGCAATTGACAACTGAGACTGAAGAATCAGTAGTAGCTGACATACTGTATTTTGTACCCTTCTGTGTGTTTTATTTCCATAATTTTCCTTGTTACACCTTTACGAAAAAATATGACTTTTAACACCTGGTAGACAACCATGTGTAACACAGTATTTACATTAGCAGGAGATAAATACTAATAGTCGTTCAAACTTACCACTACTAGCACTATAAATATGAAACAAATTATTTGTTACACAGGGTTTTTGTTTCGCTTTCACTCAAGAAGAAAGAATTCAGAAGAACATGCAAAACACTGAAGTTACCTGCGATGCCAACAGGCAGCAACTGATAATCCATTTCATTTACTGTTATCTCCACAGAGCTTTTAGTAGTCATGGAAAGCATTGAACTGATTTTCTTGGAGATAGAAAACTCTGATTTACAGCAAAGCAAGCTTTCCTTATCTCCAGGATAAGGAAGGACCTTGGAGAGGAATATAGTTCAGTCTCAATACTCACTCGGTCTAACCAGAGATCAAAGATATAAATAGTGATGGTGCTTTTTGTGTCCACTAGAAGCTGGCCTTCACTGCAAAACCAGTGGCACTACATTTCTCAATGCAGCAGCAGGTTGCAGTGATTATCCCATCTATCTTTAATGTTACCTTGACTGCTTCCACATATGCATTACAGCTGACAACAGTACAACAGCAGGGCCATAAGGAGAATGTCAATAGTCATCAAAAGCCAAATTTGACCTACTTACCCAGAGATGAGTAGCATCCTATTTTCAAGCAGCAAAACCAGATGACACGCCTTATCTATATAAGCAAGACAGACAAAAATAACAGGAACTTGACAGGTGAGCTGAAAGGACTGCTATAAAATTTGATTTTGGGAGAAGGTGAGAGAATGAAGACAGTGACGAGGTAGCCCCTCCCTTGGCTTATGCCTTTCCTCTCTCCAGCACTGAACATTCAAAATTCTCACTTTGTTCCACTTAATTCAGGCAGTAGGACAGGAGGTCATGTGTCAGGGTGACTGGCTAAGTACTGTCTGTGAGGCTTAACTGACCAATAGCATCTGCCAAATGTGAACTTTACCTTCCCTTACGTGCCTGTCAGGTATACTATATTACATAATGACAAGAATAATTATTCTTATCACACCACTAGATACACACGTTGATGACATTCTCGTTCTAGCAAGATTAAAGTACAGCTGTGATATTTTTGTTTGTTTGTTGCGCTAATTATTCCAGCCCATTAATATTACCAAGATAGAGTATTCACCTTCATGTAACAGATCGAAGCTTTCATCTGTACAGCATCCCTCCTTGCTTTTAGGGATTTTCAGCAACTGGAAATCCTGACAAGTATACTCGTGTACTGTTAACCTGGTCTTAGACTTTCAGAAAGAAGCATACAAATACACGAAGAGCAGGCTTGCAGGCCATGAGACAAAGAGGGTTCCCACATTAAAAGAACCAAGAGCAACTAAGTCTGTATCGTAAAAGGCTTATGCTTTTAAAGGCCTGAGTGTAAGAGAGTTGTGAGCTGTTTTGAGCTTTCTGCTAGGAACCACAAGATTAAAGCCTTGAGAAAACCTAATGAGACGTTATTTCTTAGCAGTCATTCTCCAGTAGGAATTTTCTTTTCAGCAAGGGCTTTCTAGTCTAGCTTTTGTTTCAGAGGCTGAAACCAAACAGAAAAAAATGGAGTATTTGCGCTATGAATGTAAGGACAATTAGATCTTCAAAGGGGATTGCTGTGTTGCTGGAGAGCCCATCTTTTACCTGAGCATCCAGATTAATATCGAAGGATTATGACTGCTGAGATACAGTTAGCTGAAACCAGATCTTTTTTTTTTTTTTCTTTTCTTGTGCAGAAAGTTGCATTCAAGCATTCTGAACGGAACAGTAATGATATTTGATCTGTTTTGTGGACTTCCATCACACACAAATCAAGGTTCCTTTACTGGTAGTACAAGATAAATTCCTCTGATCAGTGGGATTGTATTATTTTCACAGAGATAACTATCCACATTTATAAGAACATAAAACTAAACAGTATCACTAACTTATCATGCTTTCAATACAGTATGAAAATTTTATTATATCATGAAAGAAAGAACAAGTTGCAGTACTTTGGCAGAAGGCAAACTGCATGGAGCAAGTCTGAGGGTACAAGCCAGGAGGAAGACTGGAAGGAAAAGGAAAGAGTAATACTCAAGAAAATTTTGTAGGAAATAGAAGTGATGAGAAATCAAAAAAATCCATCTAATTGGGAGCCTTTTTGAGAGCACACTTGAAGACAAGTTCAAAATAGATCTGGTCAGACTTTTAGAATTTCATTTTGCTAGGAAAGTTTTCATTCTGAATCAAAGGGAAAACGCAGAAATTGTGAAGCTTCCCGTGGGTAGGAAATTTAGGATATCTGATTTAATTTAATTTCATCCCATCCCATCCCATCTTTGGAGCTCCTTCTACTGGTTTGATTCCTGGAAACCATGAAAATCTACTCACACAGTTTCTGATCCTAGAAAAAATGCACTGTCGAGCTCTATATATGGCAGTGATCCCTAATCTGCAGAACACTGCATCTACAACTACAACTGCACCACGCCCAAGAGTGCTAAGACACTTACTGTGAAGAAGGAAGCCTAGAAATGGAGAATAAAAGATTAAGGCAAGGCTAAGGATGCGAGAGTCTTCACTCTAAGATCATGGCAGCAGGAATCCTCCAAGCACTAGAAGTTCTGGTTCAGGCTTCTATGCTGGAAAAGTTATTCTTGAGTTTTTGCAGTAACTTTAAGTCTACTGAGCAGACAGAATGCAAACCTACCTACAGATTTACCAAGTAAGGCATGGAACAAAGGAATAGCCCCCAGTCTCTGCAGAAAATAATACAACCTAATTCACTCTCAGTAGCTCTGGTAAACAGAATATAATCATCAGATTTGATACAATGGCCTCAGAAGATATGATTAACCAGTTTCTTACAAGCCTTATTTAGCATCACATTTTGATTATAAGATTTCTCCCCTCCAGCAATTCAGACTGCATAACATCCACTGTCTGTTTAACCAAAATGGACTATCTGATGATGGATGCTTTTAAACTGAGTTAAATTGACTGTGCAGCTGTTTAAACACTGAAGGCACTCAAGCGACTGCTGAAGCCATTATTGCTAGGGGTACTGCATTCTGAATCAAACTAACTAGGAAATGAGTTGTGCCTTTCACATGATTTTCATGAAACATATGTGCAGAGACAGAGTTACAGGGTGGGTACCTCTATAAATACAGTTTATAGAAAAATTATTTTAAAATGATACATTTTATTTGTCTTTTGGATAACATTTTCCCCAGAGTTTCCAGGTCTCTGTTGTGAATTTTTCATAATGCCTATATCGGAAATTTAAAGCAGGTGATATACTTGGAAAGAAAAAAAAAAGTAAATTAAGCAAGAACAACAAAATCACTAAATTTTATCCTGCTTATGATGTGACATTCTTCTGAAACAGTAACGGGCAAGGAGTTTTGACAATTTCAATGTGTTATTTACAGAAAGCAGAACTATTCTGAAGGAAAACCAGTCTTTGCTGAAAAGCATTCATGTTGGTTGATATTTTTCATGAAAAAAACCCAAGTTAAAACCAGTTTAATTTGCTTAGAGCATAGAGAACAGAATTATGAAAAATTTTAGTACAAACTTCTCAACATTTCTAATGTTTTGAACATTACCCTAGAAATTCTAAACATCATTTCTGATCTTTCCCTTTTTCTTTTTTCTTTTTTTAAAAGCCAGCTCCTGACTTGGGATTGCATTACCTGGTGATTATGTTTAAATATCTTGCGGAGGAAGGCTGCTAAAGTAGCCTTTACCCTCCTTTCTCCCACAGTTTGTCCATTATGCCTTACATAGCAGGGTTTCTTCTGTCATCTCACTTGACATGTAGTGAAATAAACCTGATAAGGGAATCTTGAAAGAGAAAGAAGAAACTAGGAATACCAGTCTTCTCCTTTGGGGTCAGGACTAAACACACAGCCAGCTAAGAAAACAGCCTGTATATTAAGTTTAGCAATACTATTACATAATAGAAAATCACAGAATGGTTGTGGTTGGAAAGGACCTCTGGAGATCATCTAGTCCAACCCCCTGCTAAAGCAGGTTCACCTAGGGCAGGCTGCACAGAGTCACATCCAGGTGGGTTTTGAATGTCTCCAGAGCAGGAGACTCCACAACCTCTCTGGGCAGCCTGTTCCAGTGCTCCATCACCCTCAGAGTAAAGAAGTGCTTCCTCATATTTGGCTGGAACTTCTTGTGTTGCCGTTCTTGCACGTTGCCCCTTGTCCTTTCTCTGGGCAGCACTGAAAAAAGCCTGGCCCCATCCTCTTGACACCCACCCTTAAGGTGCATTGATAAGATGCCCTCTCTGACTTCGGGCTAAACAGGCCCAGCTCTCTCAGCCTTTCCTCAGAAGGAAGATGCTCCAGTCCCCTCATCATCTTCACTCACCACCCTCAGCTGGACCCTCTCCAGTAGCTCCCTGTCTCTCTTGAACTGGGGACCCCAGAACTGGGCACAGTGCTCCAGATGTGGCCTCACCAGGGCAGAGCAGAGGGGGAGGATCCCTTCCCTCGACCTGCTGGCCACGCTTCCCCCTAACACACCCCCAGGATCCCACTGGCCTCATTGGCCACAGGGCACACTGCTGGCCCATGGGCAACTTGCTGTCCCCAGCAGTCCCAGGTCCTTCTCCGCAGAGCTGCCTTCCAGCAGGTCAGCCCCCAGCCTGGGCTGGTGCGTGGGGTTGTTGCTCCCTGGGTGCAGGACCCTGCACTTGCCTTTGCTGAACTTCATTAGGTTCCTCTCCGCCCAGCTCTCCAGCCTGTCCAGGTCGGGCTGAATGGCAGCGCAGCCTCCTGGTGCATCAGCCGCTCCTCCCAGCTTTGCATCATCAGCAAACTTGCTGAGGGTGCACTTGGCCCCTTCATCCAGGTCATTGATGAGTCAGTTGAACAGGACTGGACCCAGTACTGACCCCTGAGGAACACCGCTCGCTACAGGCCTCCAACTAGACTGTGCCACTGACCGCAACCCTCTGAGCTCTGTCATTCAGCCAGTTTGCAACCCACCTCACCGTCCACTCATCTCACCCACACTTCCTGAGCTTACCTATGAGGATGCTGTGGGAGACAGTGTCAAAAGCCTTGCTGAGGTCAAGGTAGACAACATCCACTGCTCTCCCCTCCTCTACCCAGCCAGTCATTCCATCACAGAAGGCTATCAGCTTGGTCAGGCATGATTTCCCCTTGGTGAATCCATGGTGAGTGTTCCTGATAACCTTCTTTTCCCCCACATGCTTTGAGATGACCTCCAGGATGAGCTGTTCCATCACCTTTCCAGGAATGGAGGTGAGGCTGACCAGCCTGTAGTTTACTGGATCCTCCTTGCCCTTTTTGAAGACTGGAGTGACATCGGCTTTCCTCCCGTCCTCAGGCACCTCTCCTGTTCTCCCTGGCCTTTCAAAGATGATGGAAGGCGGCTTGACAATAACATCTGCCAACTCCCTCAGCACTAGGGGGTGCATCCCATTGGGGATTTGTGGGTGTCAGGTTTGCTTAAGTGATCTCTAACATGATCCTCCTCGACAAGGAAAAGTCTTCCTTTCTCCAGACTTCCTTTCTTGCCTCCAGGGTGTGGGAAACCAGAGGGCCGGCCTTGGCAGTAAAGACTGAAGCAAAGGCAGCATTCAGTAACTCTGCCTTCTCTGTGTCCTTTGTCACCAGGGCACCCTCCTCATTCAGCAGTGGGCCCACATATTCCCTAGTCACCCTTTTCCTTTCCATTTCAAACACACCTTAGCCTTCCTTATTGCCTCCCTGCATGTTCTGACAACATCCCTATATTCCTTCCAAGTAGCCTGTCCCTTTTTCCACATTCCATAAACTTCCTTCTTCTGTTTGAGTTTTTCCAGAAGCTCCTTGCTCATCCTTGCAGGCCTCCTGCTCCCTTTGCTCGATTTCCTATTCATGGGAATGCACTGATCTTGAGCTTGGAGGAAGTGATGCTTGAATATTAGCCAGCTCTCTTGGACCCCCCCCACCTTGTACAGTCATAATGCATGGGATTCCTCCAAGTAGGTCCTCGAAGAGGCCAAAGTTAGCTCTCCTGAAGTCCAGGGTTGCAGTCCTACTTGTTGCCCCGCTTCCTCCATGCAGGGTCCTGAGAACTCCACCATCTCATGGTCACTGTAGCCAAGGCTGCCCCCAGCCTCCACATCCCCAACCAGCCCTTCTTTGTTTAGTACAAAGTCTAGCAGCACACCTCACCTTGTCGGCTTCTCCACCACCTGTGTCAAAAAGCTATCATCAGCACTCTGCAGGAACCTCCTTGACTGCATGAACCTAGCTGTGCTTTCTTTCTAGCAGATATCAGGGAGGTTGAAGTCCTCTGTGAGAACCAGGGCCTGTGATCGTGAGGCTACTTCCAGCTGTCTGTAGAAGGCCTCATCGACTCCCTCTTCTTGATCATGTGGCCTGTAGCAAACACCCACAACAGTGTCCCCCATGTTAGCTTGCCCCTTAATCTTTATCCATGAGCTCTTGACTCGTTCTTCATCCACCACTAGGCAGAGCTCGATATATTCCAGTTGCTCTGTCACATAAAGAGCAACTCCACCACCTCGCCTTGCTGACCTGTCTTTCCTAAAAAGTACAAAGCCATCCATGACAGCATTCCAGTCATGTGAGTTATCCCACGATGTCTCCATAATTCCAATGAGATCATGGACCTGCGACGACACGACACACAGATCTCTAATTCTTCCTGTTTATTCTCCAGGCTGCATGCATTGTTATACAGGCACTGAAGAATGATAATTGAGTATGCATGTTTCCCAGGACGCTTGCAAGAGGATCCACCATAGCCACACAAACACTTGATGTGGTTGGCCTTCTGGTTCTCGTCTTGGGAGGCAGCTAAGGAACATTTGTTGCTGCTCTGGTTGACCTGTCTTATTCCCCAGCTGGGTGTGATGGCATGAGCATTGCCACTTTGGACCCCACCCCCTGAGTCCTTCAGTTTAAAGCCCGCCTCACCAAGCTGGCCAGCCTGCGGCCAAAGATTCCCTTGCCTCTTTTAGACAGGTGGATCCCATCCCTCCCTAACAGATTATAGTCATCAAAGAATGTCCTGGTGTCGTAGAAGCCAGAACTCTTACAACAGCACCAGCCATGAAGCCAGAAGTTGATTTGTATTATACATCTGTTCTGGCTGCACCTTTTCCTCTAACTGGTAAAATAGAAGAAAAGATAATTTAGGCACCAATATTTTTCACTTGCACCCCCAGGGCTTTATAGTCTTCCTTGATTCTACACAGATTCTGGCTTGAAAACAATATTCTTGAAAACAGCTCAGAACAAATGCTCTTTTTATTACCTTCATATTCCTCACAGGAACATAATGATACTGAATTCATTCCCCTGCTCGGTGATATAAATGATGACCCTCCATTAATCACTCAGTTTTACAAGTGTTTTTGCATATAGGTAAACTGCACAATGCTGTTTCTCCGGGAAAATTATAGTTTAAATAATAATGAAACAGCATTTTATAAAAGATATATTCTCTTGATTTGTTTTACTGTCATGAAATGGCTGACTACATGGAAAATATATGCACAGCTTGTCAAATTGCTTTCCTATTTCAAAAAATGTAACTGTTATTCTTTCTGATTATTGCAATAACAAATAGCTTTGATTTTAATCAGAAGGGGTTATCTAGGGTTTAGCTATAAGGACAATAAATGAGCATGTAGAAATCAACTTTCTGGAAGAGCTTTTTAAATGTTCAGTATTTGAATAACACCTTTTTTAGATGTAATAGTTTGGGATATAAATGAAAATTTCTAATATGACATCTGCATGAAAATAAGTCTTCTTGCCTACAAAATACATATTCTCATTTCTCATTTTTTTTAAGACTTGAATTCACTAAAATACACTACAACTATAAGTAATGAATATTATAGATAACATTAACAATTTCAAGTTCAAAATTTGCCAAATTTTCAAATTATAAATTTGTCTAATTTGAAATTGTCGAATTATTTCTTATTGGTGGCTTGATCAAATGGATGTGATGTGAGATATAGAAAGTACTTTGTATTCATTGTGTACTTGGTCATGCACCACAACTTTAAACGGACAAAAAGGCACCTTAGGAAGACTGAAATATTAAGATCTGCAATGAAATTGAATAAGTTTATAAAACTTACAGTTCCAGTCTCATCATATCGTGAGAAAAGAATAAATTAATATTGTGCAATTTCTTTCTCCCCTTACAATCCTTGTCATAATAAGGAGGTGTAATAGTCTTTAGTACACAGAATTGGTAGGATGCTAGTCAGTCCCAATTCAGTTTCAGAGGCTTTTATGGAAAATGATGTAAGAAAAAGACCATCATAAGCTTTGGCTTGAATTAACATTCATATGAGAACTACATGAGATCTCATACAATATGTTGGGATATTGTGATACCTAGTCACAAAAATAGCGAGAATGACAGATGTCACAGACAACATTAATTTGGCTCTGCTTGCATTCTATAAAGATGGTAAGAATGGTGTTATTTTGGGAGGCAAAGAAAAAAGAACCAGTTTATATATGTCAAACCTTTCAGCCTTGAAATCTGCTTTCCCACAAAGAGTCAAAGTAGACCAAGAGAAACTGCTTTGAAGTAAGGTAAACAGTACAGCAGAATTTTTAACAGCTTTTCAGAAACACACAAAACGGCTGCAATTTAGTACATAAAACTAATGGTGCACTATTGACTCCCAGCTGCAGAGCAGACAGATGGCAGCATACGGCCGTACATTTGTGAAATGAAGTAGAATTTCAAAACTGACCTTCTGAACCAGGATCCCAGGGGCTCACAGAAATTCCATACAAGTTTGACAGGGTGTCTCACCGTGGCTTCATGGCCTACTTACAGGTAAAAAAACAAAGAAAAAAAGAAATACTGTTCTTTACTGTGGTATCTTTACTGGTACCTTTTGAGAACAAAAATGTAGGTAACTGGAGAACAGATTGCAAGAATGAATGATGAACCTGACACAAAAATGCTGTTTATAATACCCCAGATATACAAGCACAAAATTATAGTTGTTGTATTTTTTGAAGTGGGGTATCTGTCTGCATATGGTCTTACAAAAAACTGTTAAAAATGTAGACTAACATATGGCTTCAGTTTGAATTAATACATTTAAGGAGTTGTTTTATTTTTAATTTTTGAGTGTTGATACTCACGCACATGCAGATTTCCAGACTTCAGCACATCATACATCTAAAACAGGAATTAGATTCATGCTCATGACTTTCCAAACAAGCAGGACATGTGCAAGCATGTTTAGGAACATCACACAAGACTGTTGGTCTCCAGTAGAATATTGGCAAGGACTTGCCACAGAAACTGTTGATAATTCCTATATAAGCAGAAACAATACTTTATGGCAAAAAAAACCCCCAAACACTTTCATACTGACAGCAGAACCCACATTGTTTAGAAATTACTTGAATACACATGAGGTTCTTAGTGTAAAGCAGATGAATTACTTGAGGAAATACATCACCACTTAATGGAAGATTCCTCATTTTATGGCCTGCCTAACAAGAAAGTTCATGCTGGCATAACTAGACATAATCCTCTGAAGCAAGGATTTCCCAGCAGAAGCCGTAAGGTATAGGAAGAGTAAGGAGGGGGCTATAGTTCTAAAAATCTACAGGTTGAAGTGGAAATAGTTATCCTGTTGTGTCAAAAGACTATCATCTGGTGGGAGAAGCAGGGAGAGTATTGTTGTGTTCTCCTCTGTTACTAAGTCCAGTCAAACAGAATCCATGCAGGAAGGTAGAAGGATAAAATTCAGTTGTTTAGGCAAGTGTTTAATTTGCACAGAAAATTTCCTTTATATGCCCAGATTACTTTGGTTTAAAATGACTGAGTTTCACAGACCCAGGGATGTTATTTCTATCTAGTATAGGAAAGCATCCTGTAAACTGCAAACCAATGTCACATTTGCTTCAGTGAACACGTATGCAGAAGTTGTTCCTCTAAGACCATTAGTTAATCAAGAAGTTTTCATACTGTAGTCCCCTTTGTTGTTACCCTCTAACACAGCACTTAGTCTCTTCTCCAATTTAGTCTGGGAATAGCTGAAAAAATGAATTCCATCTCCCTTCTTCAAGGGAGTCTTTGTCTTCAGTAGGACAAACAGCATGGGGAATTTGCTCACTTTGCTACATCTTGAAAAAACACAACGTAGATCAGATACTTTCTCTTCATAGCAGTCAACAAAAGATGTTTAAAAGCATCACTTCCTTACTCCTGCAGGTATTAGCAAGGTTAATGGAGCCTCCAGCAATGTAAGTATCCTGGTTTTGGCTGGGATAAAGTTAATTTTCGTCCTAGTAGCTGGTACAGTGCTGTGTTTTGGATACAGTATTCGAGTAATGTTGATAATACACTGATGTTTTCAGTTGTTGCTACGTAGGGCTTACTCTAAGTCAAGGACTTTTCAGGTTTCCCATGCTCCACCAGTGTGCAGGTGCACAAGAAGCTGGGTGGGAGCAGAGTCAGGACAGCTGCCCTGAACTAGCCAGAGGGATTTTCCATGCCATAGCGCATCATGCTCAGTATATGAACTGTGGGGGATTGGCCAGGAGCTGCCAGCCGCTGCATAGGGACTGTCTGGGCATCAGTCAGAGGGTGGTGAGCAACTGTATTGTGCATCACTTGTTCTTTTTTCCCTTGGGTTTTATTCCTTTCTCTCCCTTTCCTCTTCACTAGAGTTATCAAGGGTTTTGGGTGGGTTTTTTGGGGTGGGTTTGGTGTTTTTTTTTTTTTGTTTTGGGTTGGGTTTTTTACTTTATTTCAATTATTAAACTGTTCTTATCTCAATGCACGGGTTTTACCTTTTGGGGATTCTCCTCCCATCCCACCAGGGAGAATGAGTGAGCGGCTGCGCGGTATTTAGTTGCCAGCTGGGGTTAAACCACGGCAATAAGACACAGTGTATTAACCTCCACGTTGGAGTGTATTGATGCAAGAAAGTTGTACTGCATAGAGGCTGTGTCACCCAGAGAACACAAGGTAAAAAAAATTAAGATGCATACTATTTTAAATGCATATTATTATTTAATAAATAAATAAATAAATAAAAGCACTTCAACCTTAAAAAAAAAAAAAAGGCAGTCACAGGTTCCCCCAAAAGCATCCTTCTCCAAGAGTAATCCTTGCCCTACTGGGGAATACATGGGGTCAGGGGAAAGGAATTCTCAAATCTGCATTTCCCAAATCTTGGATGCACAGTTTCATAGGTTAGACGGATTTCAGTGCTTGCTGAGGAAGCAAGCAAGCCAATAAGAAAAGATTCCTGTGGTGACTAGCAGTTGAAAACATGAAAAAATTTGAAAGACACTAAGAACAAAGTTTCCACAAACAAGGGAGTCCATGAGTCAATCCTCATATGTAAGGGATAGGCTATGGAAATACGGGTAAAAGCATATTGCTAGCACCTTTGTTTTCACGCTTGCTTCTTAAGGATATTAAGAAATACTATTCACTAGAGATTTTGCTTCCCTGCTCTCCTCCCAGTGATTTATTAAAGCCATTGACTAATCTCAGCCAGATTTAATAAAAGTAAACCTGTTAGCAAAACCTAAAAGTTTCAGGCAACTAAAAAGTACACAGGAGGGCTAGATGTTATTAGTGCCCTCAATGAGGGAAAGACTGGAGCCTGTGTACAAGAATTATTAGAAAACAGATGGGACAGAACTCTTACAAATATTTAGTTAAAAGTTTGTGTCTCATTCAAAGGCAAAAATAATATAGAAAGCCTTAATAAGTTAAACTCCATTGTTCCCAGTATTCAAAAAAACCTACTGGATATGACCTTTTGACATTGTAAAGCTTTTTCATATATTGAACATGGTTTACATGGCAATAGGTTTGTAAGTATTTACATAAATAAACAAGAATTTTTCAGGTAATTCAGTTTGCACACATGGAGTACAAGATGAAACAAACAGCCTGAGATTCCTCTTTTGAGAAGAATCTTCACAAAAAGGAACACAACTAGAAATACTATTTTCTGTTCCATCTTCCATCAGTTCTGGTTTCAGCCCAGTGACCTGGATGTCTCTTTAGGCACTTAACTCATCACTGTAAATATATTCTGGCCTATTAGGCATGAAAAAAAGAAAAGAAAGACTATATAACCTGTTGCTACAGCTGTGTAACAATTAAGAGGGAAAAAATTTGGTTTCAAATCCACAGACAGCGGTTTGCAGCTCCTGTGCTGTTTAGGAGATTGTCTTTGGGAATAGACCTGTTCCATGTTTCTGGATGTCAGGATTAAATTACTTTTATTGCTTTGGGAATCTTTATCCTTAAATGTTGTGCAACTGTTTCACGCTTGCATAAGTTTTGGAATGAGTCCTGAGCTAATTAATCATTATGGTGTCATTTAAACTATCTGGTCAAATTTAATGCCAACTACAGGTTTTGCCAACCTGTTTGCCAGAATGCAGGCAAAACACAGGTAGCAATGTCAGCAGCTGGATTCCTGTATCTCTTTAGTTGATGGGTTGGTTATATTTTTAAGCTCGTCATTTACATTATAGGAATTAAAAGACATTTCATCAAGTACTTTGCTTCCAAGTCCTGCTATTCAAGTTGCCCTTCCTAAGTCAGGTGTTTCAAAGGTAGCTCCTGTTGCCTTCTGCTTCCCCCAGACATGTAGCACAGCTAGTCTGCTTTTCAAAGCTTTTCCAGCCAAGCGTGGGGTTCTGAAAGCTCTTCATAAATGGCACTGTAGTGTTTCTTAGGCTGTTCTCTGCTGCTGACAGGAGCATGCTTGGAAGAAATCAGTTTTTGTGGCTACCCTGATTTCCAAATTGGACATGGGTGGCCAGTTCTATTCAAATACACCTCTGAAATCAATGCAATTCCTCTTTCCTCATTTTTTAAATAGACATAAACTCTGAACTGCTGGATGGGAAATTCAAATGCACAGTGAAATGTAGAAAAAATTCAGCTGGGGCTCCTCCAGTGTTAACTTAAATGCATAGGCATTTGCCTCACAGCAGCATATATTCAAAAACTGTTAGACAGATTGATGGCACCTACGTCCATTTCTACAGTAGCAGTAATTGCATCTTTATGAATTCTTGCCTTGTACTAATGGCATGACTTCAGGGAGATAAAGCAGGCAAGGTAAGCTGCCTGTATCTCCAAAGTTGCAGAGGAGATGGCATGGACATACACAGAGGTGAAATAATGTGACAGAACAGAAATCCAAAGTTATTAGAGCATTAGTTGAACTAGTCATTAAAATTATTCATAGTCTGTCCTATTTCTATCAGCATGTCTGTGTAAATGAGGGATAGAAAGATGGTCAGATTTTCTACAACAAAGCTTGTACATTCACTTCCCAAATATCCTTTCTTCAGGCCATTTACCTCAACATAACAGGGGTGGAGGGGGAAGGGACTTCATTTCCCTTCGCAGTAAGTGGAATATAGAATTGGTCAAGGTGACACTTTGGATAGAGCTGGAATTCTTTAGCATACATCTGATAAAGTGCATAGTATAAGAAAACAATTTCAATGTCATTTCTCAGCTGGCTGCTAAATTATTTCTGCCAATCAGACTAATGAATGCACTGGGTTACATTTGTAGTCCTTATTTATATAGTTAGATTTAGAATCCCCTTCATAATCCTCCTTTAAATTAATCCCCATTTATGTTCTCATTTTAATTGCATATCTTGCAGATACCTATTTTGTATTTAAGAGAGCAATCCAAAAGCGAACCATCAAGGAAGCAACAGCACAGAAAAAACATTTCATAAGAGACTATTTTGAAACATATTAATGAAAAAATACAAAAGCTAATTTTTTTGTGGTGTACATATCATGCTGTAATTCCTGCATGAACTGAAGATAGAAGCAGCCTCTATATGCTCTGTTACATGAACTACCCTAATTCTCTTAGGAGTGCAATGCCGTGGTTCAGAAGGATAACATTGCAGTATCTTTGCTTAAGTTCTTATGGTCATCCATAAAAAATGTTTAAATAATAAAGTGTATCTTAAAGTAATTGTGCTAATGTGTCAAAGGAGGATAAAATTACCTAAGAACTGTACTAAATCCCTGAAGCTGGCTCTGCACATAAGCCAGCAGACTTTAAAAATCTCAGAGGCCTTTTCCTTGAGTTTGATTGATGAGCATGACTGCAGTGGCAGTCATGCAACAGCAGGATACACAAGCTGTCTGAGCAGCATGACAAAGAGGGAGTTGAACTGGACTGGAGCAGAACCACATCCTGGAGGGACTGGGTCACCTGCACAAAAACTAAAATGGTGCTTTCTGCCTGATTTTTGTCCCTGCTGCCATCATCATGATAACATGCTTTTTTTTTTTTTTTTTTAAAGGAGTAACATTTTTTGAGAGAAGAAACATCCATTTTTACATATATAGAACTTTTGTCCCACAGGCTATTTTGGGTACTTTAATATACCTATTTGCTTCTTACTATTTCTTCTTGATGGCACTTAATTATCTGTCTGGCCACACTAAAACACTGCTACCATCTTTTGAAATCCTGTTGACTGTAGGCATCTTCTCCTACAGGTTCATGACCAAAGTATTTTGTACTTGAGACAGTAGTATGGATCTTACATCTACACTTATAAATGAAGACATGATGGCATAATATCTGTGTAACCATTTTGTTTGTAGCAGAAATGCTAGAATGTAAACTACAGGACACAGAGATAAATTTAAAATGAAGACAAAGGACTGAATTATTTGGATAGTTACAGCACATATTAGTGCCCTAAGGAAGTGGGGTAGAATGAAGACAACTGCTTTCCTTCCTTTGATGTTGGGGATTATGCGTAATACCAGTTTAAAATGGTAGAATCACTCAGTAAGTTTTGTTCTTCTGGCTGTGTCAGCTTTTTCAATGCTTCAGCCTGAAAGCTATTTTTACAATGTGTTTAATTTAAGAGTCTGAGTGAGGAAGACTGTAGATGACTCTGAAGACAGACTAACAGTCAAATGTATTTTTCTTGACTGAGTAGTCATCTATAATATTTGCTTATATTTTACTTTATATCTCCCTAAAGAGTTTCATATAGCTAGAGTGGATTCAATTTTTTTTTCTGGTTGCCTTCTTAGAATAAGTTGACACAGTCTTATGTTTTTGGCAACAGTTGAAAAGTGACCTAACATTTTCACAATATATGAAAAAATACAATCTACATTTTGTACATTTCTTGAATATTTTTTCAGTGAATTAGATTATTGTATATGAATGTTATAAAAAATTTAGAATGCTGTAAATAGTTACAACTGGGTAGAGAAGAACTTCATTTTAAATTCCCAGTGTACTTACCTCATCCCAGTTTAACGGGAGAAGTATTTTCTCCAGTATATAAATTTTTAGCCTGCAAAGTATAAGCATATTTGAGATTTTCTCTCATTCCATGTTTGGAAACAAATAATACTATGTAAGACATCCTCATCTTTCAAAATTCAGTCTATCATCTGGGATAATTATATCGTTCTGATTATCATACTATCTAAGAATTTGTTTAAATGTAAAAGCAATTATAGACTACTCATTTGAAAAATAGTGTATTAAAAAATCAGTTAGAAAAACTAGTGAGATACAAACTTCCTTAATTTCCCATTGATTTATTTTTTTTAATTATTATTCCCCTAGCTTATATAGTTTGGTAGTACAGAAATATTGTGACTACTGTCAGTGTTCAATAAAGCATTTTTAAATACTTTCTTGAAACTGAAAATCATCTAGTTTGTACCTCAAAAATTTGCAAAGGAAGATGAAGAATGAACCCAATGATTCAGAAGTTATTTAATATTCACTTGTGGTATTTTGGTTATAAGCAGGAAAGGCTTTCAAATTACTAAGGGCATTTCATAGTTCTTTAGCAAAAGTGCATACTTTCAATTTTAGTTTCAACATATTTGTGAACAGTGGTAATTTGAAATAACCTTTCTGTTTCAAACCATCCTTATTAATTTCATATCTAGTGTTACATGTGTCTTCACCTTGGAGTAATGGCTGTTGATAGAAGAGCTGTAGGACATCTGAAGAAAATGTAAACCTGTCAGGGGAATGCTTTTAGGCTTAGGCTGTGCTTCATAACTATATTTCTCTCGAAAAAGAAACCCAAGTACTTCTTGCTGTAATCAGCATATATTTTCCACCTTGAATGAAGTGCCCCATTTGAATTTCATTTTTGTGTGGATGCTATCACAAACACACTCCCCTGGGTACAGAGAAAACAATAACTTTTCATATCAGAATTTAATGTACAGCTTTGTACTAGTGTAACTCTACATGGTTATGATTAATGACGTACCTATTACATTTTTGTAAGGCTTGGTACTTCAATGTAGCAGGTAAAATATTGGCCTCATTAAAGTCAATAACAACATTCCCATTGACTTAAGAAGTTTTAGAATTTTATGCACTGTCCTTTGGTTTCACATTGTTCTTGATTAATCATTTGTTTAAGTATTCAGGGGATGATATGAGAGACGAAAAATATGTATTTTTAATCTATTCATATCCTTTTAGATAAGTTGCAAACAGCTGATGTTTCTTAAACATTCATAAGTGTTCTTGCTATGCCCAAAGAAATCTGGATTCAAATATCTGTCAAAATTGTGTGAAAGCCACACACTCAGTTGATACGTTTCTTGTAATACTTAGATACATACACAAACAATTGTATATACAAGTTTCAGTAATTATGTATTCATATATTTAAACATTTAAATGCATTTTGAAGATTTGATTGTGCCATGACCTGAAGATTAGAAATTTAATTTTTTTCTAAGCCTGAAAATTCTTCAAACACTCTACTAGAGATCACGGATCAAAAATAGTTTTTGGTTCTTAAATAAGTAATGGTTCAATCACTTTCCTACATATAGAAAATATGAGTCTAATACTAAGTAAAGTAAATCTAATACAAGTAATACTAAAGGGGTAAGAGATATGAAGGGGACACAAAAGGCTTACCAGCATGTTCTTTCCTTTAGTCCATTGTGCAGTGTCAGCATTGCAGAGCCAGAAGCAGGGTTATATGGACAGAGCTGCTTTCTCTGGCAGTAGTATTCCCTGCTTGCATGTCAGCATGGTTGTATTGTTCACTCTCTATGACAACATGGGCACTAAATAAACAAATTATCAAAATAACTACCACCCCCAGCTTGATTCAACATTACTATCTGATATTCTATATCCATTAAAGTCTTTTGTCTTCAGACGTTTCTGTGCTATTGGATCCTTGTAATCACATTTGCCTCCAATAACCGTACTGGGTTTCAGAGTGATCTGGTTAATGTGGCAGTGTGTCCTACTAACTAAAATGCCTAATTACAGAAAAGATTGCCAAACATGAAAAAACAAAAAGAAAAAAGGAAAAAAATACAACCTCTAAGACATCAAGAGACAGGGTTTATGCTGAAGTTGAGCTCTGTGACTTCATTTTCCTGTACATAAAACGGGCATTTATATGCAAACTTAAAGACATTTTGTGAGACTCGCTATCTCAATATCTTAGGTGGAAGGGGATATAGAATTATCATAAGATAATATTAATACACCTATATAAGGTATTACACTGGTAATAATGTCCAAACTGTAAAGCTGTATTAGGCTGTATTTTAAACATCTAAAGAAAAATTAAACACAAGCAGTTAGATAAAACTTTGATGCCATAGAGACTGAGTGATCCTAAATTATACTATACTGTAAAACAAGTCCTCAATAGCATCAGAACAACAATAAATCCCTGCTCTCTGATTACACTGAACCTCAGCAACATTACCTAACATATCTATTTTTGTCCCTAGTACATCAGTAATGGTTGGTTCAATGCTGCCATCAGAAGAAAGGTATGAGAGCTGCAAAAAAGTTGTTTTACCTGAACAGCCTGAATACAGCAGGATTTGAATGCCTGTTCTTCCCAGTGAAATGTTTGATTTGTCAGGAGAGAATCATATTAAATGATGGGCAGAAATGTGTGTATGTGTCCATGCAGTTGACCTAGAACAGGAAAGCATATAAACAATAATTTGTAACTGTAACTATCACATAAGAGTGGATTAGCAGCTGAAATTGTAAAAAGGCATACTAGAACCCTGACAGCAGTCTTGGAGAAGATACCCAAGGAGGTTTGCAGAATCCCATTTTATGCTTTTACTTGCAAGAAGTATGAACACAGAGATAAAAAGCTGCCATGTTTCATCTTCCCTCCAACCTGACCAGGGCTAATGGAATTCTGGCGATCGATAAAACAAAAGGGTGATTGAATTTTTGACACTCTTCTTGCAAGAGTAAATAATAAAACAGTAAACTTTCATCTTTGACTATGCTCCAAAAGAAATTCCCCCTGCATTTTATGATAAATTAATATTTGATGCCATTCCATTTAAGAATTGGTGATATACACTATCATTTAGTAATAATAATTTCATTTCAATTTGATTAGATGTGCTTCAGCTTATCATCATATTCATAAACTACATTCACTGCAATGGGAGCGTAATGCTAATCTGTATGTTTGTATTAATTTTCCACAGTCAAACAACCAGGGAAGGAGTTAAGTGCTCTTTCTGGGTTTTATAGATATTTAACTTGAGGAAATCTAGTTCTGAATCAAAAGTGTGAACCTGAGATTACCATCTCTGCTGTTAACATAGGTATAAAACACTGTTCCAACAAAGCACCAGGCTGATGGTACTTACCATTACTTATCATGATTCACAAATTGATTTTCTGGCCTTACATATCTTTAAAAAACAGTTGGACTTTTTAAATACCATCATTTTTCATAAGCTGATGAGTAAGGCTGAGATTTAAAGCCTCCCAGCAAACAATCCTGCCATGATTTACAATATGAACTCCTCAATTTTGTTTTTCTGCTCTACATTGTTTGTGAAAATCCTCAAGACTCCCAGGAGCGTTCTTTTCCTGTATTTCTGTATTTACATGGAGATTCGCACCCTTCAGCATTTCTATTGCAACTGAAGCTTTTAGGACTTTCCTTTGCAAGTAGAGGGGGAGTATGTATCTGCATCATAAATTATGTCAGTGATTCATTTTTTTTGGTAAAATATTAGTAAAACACATCATAGGATAACCTTCTCTCATCCTTTTGAGATTTTCTGTTTATGTTTGTCTCAACTCAGAATACAGACTGACATTAAAATGAAGTTAAATATTATAGGTGGCCCCAGACACATCTAAAAACCAGACATGAAACCTAAGCTACTCAAGATTCAGTACTGCATGTACGGGCTTGAAATACTGCCTGGGTGACGGAGCACCTTAGGGAGAACCTCATGTACCTCAATATCTTGTGATCTTAAACGCTCAGCTTGAAAACCTGTTAGGAAAACAATACCTTCCCAGTCTGAACTAGCAATGATATTACCAGAGGGTCACTCTGAAGGACTTGCAGAACAGAAGTCAACATTTAAATCTTGATTACCTTGAGCATAGGTATTTCTGTATTGAACTGAGAGAAAATAGTACAGAAAAGATAAACAAAGGATGTTTGGATAACAAGTTATAATGTTTACTGAAAAAGCTAAACATCACCAAAATCATTCTTGTCAATTCTCGCTCAAAAAGGAATTATTCCTGAGCTTCCAAAAAGGACTTCATATTTTGTGAAAATTATTTTAAGAACTGAATGCTGATAAGAAAATTTAATTTTAGAAAAACAAGCCCAAATAAAAAACAGTGGCAAGTTGTCTGTTGATAATTTATGTTTTAATTACAAATTGACTTTACCAGACTGCAATCTGACCTTTTCAGAGAAGAGCACTATAGGGCTCTTATTACAAAGCAGCAGACCACATAAACTCTTTTTACAGGCATGTGCACTTCCTCAACCACTGACCACCACAAGGTGTCCTCTAATAGAATTGTAATTGTTCTCTAATAGGGCCAGGGAATAGCAGTCCCCTTTCAAATGGATTTTTTCCATTAAATTACAATCTCAATCTCTGAATGTAAGTGACTCTTTCTCCTCTATTATACTCATTTAATTCTACTACACAGGTGTTTGAAAGTGATTTGGAAAAATACTTAGATGTCTGAACACCTGGAAATAAAGTTTATACATTGCCATATTAGCATTGTATCACAGTGTATAAGCTTTCTTCCCCGATAAAAAAAAAAAGTACAACTATAGCTATGCAGATTCTGTGGAGTTTACAATTTCAGACAAAGGCATCAAACACCTTATTAATAAAGGGTTCACCAGAAGTTCAGATTTGCCATCATAATTTTTTCCAGATAACCATCACTGCATCAATGATACTTTGCCTCTATTGGGAAGGTTTCTAGCCAGCCAGCAAAGCCAGTAGTCTTTCATGCCTCTGCTTCTTTTTGTTGTTTTTTTTTTCAGTATTTATCTAAGCTCAAACTGTGCAAAGTGTGCTGGGTCTGAATTCTCACTGTTTGCTTTGATACTCCTGTTTGAACAGTTTAGGCCGTATTCTTTACCCAAACCTCTAGGGATCTCACAAAGTAAGCGTTGCTCAGGACTCTTAAAATTATACCCTACCTAATAAATTCAATTATTACACAGAATGGATTGAACATGCTAGGAAGGTTCTTTACAAACCAACGTTCAGTGCAAGTAGAAAAGGGACAAGAGGGACAGAGAAATAATGGAAAAATCTGTGGGGCTTTTAGTGAAGGCTAACAAGTATTCATTCAAATTCTTATTCTAGCCATAATCTGTTCCCGATGGTATCTAAGAGGGGAGAGTGGGAAAGGAGGGATCAAATGTCTCTAGGAATATACATTAAGGAGAAAAATTATCCAAGCACATTAGGCCTACTAACAGCAAGAGTAATATAATTTTTTAATATAGACCTTGCTATTTAGATTAAAATCATTCTTCAGCTGCACACTGCAAAAGATTCACAGTGGAGACTGTAAAAGAAAAAAAATATAGTTATTTCTTCCCATCCTAGCCATTTTAGGCCCACTGGCCAGCAGGACAGAAAGACTACCAAAAGTACCTGTGAATTCATAATTGTTCCTTGGTATTCAAAATAAATATATCCTGAATGAAATTTGTCCTTTATGAATTTAGTTAAATAAATGCCATAGGGAGTGAGGGCAAAAGTAAACAGAGCAAACACACAAATAGCTTCCTAGCTTCTGGTGGGCCCAATGACTTAAAGAATTATATTTAAAGTTACAGAAATTTAAACTTTGAGTTACAGTATTCCCTTCACAGTCATTAACAGGTGTTTGTATTTTGAGCTGAACTGTAAACTGTTTAATGTAGGAAAAAAAAGTATTTCAGTTTTTCCACTGTCAAGGGACAATACTAAGACATTTTCTTAGGCCTCCTGTGTACTGAGTTTTCTAGGGTGCAAAACAGAGATTAGTACCTACCATGGTAAAGGGATCTTGGGCTGCGAAGCGGCAAAAAAGCAAATCTAGGGGCTTTAAGGACATGAAGCCTGTCAATGACACCATAGTTACCGTTATTACAAAAGTCAGAACCATCCTGCATGTCAAGACCAGTCTTCTGCCTAGAATTTGGCTGCATAAAGGTTCTGAACAGCAGCCATACAATTTATTAGAGGATGAAAAAAGGTATCTAAAACCAGCAGCTGATCCATTGCAATCATTTGTCTAGGTGTAGATGGGCTACAGAGCCAGTTCCTTAAAAATGGGGATTGTGTCCCATAAAGTCAGATATGGATCTTTGCTGCCGTGCTTTGCTTTCCAAGTTTGTGCTGTGTAGCCAACATCAAGCAGTGCCTCATTCTGCTGGTTTGCGAGTAACAGGTTGAAATATTAACATCTGGAAAACTCAAGCCTTCAAGAAAAAATGAAGCATATTGAAGGCTTGTCTCATGTCACTTTCTCAGTTATTCTGTATCTTACAAAACTGTGTCACTTTGTCAAACATTTTGCATTGCTTCTTATGTCTGTATCTTGAAAATTTCAAAGATGTTTGAACAGTAATACACAATGATCAGATAGACATCTGTCAAGCCCACACATATCAGAAGCAATGATTTCCTGTGGCTGGTTTGGGACAGTGTGATTCATCAGATATTCTCTTTTGCTGTGACCTCCTGTAGAAGTCACAAGCAGAGTGTCTGCAGACTACATCTGCTTATTCATTCTCAGCCAAATTCAGATCTCTTAAAATTCAGAACAGTCCTATATGCATAACAGAGAAAGCTACCATGGCAATGTAAATCCTGGGAAGAACAATCATCTTTTTCTAGTAACAATATCACAAATATATTGAAAAAGTAATTCCAACACTTGAGCCAACATTATACCATTAAGTATCAAGTGCAGGATTTTCCTGTTTTCCACACTGGCAAAGCTTTTAAAATTGTATCCAGCATATCTCATTGTGTCTTTCGTTTTTTAACAGTCTTTTTCTCCTTGCTGGTATTGTTGCAAATATGACTCATAAAGTGTGTTGGCATAGTATTGGGGTTTTGTTTTTATTTTTTTACATGCAGGGTGGAACCAAATGCTTTAACTCTAAAAATTAACTATTAAAAATGTGATTCACTAAATCCTGAAGTTCTCAAGCACTTCAAAATTAGCTCATATACTACTTTGGACATTGGAGATTATGGGAGTCAAGCATTATATGTCATTTACTTTAATGGTAACAGTAATATGTCAGGTGTCTAGTATTTGCTAATACTGGAAGAATGCGTGCCCAGGCTATCACCCTTAGTGAGGCTGTCATTCAGCCATTCATTTGGGCATACACCTAATTTTGAACATGGACCCATTGAACCCAGCTCTTGCTTGAAGACAGTAATGGAATTCAGAATGTTGCTGGATCATAACCCAAAAGAGGTTCATTTCAACCTACAAGGGCAGCCATTAGAAAGACTCTAGTTTAAACCACTTACAAATAAGAGTTTTAACATATTTACCTCCTTCTGTACTTCCTGAACCTAGAGACAAATGATCCTCAAGATACAGACTCCAGCATATTGGAGCCCAAAACACGGACTTGCCTGAAGTCATGCTTCAATCTAGTGGCAGAAAAAGGAAAAAAAAAAAAAATCTGGTTTCTCAATTAATACCATCTCCTTTTCTGTTATTCTTCCCTTCCATTTCTGTCCCCTCCTGTCACTCCCTCCCACCCCTTTCTCCTGCAAAAAGATTAAATGAAAAAAGTACAGAAAGGTCAAGGACAGAAAGTTTTGTCACCGATACTTAAAAGAGGTTTACAGTTGAGTACTGACAAGCACAGTTAGGAGTCATCCAGCTATATTCTCCTTCCTAAAAAAGAAAAAGATGAAGCATCCACCAGCAAATACATGATACGGCCTTAGTACATCCCATTAGTGATAGGCTATTAAAACAGCAACATAATATACAACCCTTCATTACTATCCTTTGTCTCACTAAACATTTGTTTCACATCTATCAAACCATTCAGTATTACTTTCTATTTTATATCATACTTAGTATTCCTGGAAAAAATAATTTATTGCTTATTGGTATGGTATATGGCACAGTAAATGCAAAAATACCATTTCTGGATATTTTACTTCATGATGGGCTGTTTTTGCCTCCATTTCTTTTTCTGCAGTTCTGCTCACAGGCTTTGTACTCAAAGTATTGCAACTGCTGCATTTACAGTGTTTCCCTGTAGATTACTTTTTTTGTCAGTCTCTTTGGATTCTTTAATGGATCTGATTGATCAGAAGACAATAGACCTGACAATTTAATTCAGCACTACCCTATCTATGCCTCTGCAGTTCCTTAGAGTGCACTGAAATTCCAAAACATCCTACTTTTGATTAAAACAAACCCCTAAACATGTAAATTTGGCTCTAAATATACCCAGGTTTCTTGTTCTCAGGTTTTGAATGCATGTGGAAACAGGAAGGGGGAGAAAGGAAATACTAGTTTTAAAAAAAACCTACACACTTGCAAATCAATATTATTAGTCAGTCATACTACAAAAGAAATTTAAGGGAGGATTTTGAATGCAACAAGGATCAGATGTTCACATTCTCCACAAGTGAACTTCCCAATTCGACCTAATCACAGTATTTTATGTGATTAAACCACCCTCTTAATCTGGCAGGCATCTGGGGAAAAAAAGGAAGAGTTAGGAAGATGAACAGGTTTTGTCCAGGTTGAAAAAAGGTCTGCATGGTCCTAGTAGTCTGAAACTCTGCAGTCATTAGGCAATAGCCTCCTGTGTCACAGAAACATCTGGGAACTTGAGAGTAGGGAATGGCTGGCCATTTATGACAAATACAGTCTTGATCCAATTCCATCTGAAATTAACAGTGAAATCACAATTTCTTTCAATGCTGAAGGAAATCCTCCACAACTCAGTCTATTAAAGAAAAAGTAAGTTCTCCCCAAATGTATGTATGCAACATTTTACAGTACTGCTCCTTCAGACTACCAGATATATAACTTAGTATCATGTATATAGACTTAATAAAATATATTAAAATATCTATTATACGAATGCATGTTACGTCAAATAAAGCGACAGGACTGAAACATTGTCCTGGAGACTTTAGACTGGAATTTTTAATCCTGCAGAGAGACAATGACTTTATTCTTGTTTTAGACATTCTGAATAATTAATAAAAAATATCACCTGACCCTGGCAACAGAAGTTATTCATTTTATACCTAGCTTTCAGATTGATGTTATCACAACGAATGAATCTGCAATGCATATTATGGATTGCCTACAGTCAATACCTGATTATATGTAATTTTCTCTAAACAAAAGGCTTTTCCTGAGAAAACTATACTAATGTAAACTATGCTCTTTCATATACTTAGATTATTATTTTTTTTTTAAGAGATTTAAAATACTGAAAAGACTATCTCAGGGGCATTCTAATTAACCCTGAAGGCATTGAAATGGGAGGTGAAACCACTTGTAAAAATAGGATGTAATCAGATTATTTTTTAAAGCTTGGATGTTCTCTGTGGAAGTCTGCTCTGCCTTAGAATGTGCATTTGTTGAAAATTATTACTGGTGTCACTAGACTGTCTTGTCTGAAAAAATGCTTTCTCCGGTACTTTTTTGTTTACAAATGTTGTCAGTGGAGTGCATAGGTGTTTGAATAATGCTGTAGACCCTACTGGATATGAAATTGTTCTCCCACTGGAGAAAATGGGAGTAACAATCCCAAGTCATAAAAACATGTTGGTTTCAAATAAGTTTAAGGGCACACTCAAGGCAATATAGTGTTTGTTAATGAACATCTCGATGTGAACAATAAATAAGAAGATATGAAATCTTAAAAATTCACTCTAAGGTAGATGGTACCTGTTTTTAAAAATGAATTAATTGAGCACAGAATTGTGGCACAGCTGAGATAAATTTCAGGAGGAAGGATGACTTGTGCTGATGCGCTGGACTGGACCTTGAATGATCTTGGATCTGTTCCCAGCACTACCCTCAACTTCACCTAGAGCCACATACGCTTCTTTAGTCAACATTGCAAAGGCATTTAGATATTTGTACATGCAGAGAGGTGTCTACTAAGGTTTTGAAAGTGCTTGACTACAGTAGTCAATAATATGTTGACTTTGAATTGGAGACCTGATGTCAAATGTGGGCTGTACACAAATCATAAATAGCATAAAGTTCTTGTTCAGACAATACCATATCTAAGTCTCAAATTGATCATCAAACCTCAGCAACTGAATCAGAAAGTTAAGTCAACACCTCCTCAGTCCTGGGGACAGGTCACTTTCAGTAACTGACAGAATTTGAGTTGCTGCGATTTAGGGCACAGTTAGCAATCCATAGGTCTCCTGAAGATTTCCTTCCCCTCCACCTCCCATGGTCACTACGTAGAGAATTTTGAACCAATATACACCCTTTGGTTACCAGAATAAATCCCATCATTTAAATATGGATATCAATTTCTAGTTGAGGTTTCTTCATCCTTTTTTCCCCCTCAGTATTGCTACAGGATAAATGTATTAACGTTCTCTGAAGAGCTTATATCTAATTGGATCAGACAGTGTCATAGGAAAATTGTGAGCAGATTCATTTGACATGTGAAGGCTAGACATATTCTAAGACAAAACATAAAGCAATTTCTTCTCTGCCTAAATAACTGGAAATTCAAAAACATTTCCATTTTATTGTTTACTCACATAAAGATTCTAATTAGTGAAAATCACTGAAAACCATGATCATCTTACACCATTTGGAAAAATCCACTGACAATAAGACTTTCACCTTCCTTAAACCGTCCTGGTTAAATGATATTAAATCAAAGTGACAGAGTAGGTAGGAGTGATAGTCTAACCTAAAGTCTGTCAAGTTTTAGGAACTTAAGGTCCAGAAGGCCCAGAGAATTTTTTTCTAATAGGAATATTGTGTAAGTTTATCTTCAGGACAACTGTGATAGCTTGTGCAGGATATCTTAGTGGCATTAATCAAAGTCTTTCTGTGTAGCCAATGCACTGGGCCACACCTGGAAAAAAAAAGGGTGGAGGATGAGAACAGCAAAGGATAGAAACTATAGCTTTTAATATGATAAGCTTAGGATGGGTAGCTCCAGTGGACAAATACACTGTGTATGTTGATGTACTGGGTTCTTTCCAAGAATGGTGCAAAAGAGAGTGCCCTTGTAGCCCTGAAATAACACACAAGGTCCACATCAGCATAGATCAAAGTCAGGCACAGCATAAAACCATTTGGGAACTAACAGATAGTCATGGGTAAAGGAATAGGGGATATGAAATCTTTATGCTCTCAGTTCCACCCCATGGAGGCTAAGTGTAAGCCGCTCTGTTCACTAAAAATCTCTGGCTTCTGATTATGTATGAAGAGTCTCACCGTTAGCCTTGCAGAAGTCATGAAAGAATCCCCAGGTGCAAAGCACCAGCCAAGACTGGTTTTCCAACGGCTTCACAGACAAAATCCTTGGCCTTCAAGTGCTCTTGAGATCACAATCTGATTTCCCCCTAACTCAACCTAATTGTCAAATATTCATGATAACGGTTTCATGAGTTACAGCAGTAGAGTCCGGGTGAGGGCCCTAAAACACTCTCTGAATACTCATAACCATCCAGTACTATTTAGAATGTTGCAAGCTCACCACACTCCTCATGCGTGTCTACCATCAACAATGCACTACGCTGTGAACACCAATAGGGCAGAAGAAATAGTTTCCTGTTAAGGGTAATGGTAGAAAAAAAGTGCATTCTACTCCCAGGCTTTTCAATACACATGTATATATCAGTGCAGTAAAATCTTAGGAAGATATTAAAAGGGGGCAGGGGGAAATGAAGATCTCCAGTGCTGGATACCTTTCAGTCGCTTTTAGGCACACTGCTAACATAACACTATTTGTAACAAATTCTTGCACAATGCAACAGAACAGTTAGTAGGAGTAGAAACTAGCCATGAGTAGTCATTGGCTTAAAAAATAGTTTGTATGTAAAAATATGATACCCCTCAGTATCACAAGAGAAGCAAGCTGTAGAGGTAGTTGCTAAAACCTGAATTTATGGTACCATATATTGTTCATGAGGGAAGGTGAAATAAGGGAATGTAATAGAAGATGGTTTGAAAAATTTCAGAAGTAGTTTCTGACTCTGGAAAGGCAGTCAGACATATTGGAAGGAAGTTCATTCAAACTGGATGGTAAAATGGCAAAAAGAATAGAACATATTTCAAATGTGAAGGAATTCGCTATTTCGATGGAATGCATACTTAAGCTGCAAGTGTATTTTAGCAATATATAGGTTGTAAGAAATATCATATTTGCGGAAGTTAGTTAAGTTGCTGGATTTTTTTTGATCTGGGGTAAATTTCAGAAATTAATCCATTAAGGTGGTCCCTCAGTATTCTCAACAGTCAAATCCCATCAAACACATTAAAACTAAACTGTAGTAAAGTACCATGAATTTGGAATAATATAAATGAACACTGTGTATTTAGACTGTTTTATCTGCAGAGAATTTGCCCTTGCTGAAATTCAAACCATGCTGGAACTATCTAGTCTGATACCTCTGCCAAAGTAGAATCCGCTGACTTTCTGTAAGGAATCAAGTCACATGTGGCACCTAAAACTGCTTATGCTGTAAAATGAGAAAAACGCTTTCTTAGAACCACTGGATGTACATAACAACTCACATTACAAGAAGATTTAGTAAAGTTAATAAGGTGAAATATGGTGTTGCTGAACAAAATGGCTCTTAACACTCTTCTTGGGCGACTAAGTCCCATGAAAATTAAAGTATTCTGAGAACTCCACAAATGACCATAAAATCCTATTTCCACCTACTCAGCAAGTAAGCAAGTGTTTCTGAAGTGGCCTGGAAAGCATTCTTGTTGTTTGTTACAAGTATATTTGTGCCACTTTATATTGGTAGGCAACAATAAAATCCTGTATTTTTTATCACAGACATTTAGAGAAGGTAGAACCCTTCACCTCTAAGCACAAATACTACAGTTTTATACAGAATATACTTCATAGACCACCTTTGTCCTGACCAAAGGTTAATACTATCCTTTAATCAGGAATCCTGAAACAAGCATAAAAACAGCTGGACTGGAACACTGCAATGCAAAAGCTAAGTCTTTCAAAGCTACTGAAAATATAAATACTGTAACCTTTAATTTCAGTAGATAAAATTCACCTTTGAAATTTGCAGCAGGAAGATTACCTCTACCTCTTGCCAAACTATAAGCATCAATTTAGGTTTTGAGCTGCTTAAAAGATCAGGCAGGCTTTGGTTAAAATTTTGTTGGGTCATCTGGCATGGATGTGAGAGCCATCTCATCTTTTTCTAGGAATGTGGAATGGGGATATTTTTCTTTCTATCATCCTTCCCTTTCAACTAAAACATTTTGTGATGGTTTCTAGATACAAATAGACTTTACAAATAAGCAACTGAGTTTAATGACTCTTCATATTTAGAAAGGAACTGCAGCTTTCACACTTGAATCTGTATTCTATAGGAGTTTCTACAAGGGTTCTGTTAGCAACAAAGCAACATTAATGGAAATATACCTCCAGAAAAAACTGTCAGTCTCTGATTTATGTATGTTTAAACAAGCACAGTTGTACAGTTGAAGTCAATTTTGCAATTCGAATTAGTCTGTACATACTCCTAGCCTGTCTGGAATTACTGTAGCTATAATATAAAATGATTGAGAGAGACATGAAATGAGCATTGAGACAGAAAGCTCAGATGATTGAATCTCTTTCCGAAAATCAAAATTAGACATACCTCTTCATTCAGTTATAATCTAAAATAACTCACAAGAAGATTGAGAAAGAGCACGGGAAGAAATCTTAAAATCATGATCACTGAATGGAAGTGAAAGCAAATAATTGCTCAAAGATGCAACTCAATGAAAAATGTTAGTCTCATTATTTCATTAGAAGTTCATACAAAAGGTAAAAGTATCAGTTTAAAATAGAAATACAACATGCAGAACAGAAAATGCCTTTAGAAAATGGCAAAATATTTTAAAACCACCAGAATATTTACACTAAAAACTGATGTTTATCATTTAAAATATTGTTGTAACCTTTGAAAGGAGTCTTGGCTCCAGTTCTCCTCACTGGGTAGGACAAGACAAAACTCTCACAGTATATGATCAGAGTATACATTTAATTGTGCAGCTATTCAGTCACAAATGCTGCCTGTGGGGATTTTACTCCACATTGTGTGGGTACAGGGCTACTCATTTTAATTATTTTTATTCCAGATATATAAGAAAGCCTGCAGTTCACTGCAAATTTATTTATGCCTACTGGCTTGCTCATAGGAACATCATAATAATGTTCAACACATCTGATAAAAATGTGGAAAAGGAGAATGTGTGTGCATCTACCTCATGTTTTCCTCTAGGAATAAAAGGAGCCAACTCAGAACTTCTGTCTTTACGCAGAATATCCCATTCCCCTCTCACTGAACAGGTAGTTGATAATGACAAGCCACTATTCCATAGGCATTAATAATCACTTTGATTCCATATTCACTTTCACATAGTTGCTCCTGTCATGTAATCCTCAGATTACACTGCTGTGAGGACACATACTGCATGACACTGCTTTTAAATTCTTGGAAATGTATGTTCCACTTAGTTGCTGACCCACACAATCTCCCACGTGCCACAGAAACATCTATGCTAAACATCAGGCAAGGTGGGTGGGTGTGTATGTGTGTGTTTACTTTTTGCCTTTGCCAGTATAACTCTGCTCTGTAAAGATGATTCCCAATTTGAGAGTAATATTCCTAACAGTGTAAACCAGGTGAAAAAAAGTTTCAAACATCTACTGTAGTATCTAGGATGTCAGGTCTGTATAACCCCAGGGAGTCCCACTGTTGCCAAGTCCATTGTCATCAATAAAGTGGGACAAACTGCTGTAGCCCTAATAATCCTTTAACAGAAAAGGGGGTGCCTTAGTGAGAGTACATTAATACATTGAGATGACGTACCACTGCATTCTGGGAAGCAGTTACCAAAACATGATATGGTCAAGGAACTTGTATGCTCCCAAATACTGCACAAATCATCCCAAATGTTGGGATGATACTTACATACAAACACATTACATGCACATTGTCAGTATACAAAATAAATGAATAATTAAAATAAGTAAAGAAAACAGACTAAGTTGTTTTGCTATTTAAAACAAAAAGCTTACACAGTGCAATGAAATATTTATTCACTATGTTTTCCTTTTGCTGATCTGTTTTTTCTGGATTGATTACCTCTGAAAGCTTTCCTGACATGAGCTTTTGTACACTGACAAAAGGGAGGTGAAGCAAAGCATCTTGATTAGCTACAATGCAGATCAGCTTCTAGTCAAGCTCAGCAGAACAGGAAGAACAGAGAGCATGTGGTCGGAAGGCTGCGTCTATCGTAAGTTAGGTCCACCATCCCAGTTTCACAGAAAGCAGAAAAACTAGCAGGTCATACTTACAGCTGAGCTTTTAAATTGCCTGGCTCAGTTCTTTTGAGAAATAGTAACAGAAAGAGTGGTTAGATTTGATTGTTGTGTTAGATGTAGTTGTCTTAACAATTAATGTGCTGCCTCACAATCAGTGGGTTTCATACCAGAGCCAGGCCCTGAGCCATGCCTGGATTCCTAAGGTCACCTGGCCTTATCAAACTTTGATTGTATTTGACTGCAGCTATATTTGTTGTAGACAGTGCACATTGCCTATTCGAGTGTCTCTGCAAAAATATACTTTTAAACAAAACCACAGAAAGGTTTTTATGACTATCTACTGCACTTCAAAGGCAAATAGACTTGTTGAACAATTTCTGCATGGCATACTAACATCCTCCAAGGGAGTATAATGTTTGTCCTTCCTATATATGAGGACTTAGCCCTACTATTAAGTTCAACCTCCTAAAACCTATGAATACCACTGCTTACATTGTATATGAATGTGGAAAAAGATGTTATCTGTAACAGCCACAACTGTTAAGTTGCAATTTTAGCTAGTGCTAACCAGGCACTTTATCTGTGCATCACTAGCTTGCTTTCCAGTTGAACCCACTTAATTTTTAGTAATTGCTCTGACACAGATTATCATAAGTAGTTACACGTTATCTGTCAGTGAAATAAATGAGACTTCTTGATTTCCATGTAAAGTTATGCTGTGATTTGATAAACTAAGCCCAAAGTACACAGAGGGTTATTCTATGCATTATTGTCATTCAGTTACAAATGTCTTCAAAAAATTTGTTTCTTTTCCTGCTTTGTAGGCAAAATGTAGTGAAAACAGTATTTCCTAACAAATAACCCTTTACTGAAATTGTAGTTTCATGTGTTTACTATTTCCTAATTTATAGGAAAATTTATGGAAAAAATAAGTACTATTAAAAATTATAACTAAATCCCCTAAGAAGTCCACACTGTCTCCCAACAATAAACTTCATCAAATAGCTGTATTATCCATGAAAAGAAAAAAGAACAAAAAACACAGAAGCCTAAACAAAAATGTGAGACATTTGCATATATATTATAAATGGTAAGTTTCATCAGATGCAAAAAAATTGTGCTGTCTAACATGTGAAGATCGCCACTACAGTGATAATCCTTGGTAACTACAGAGTCTGCGTATGTCAGCGCCACCTTATGGGGGACCTGCAGAGGTTTTTAGCCCTGATCAGTCTCTACAGTAATCTTGAATCTTTTATTCAGACCACAAATCATGTAATTTGGGTGCCTTACAGTAACTCCAATTTATGCTGTGACATGAAAGATGACACAGCTGGACCCAGAAAGGTTAAAGTGAAAGGGTGACAGCATCAGTTTTACACACCTTGTTCTAACACTCCTCAGCTGCAATTAAAATTGAGATCTGGCAATCACTTGATTCTTCCTAAATAAACTGGTATTCTCTGAATATACTATATCCTGTCACAAATCCCTTAATTATTTGCTACAAAAATGGCATTCCTTTCCTAACTTTAACTCCGCTTACAGTTACCTATATAATAATGTATATTGAATGAATTATCAAATATGGCTGTGAATGAAATGAAATGCCAGACTTGCAGTGATGCATGGCAGACAATTAAGTTGGATTATACACCATAGAATTCGTATAGCATGCATAGTAATTTCTTCCCTTCACAAGAAGTGCCCCACAAATGCAACAAAGGACTGATTAGCCCTTCTGCATCAGCTGTGTTTCAATCAACATGTCACTTGCATCTAGTGGTCTGTATATTATACACGCTGATATTTATTTTTTTAATAGGATGGGAAATGCTTTTCTGTATTATACCTCCCTGGGCCACTTGCTTAGAAAACAACGTGGGGAGGCTTGAGGACTCCAAACAGTTTGCTCAAAGGCTATTTCCTACCATCCAATAAAAAGTAAGTATCATTACTCCAGCTGCCTCTCTGTCCAGATAATTACACACAGATTTCATTGTGTCCTCTGTATTACAGTGTCCATGAAGATAAGGGCCTTGAGAATTCACTGTCTGACACCTACTCCTTTTTTTCCAAATTGGAAAGATAACTTGAGTATGCTCTTGCCAGCATCAGTCATTTTAGATCTGTATACTCAAGTACTAAAAGCCTTGCAAATAACTCCCTTTGCTGTATAGTAGTAAATAATTCTTATTAGAGACATATAATTCTTTAACAAAATAATTTATAAAATCCTTAACTTTTATTACACACAGGATAATTTGCAAGAAATTCAAAGAATTCATTAATTTTTAATAGTATTAGTAGCAGAAGTTTAAAAGTACTAAAGTTTTGTAATTCATAACAGAATTAAACACCAAGTAAAGAAGTTGCTGGCGTTCTTTTACTTATTCACTATTTTTCACTATTAATTTTAAATCTATAAAGATTTCAGCTAAATGAATATGTACTCACTGTTTGATAACTCTGACAGCTTGCATCATGCAAAATGTATCAAAATAGTTTTGTTATTACAAGACAAAACACATGGATTTTCTGATTTTTCCTTTCTGCATCCTTAGGATAAATGCAAAATTGAGAGTTTAAGAGAGGTGCAGCACAGGGTAAGAATAAGGTTGAGTATGATATCAGACTTGTCAAAGCATCAGTGGAAGGGTCACAAGAGTCATCCAAGTTCTTCTGCCAAAGTGCCTAATTCAAATTCTAGTGTTCAGCTAAGTCGGAATCTATTATTCCATTCATGTTTCCATGAATATTACAGTCACTTGTACACAATAATTTGGCTTCAAAGCTTCCCACTAAAGCTGAAGAGAAGAAATGCACACCTAACCTGATGCTATTGCAGTTTGTGCCTGAAAAAAAAAAAAAAGGCACTTCAGCAAACCATTTATGATATGTGTATTTGACATTTCCTAATGCTTCTTTCCCATTAGTAATTTTTAGCAATTAATCCCAAACAGTGAGAATAGAGTCTTTTAAATTACATTCCTTACTACCGGTAAAACAACCTAACAACACAAGTTGACTGCTGTTGTCATCAATACATCAGTTACATTCACCACAAGAAGACGACAAGACCTTGAAGGTCAAAGAGTATAGGGAAGCCCAAAGGAAATATCATGTTGAATTTCTGTCGATGCTTCTAGCAGCATAGAAGATTACAGTCTGAACAACATTATCTTGTTACCATACCACATTATGAACGGTTGCAAATATTCTACATAAAATGTTATACCCTTGCAGTTCATTGGCGTTTGAAACCAATAATTTCAATGACAATTTATGATCTCTAGTTAAGAGCAACTAATTCTTAAAATGATCTTTTAATGAGGCAAAAAAAATAATCAGTGTGCAGAACTTTGGATAGACTTCTTTCTGCACACATCCTTAAGGCCACAAGTTATTTTCCTGCTTTTTAGAGTGTTCAATATATTTCACGGAAGTACAGGGCACTGCAGCTACACAATGTTTTCACTAATAGCAGCTTCCGAGAGAAAAAGTCAAGAAATGAGCCAATGATAAACATTTTATTTTCTAGCTGAGATACAAACTCTGAATTCATCTCAAAACATCCAAAATGTGTACCTTTGTAAGATGTGAGTGACAATCTGGGGTGGGGGGAAGTACAAAAATATTATGCTTTAGGAATCTGAGTAGAACCAGAAAGTTAGAGCAACTCCTCTGGTAATCAAAATACACTTCCACTGCAGATGTAGGAACTTATGGATTTTGCCAGCTATACAAACAGAAGCTGCCTTGGCAACTGCAGTTTCACATGGGCAGGGAAAATTTCTCTCCTGAGTGGAATGATAACCAGATTCTGCCCTATGTTTTATAGTTACTGTTCTGTCCTTCCTCTGTAAAACTGGCAGTAACAAAACATCACACACACATTCAATATGGTCATGGTACAAATATAGCATATGAGTGTAAACAGCCCTCACACATCTTAGCACTTGGGACTTTATCAGAAATAATCTAGAGTAGAAGCAGAAATTTATACTGCTCTACCATGTAAACACACATCCCCTACAAAGTCTTTGCACACCATCTTATTTTACATAATTACTTCATTTTCTGGAAGTATTTGTGCAAAAGACAACACAAAGACCTTGCATTCATCACAAAAATAGGCAGTATTGTGTGTTTCGTCCATTTTGAAAGCTGTACTGCTAAGACAAATCTTTTATTAGAACGCTTTATAGCTCTGCTGTTAGGAATGAGTTTGAGTAAAATTTCACATATAAAGCTCACGATGACATTTTTCCTATACCAAAATTGAATTTAAGAAGGATATGCTGCATTTTAATAAAACATCTTATGGTTTTCAAGTATATTTTTATGATTCTCTGAGGAAAATAGAGCAAATTGTATTTTACGTCCACTGAAGTTCTCTTGCTGGTGCTTTAAGATATATTTCCTGATTTTGTCCGAGTGCTATAGTATTTACATTTTCAAATTATCTGCCAATCTATATTCTCAGTAGTTACTCTCATTATGACTATTTTCTCTTTTTACCATATGTTCACTATTACTCAATTATCAAAGGTGCTTTGAAATGCATTCTATGACTGAGCATCTAATCCAGGAAGAAGTTATGCGTTGGTATGTTCCCTGATCATTTCCTCAGGGAAAGAATAGGTCATTGATTAGATTGCTTTCCACACTGTATACTTATTATATGGCTTGGTTTAGGCTTAGATTTCATAACTGGTTTTGTACAAAGTATTTACATGCAGAAGGTTCGTTAGATTAACTAATGTGTTTTCCTGTCAGAGAAGACCTTTAATGTCACTTTCTGACTTCCAGTTATGAACCAAGAACTGGGTATGACAAAACAGGATTAATAACCAACCATTTAATTGAAACTCCAAAATCTAGAATACACTTCACTGCACGAGACAGAATGATGGGATATTCTGTCCTATTTTTCTCCATTGAGGAATGGCAGAGATATAAGAGCTGTATACTTAGTGCAGAGTTAAAATAATTCTGTAAACATAACAGTGAAGACACACTCAAGTCACTGAAATCTTAATCTGCAGGTAAGAGAAAGTTCCTGAGCCACCTCAGCTTTAGCATCCTCAACATCTCAATAATAAGAAGCTTTGTTATTACCACATTTGGAAAACGGGGGTGGGGGAGGAGGCAGAAAAAACCCAAACAACTGTATAATAAATAAATAATAATAATAATCCCATCTTTACCTGATGTAAGATCTCACATACACTATTGTATAAAATTCTCCTTATCCTTGACATTTCCTTCTGCCACTGCAGTTCACCTCCAAATGATACAGTCCAGATAATTTACCTGTTTCAGGTAAATTGTGCAAAAACATCTGTGTGACAAGTTCTCTATATATTGTTATTATTATATATTATAACATTATATATGTTGTTAATTCATACATTAAAGAAACAAAAAAAGTTCATAAGGATGGATATAAGCCAATTACATGTCAATGTTGAGATAAACAGAACTGTTCTAAGTAGTTTCACAGCTTTTTTGACTACAGTTTAATGGTGCTCATGTAAAAGTATGCCTTGTGTTATACAAGACATCATAGAAAGTGACCATCATGGTCTCTCCTTAAAATCTTCAACTCTAAGAATAGTTCAGTGAAGATGTTCAGATGTGCAGCCATAAAAACCAGCTGGAATTTCAAACACAAAACTTGCCTGCAAAAGTCAGTCAAGACTAACTGCTAATGATGTATTCTGCTTAACCAAACACTTAAAAGCACAGAAAGGGAGAGTTAATATCCCAGTTCCCCCACTCTGTCCAAATATAACACACTTAAAATAGAGCTAAATAAGTTCTTTGCATCCCAGTCTTTCTGTGGTGTGAATGTCATCATCCAGAAATCCCTTCCCTTAATCCTCACTCAGCTGTAGCTCCAGAAGGAGCTCAGTCTGGACATTCTTTCATTGTACATGTGGAGTCTTGACCATGACAAAGAAATGCATTCTTAGTTTTGGTGTTCCTGAAAGGGTATCACCCAACACAACCTGAAGAACATTGCTACTAAGACAAACAAATGTATACAGATTTTTTAGCATTATTATTCAACACTTCTTGCTTTCCTTTTGTATTATTATTCCAGCATATTCAGATATTCAGTTAAAATGAAAGTTGTATTTTAACAACTAATAGTTGTAAAATATGATTTCTGCCAGTTACATAGAAAACCTTACAATTATGCCTCACAACTTTAGCTAGGATTCTTGGTCCTAGGCTGCTTAGGGTATGCTAGGTACCAGAGAAATGGCAGGTAAGCCGTCCTGCCCAGCAGAGCTGCTTGTCTACAATTCTGGCCAGATGAAATGGATGGCTAAATAGGCAAATAGAAGTAGGATGAATGGCAAATGACTGCAAAACCTAATGTATCTGCAGACATTAGCAAGGCTAGATCAGGGCAGAAACAGCCACCAGTCTTATGGCCGTGGTGTTAAGATTGACCAGTCTTGAATAGAACCACCCTGAGAGCATCCTTTTTGAAAATCATTTTGCTTTTACTGTCAAAATAACTGTGTTGTGGAGCTAAGGTAGTTGCATTGCAATGAAATATACATTTATATCTGACAAGGAAAATGCATTTCTTATGTAGGTTGTACACCTTATTTGGTATCTCAACAATACAGTTCATTGCTTTTAAGCAGCTGAATTTTCTAAAACGTGCAACAAGTGACTTCAGTGTTGCTTATTAGCAAGTAGAACAAACCTGCAAAATATTCTTCAATTTTGTTTTTAAAATGTTTTTTTTCTTTTCAATAAATACAAGAATGTGTTATCACTCCAATTTAAACGTAAGTGAGATGTATTGCAGAATCAGTAACCGCATGAAAAATCTTCCAGGTGATGATCCAAAACTTAGTAAAGTTAACAGGAGGGCTTCCTGGCACTCAGCTGCAAACATATGTGCACATCCTAATTTAGATTCTGACTCACTGGCACATCTGAGTGACTATTTTGTTACTGGTGTTGCATTTACAAACGTATGCACTTAAAAACTATATTAATATTGAAATTGTGATGCCCTTCAACATATTGGAGCAAGCTGCTGAACCAAACATGACAGTTTATGACTGTTCACCAAACCTAAAGATGCATAATTAAATATGTATTAAGTGCAATTTATTAATTAACTGGTATGCTTGCAGCATAAAACACATGCTATACTTCAGTAAAAGAGAATATTTTACCTTGCTTGATAAGGTTGACTATTGTCTTCACTGAAGAACAGATGTGTACTAGCAAGCTCCCACGGTAGAATTCAGATATTGCTGAAGGGTAACCGAAGATCAGAGAAGCAAGCACACACCTAAGTAGAGGGTCTAGTAGAAAGTATTATTACTGCCCAGCTGTAAACGGTAACTCCCAAATAACTGCATGGCCCAAATGGTACATTAAACTGTTAGAAATATCTCAAACTGGACAGACTGAAGAAATCAACAGAACATTTAAAAAGAAGACCTACAGCAGGAAAACAGTTGTAAAAAAGCAATATGAACAGAAGGAATATTACAAAGATATAACGTAAGAAAAGCTTACACAGAAATACACCATCTGCAGATGAGACAGACTGATTTCAGTTGATCAAGAGACATAAAGTTGATACAAATTGATGTACATTAAGCATTTAACTGTAATGATCACATTTGTATGTTGTGGTCTCTTACCAGAAATAGACAAAAACAAGACAGCTACATTTCTGTAGATTCAAGGAAGAATTCACTAAAATCCCTTGCAAGTTCTGCTGGAAAGTGTAGCATAAGAGCACTTAGGAGATGCACAGACAACAACAGTGTCATGTGAACATGAGAAGTCACTGGGCCATTGTCTGCACCAGAACACTGTTCTATTTGTCCAATGGAAAATCCAGTGGAAATTAAGTATCACAGAGCAGGTGAAGTGGCAAAGGGAGATTCTGCTTTATAACCTTCACAATTATTTTGTGCATCGTTCAACTTAAGGCAGCTCACAAAAACAGGGTCTAAGTTAGACTAAATATATATGAAAATCAAATCAAGGGCAATACTACAGAAATGGAAACAGTCCTTGCAAACAGAAACAGAAGCAGCAAAGTATTAAATAATTCATATAGCTGAGCACTTTGCAAAAAAAATGCTCACTGTGAATTGCATATGGATATCTGGTTTCATGACTGGAAAACTGATTTTGAAACTCCAGGAAAAAAAATTTCATGTCATTAATTTTAAATTCAAAGGAATATTGAAAACAATTGTATGAAGATCAATAAATAACTATAATTATTGAGGAAAACTATGAATAAAACATTAAATTGCAGACTGTAAGCCTCTAGGCACTTTGCACCATTAAATATATTTCTATTTTTATATCCCAATTCTCTCTGAAAAAGTGAAGAAAATACAGAACTTTAAAAGAAAATGATGATTTTTTTACTGAAAGAAAAAGAACCTTGAACACCACCTTTGTTATAAATAAAAATTACATTGAAATGAAAGTCAGCTTCCAATACCATATTATTTAAGTAGAAAAGAGCAGGAATTTGTTCAATGAGAGAGAAATTGCAGGGTAGACTATTTCCAGTATAGCGTGTACATTTTTGGGTACAATACATATATTCTGATGTACCAAGTTTTCTGAACATGGGCATACAAAAGTGTATCTCAAGAAGTTAAAAATTACTCCTAGAGATTCAACTGAAGCAGCAGTTACAAACAATTACTTTCTCTTCTTGTCAGGAGCTCATGGTCCCTTGAAAATTTAGTTTGATGGTCTCTCTGATTTCTGATTAATTAGATGAGAAAACTGTACGAACTTCTGATGTTTTCCATTTTACAGTTGCTGTGCAGACCAAATAACTAAAAGGTTTTTCCATAAGACTATGTTGTATACAATCTAAAATTAATTTTTGGTGTAAACCTTTTTTGATATCATTTTATGTCATTTCATTATGTCATGACTATTGTTTCAATGAGTATGATGTCAATGCAAGTCTTCTGTTATAAAGATATTTGCTGTGAACTGCACTAATCACAGAACTACTTCTGCTTCAGAACATAAACAGAATTTAATTTCTTTGTAATGGTTCTATTTAAACATTTATACCTATCTCTTTTGTTACACTGCAGGGTTTCTACTTTCTGATTCTTGTTAAAAGCTGATAAGTTTTTTCTGCCTTTCAAATTTGTGAACTCATAACTTACTAAGTAGTCACTTCCATTCAGTATGCCTTTTTTCAAACATTTGCTTTGCAAGTATTTAGCACATGTCATTGCAGGTTTCTGTCAGGTGGTCTGCATCACGGGCCTTACATTGCCTTAATTACTAACATCCAAGCATTGGTCAAATGCTTCTAAAAACCATCAGACTGCACACACCTCGGTATAAATTTGATACTGCACAGTGTTCAGCACTCTTCCTCTAACGCAGCAAGACAACGAAATAATCATGTACTTGTTTTTTTAATATAAAAGTAGCTTGATAGGTGCATTAACCATGTATTTAAAATTAAGTACAAGAAAGATGTCTACAACATACACACCACATTATTATATTTACTATTAATTATTGTGAGATCTAGGCACGTGTTTTAATTTTCAGCTTCGTGAGTCCTTCTCTCCTAGATCCAAATTCTTTCATCATTTTAGCAAGCTCTGCCTTGAGGCAAGATATTGAAATTTCCTCACCCTTTTAGCCTATTCCACAACATTCAGAAACACTTTTCTCATTTACTGTACAAATTTATTCTTGATCAATAAATACAAATATGATAACACATCAAGGTCTGATTCCATATCTGTCAAAGCTAATGATACCCCTATACTGAATTCAGTAGGCTCCCTGAGTGGCAGTAAGTGACAAAGGAAGCTACAGGTTTTGTTTCACAAATAAGACATTCTTTTATGTTTGTTTACTGATAGAAAGTTGACTGCACTGTTACTGAACCAAAATTACTGAGCAGATGGTATAAATTTAAAAATAATCATACTTTCAAAGGCCAGTTACATGCTATTTACTTGTAACTTGTGAGGATCATCAGGCCAAGCTGGAAATATTTTAAGTTCAGCCCTTGAAGGAGAAAATAGTATTAAAAATTTTGGACAAGCTGATCATTTAAGCCCTTCTCACTCCATGCACAACATGCGTTGCATGTATTCCCAACATCCAGTGAGCAACGTAATACTGAAAAAAGCCTCAAAATACTACCATTTGCCAAAGGAAGAGAGCAGGAGACATTGAGAATACTGACAAATCCTAGAACTATCCTGGATCAAATTAAAAGTCTGTCAAGTTTATTTTTCTGTTTTGCACAGTGACCAAAAGGACTAAGGAAGACTGGAGAGAAGGAAAGAAAACAGTCTTTAAAGACATTAAAAAAAAAAAATCTCAGCAAGTACTGAACCTGTTGGACCAGGGATTTATTCAACTACTTTACTGCAGTTAGAAATAATTTTCTGAATCGTATGTCATAATATATGGATTAAAATTTAACACTGGAATCTGAAGGCAATCTAGCCAATGTCAAGTTTTAGGCTGGAGCTTTAGACAGAACTTTTGTTTTGTGCAATGACCAGCAACAACTCAAAAAATACCAGACAAAAGAGGGAAAATAGTAAATTTTGTCTTTGGTTTTTTTAATTGCACCTTCATGTAGGAGACTAAGATTTTAAATATTCTATAGGTGTGGTTAAATAACTCTAAAATACAAAACACATGGTCAGACTGTGTTGTAGTAGAGTAGTGTTTATAGATGTAGGTAGTAGCAGCCAAGATACTACCTACATACGTAATAGGTTTATCACTAAGCCAACGCCAAAACACTGAAGAACCCCAGAAAAAAAAGTATTGTCTGATTAAAGGGACCATAAGGCTTTAAGAACTGATCTTAAAAATATGAGGAAACAGACATGATCCATGTTACACTGAACCTATTTCTGCATAATTACCATTTTAAAAAATAATATTTTCATGGTAATTTAACTATTTGACTATTTTAGTATTAAAAGAAATTATGTCTATTGTTTACCAGGGATTGATCAGAATAAAATGGCAAATTTTTAATGAACCCTTGCATTCTGATACAGCAAAGAAAAGCTAATGCCACTAAGCCAGCACTAAAGTAGGAAAAACCCCAGTATTCTGAATAGTGACTGACTGTGAGGGTAATTAAAATTGTTTATCTAAGAGTGTCTGTAATGCCCTGTAGGCAAAATAGTAGCACTAGAAAAATTATCAATATTTCAGAACTTACATGCTAACTCCTGCATGGACAAAATGTCCTTCATGACGACTGACACTTCTCTAGCCACTGTTGTGCCAGTGTTGGTACTGCACTAAAAGGTAAGTGCAGTGAGCCCTTTAGATGTGCAAGTGAGCCTCGTAGAAGCCACAAAAGCTGCCTCAAATTCTGGGGCAACAACCTTGCCCTTTTGCCTTCAGAAGAGTTCATCCTGATCAACAAAGCAGAAATGCTGGAGATCACAAACACGTCTGACCTATTAATGAACACATGGCCTGACTCTTGGATTACCCATATAATAACCCCTTTCAAAGAAAACAAACTACTAGGAGCCGTAATGAATCAAGTAATCTGTCCCACTGTAAGAAAGCTACATAGATCAGGAAAGAAGTTTTGCAACCTCCAATAGCTTCGGTATCTCCCAAACCATGGACAAACCTGGTCTACTAAATTAACTAAATCATGATTTTTTTCTCCCTCTGCAGCCTTTAGCAACACCAAAGACTTGGTCATGATAGCACATTCACAAGTTCATTCAGAAATAAACAAGACAGCATAGTGACGGACAGCTTATCAGACAGAAAACAGTAGTCTTCTGCACCTGCTCCCCATAACTGTTATCCTGCCTTGTGAGGCAACATGCAGTATTATTTTGCTTCCTATTTCCACATTCACATTGAGCTGTCATCAGAACTATATCAATGCTGCTACACCTTTAGGAATCCATTGCACATAGTCCCCCCCATTATGTAGTATAAGGCCATCTCCACATGCCTCTTTGGTCTCCCTGTGCTCAAAAGAATTTTTGAATAATATTCAAAATAATTTTTTCTTTTGAGCACAAGACCAAAAAGGCATATGGAAATGGCCTGATACTACACATTGTAAAAGAAATCCCTGTGGTCCAAGAGCTCAAGAGCTGTCCTTGCACATATGTGGAGATGGCAAATTTGTTACCGGGCATTCTGCCTTTCAGGCCAGGCACACAGTGAGGATGCAAAGTAACTTACATTCTAACACCTTTTTTTTTTTTTTTTAAAAAAAAAAAAGGTATGTTCATTTTCAAAACAATTTTTTCTGGATTTGAAACATCTTCCTGGATGTTTATGGTACAACTCTGGGAAATCAGAAAGTGAAGATATCCTTCATTATCTGGTTACTAGTTTTTCTGAAGGCATGATTCCATCAAGACCTCCAACATCTGTTTATGACAATGTGAAAATATGACATTATTCAGGTCTCTGCATGAAAATGATGTAATTTTACTGTCTTGCATTTCAAATCAAACTGCGCATTCTAAATTTCTGTAGTTTAATTGTAGTATTCACTTTATAATTATTTGCAAAATCATTAAGCCTTGCTTCTTCAGTGGAAAAATCTAAGAAAACACCTCTCCTTTTTAAGCTTAGTGATTAAAGAAACCATATGAACTATATTTCTTCATCTTTTCTGGTGTCAGGGAGTGTGCTGACCATCTGGAATCCTTGAGGTTTGTTTCTGAATTGACAGATATTCTATCTAATGAATGCATACTTTTAAGCATCATGCCGTTGAAAAGAAAGGAAACCAGAAACCCAAATTGTTGCTTGCCTCAGAAAGAAAATTTGGATATATAATCTAAAATAAACTTTGGCTCAAATGAAATAATTTATATGTAAAAGCATAACACATTAGAAAATTTACATATTAAATGTAGATGTTGATTAACAGAGATTAATAGAACATTCACCTACTCTGCAGATATTTCAAAAGGAAGATTTTTAGAAATAAGTGTTAGGAAACAAGTTTGAGCATTTTATATTTGGTATGAATCACTCAACAGGTTCTTGTTTGATTTAATAATTGAGATGTGTATTTGTCTTCAAAGACAAATTAAAACACAATGTTTTTAAAACTACAGGTAGATATTTTTCATAATGGAAATGTCTAATTAAAATACGATTAATGGAGTAAGACAGTTCAGCCACCTGAGGTACAAGGAGAATTATATACAAAATGAGTTGCCATCTTACCAAAGCTGAGTCATTGAGCTAAAGTCTTCCAGTGCATTGTTCCATGCAGCACTTTAAAGTGCTTCTCTTTTCACTGGAGTTTGCCAAATTGCTAAGCTACACAAACACTGTTTGCTTGAGTACAGCCACGTATGAAGGGAAAAAATATTTCAGACTATAAACTGGTAACTTCTGAACAAGAAAGTAATTTTTTATCCCAAATAGTGCTACAATGACAAGTTCCTATAACTGGTCTTCTGTCTCTAAAGTCAAATTTCATTGCTAAACAACTTAGCTAAGTCCCAAAGAAGTGTTGTTCACAGCGTCACAGAATGGTCAGAGTTGGAAGAGACCTCTGGAGATCAGCTAGTCCAACCCCCTGCTAAAGCAGGTTCACCTACAGCAGGTTGCACAAAGTCGCATCCAGGCAGGTTTTGAATGGCTCCAGAGCAGGAGACTCCACAGTCTCTCTGGGCAGCCTGTTCCAGTGCTCCATCACCTTCAAGAAGTTCTTCCTTATACTCAGAAAGAACTTGTGTTTCAGTTTGTACCTGTTGCCCCTTGTCCTGTCACTGGGCAGCACAGAAAAGACCCTGGGCCCATCCTTAAGATATTTGTAGACATTGATAAGATCCCCTCTCAGTCTTCTCTTCTCCAGGCTAAACAGGCCCAGCTCTCTCAGCCTTTCCTCAGAAGGCAGATGCTCCAGCCCCTTCACCATCTTCACTCATCACCCTCAGCTGGACCCTCTCCAGTAGTTCCCTGTCTCTCTTGAACTGGGGAGCCCAGAACTGGGCACAGCGCTCCAGATGCGGCCTCACCAGGGCAGAGCAGAGGGGCAGGATCCCCTCCCTCGACCTGCTGGCCACACTCCTTCCAATGCACCCCAAGATCCCATTGGCCCGCTTGGCCACACGGGCACACTGCTGGCTCATGGGCAACTTGCTGTCCCCAGCAGTTCCAGGTCCTTCTCCGCAGAGCTGCCTTCCAGCAGGTCAGCCCCCAGCCTGGGCTGGTGCGTGGGGTTGTTCCTCCCTGGGTGCAGGACCCTGCACTTGCCTTTGCTGAACTTCATTAGGTTCCTCTCTGCCCAGCTCTCCAGCCTGTCCAGGTCTGGCTGAATGGCAGCGCAGCCTCCTGGTGCATCAGCTGCTCCTCCCAGCTTTGTATCAGCAGCAAACTTGCTGAGGGTGCACTTGGCCCCTTCATCCAGGTCATTGGTGAGTAAGTTGAACAAGACCCAGTACTGACCCCTGTTTCAGAGGCCTTTCCTTCCCTCCTTTCCTTCCCTTATCTTTCTTTCAGAGTCTTAAAACCAAGCCTGTTGGACATACCTGTGATTCAAAAACAAAACAAAAAAGAAGCAAATGTATTTAAACCTGAATTTAACCTCATAATGCTGCTCTTGGGATCACCATTAATCACATCACACATCAACAGTGTAAGACAAATTAACACAAGTCTATTCAGTAACTGCAAGAAATATCTAAATTGTCGATATAATATGGAAGGTGAGATAACTTATATTTTAGTAGTAAAAGAAGGAAAGCACCTGCAAACAAGAACAGATTTTAGGATGAATGGATATGCAAACATCTTGCACATTTCATTTTTATAGAAGATGTAAATGGAAAAGCTAACAATCTCCTTTCCTTCAGGTTTTTATGCATGGTACTTTCAGGCTGTCTCTTTGTGTGCTCCAGCTTCTATTATTAATGGAAAAGTATGGGAATCCTACACCTTAAAACATTCCAACAAGTCTTAGAAACTACATTCTAGACTCAGCTTTTCTCTCTTGATAAATGTCTTTGTTCTTTACAGGTGAGTTCCAGTGTGATGTGCCCCTAGTGCATGCCTCCTGCTGTAAGACATCAGTGAGAATGGGTGAGTCATGATGCCTTCATTGCTCCCCAATCCCATTAGCCATCTATATCTCCTCTACCTACCTAAATAGCTTTATTACACTCTTGATAGATTCACACAGAAACAGGAAATCATCTTAGAGATCAGCACTACTGTAACAAATCTCATAATTTATCAGCTACCTAGATTATCACCTAACCTGCTTGTAGTGACTCTTTTTGAAAATTTGAAAATAATAACTTCATATCTGCTTAAAATTTACCAAGTTTAAGTGGAATACATCTAATTCTTTACTTCCTCCTCCGTGAACGTCCCCATATATTTCATATAGATACATCACATCACCTATTATTCTTTGGGTTTTTCCAATTGCCTAAAAAGTTCTGCTTTTATACATGAAACATACAGGCACACATGCATATACAAACATACGTATACATGCATATCAAATTATTTACCTGAATATTTGACCAAGTTCTTCTCACACACCCAGATGCATGCATAGTGTTAAATCTTTATCACTTTGTTTTGTCAGATGCATCTTGTTAGAACACATACCTTGTCATTGCAGAGGTCAGACTGAACTTCCATCTTCTTTTTTTTCTACAGAAGAAGAGTTTTCCAGTAAGACTTCTTGGCCAAGGCTAACAGTTCATGTGCAAGAAGTGGCATTTTTCTATAGATCTCCATTGACTTTCTCCTTCGTGGTCTTCAGCTCAGATTTTCCAGTGTCATGTGCAACTTTATTTCTCTTGGGATACAATTGTCTTGGAGCTATTTTAAAAAAAATAATATTTGTTCATATTTCTGGATTTGGTTTGGGTTTTGTTTTTTTGTTTGGCTTTGGTTGTTGGGGTTTTTAATTAGAAAATTGGCAATTTTATTTACCAGAGAAAAAAATTGTTCCTTGTTTCTATTGGTGTTGCAGCACTAAACAAAACTACCACACTACAACAAGGTTTTCCCACACAAGGTTCCAAAAGTTCATCTACCGTCCATGCTGTTTCTTCATCCTCTTCAGGCCAGTCCACCCTGCT
>JAVJGI010000064.1:22187361-22198701 GCA_035590275.1 Ibycter americanus | reverse complement strand
TCAGTGCTACTTAGCCTGAACAAGCCACAGCTGTACATTATCTACATCAGCCAACCCACCACCCCAGAAGCAAGCCCGCAACTGTATATAATCAATGTTAATTAACCCTCTACAGTTCCTCTACATATTGGTATTTTAATCTTTCCTTTAACACAATTTCTCATTCAAAAATTACCATGTGGTTAAAATATACATTCTTTTATTTGGCTGGTAGATTGAGATTTTTAGGTATAATGGATTGCTCACTTTATTATCTTATAAGGATAGAAAAATAACTGAAAAATTTACTTTAATTGTGACACCTCATGAGAGACAGAGCTACATATGCTTAATATTTTTTTAATTTAAAAAATATCTTAATTGTCTTGACCCAAAAATCAAAGAAGAATGAAGCTAATTATCCAAGATACTTCAGTTTCTGAGCAGTAATTGGAGGACAAACAGCATGCGAAAAAGCAGTACTTGGGCTTAAATTAGCACCATGAAGAGAATTTTACAATGAATTCTTTGTACACAAAATAACTGCTGTCTGTTGTGTGCCTATAAAACATACCCTAACCAGAAAAGCATCAAAATTTCAGAGGAATTAGAGAAGGGTGTCTCTTGTCCTGCTTTCAGAATGCACATTTCCTTCCTGTTTCAGCTTTAAAATAATAATTAATTGAAGAATTGCTTTGTGATTATTACTGTTTTAGAGGGAGAAAAACAAGAGGAACACGTAAAAAGAGAGATGGCATACAGAAGCTGATTCACAGACAGGTCATCATGTTCAGTGTTTCTTGCTTGCTATAGCTCCCTTGACAGCAGAAACTTTGTATACCAACATTTGATTAGCACGAGTTAAAATATAGCATTAATTCCCAAAGGGCTGTTAGACATTCAAGGAGAGCAGGCGACTGATCAAATAAACAGCAGCAGACAATATATTAATAAATCAGCAGATCTCCAAGTATTTCCAAGAGTGCCAAGTGACATTTGTCAAGTGACATAGTGTCTAACTTCACAATATACATCTTACTGATGGTTTTGCATTGCCAAAACCAGGCAATAGTTTACTCATATAAATAGTATTTTCTGCTTTGGTAGATTCTTACAGTACTTCTACTATAGCCAACTCAAATCACCTTGTAACCTTACATACACTTCAGCTGTTCAAGATTTCCACCATGTACTGTAAAAATGTCTTTAATTTTCATTACAATCCTTTTGATATTGAAATAGTATCTGCCTACACTAAATCAACACTGGACTTCTAAACATCCTTAAATACAGTAGAATCCAATGCCATGTGCATATTTTCTCAGATGACATGAAGACAATTGGCGCTGAGTTTACAGAATACCACAACTGACTGAAAAGCTGTTGCTGCTCATGAAATCATTAAAGCCTTGCCCAGATGGCTGGAGAACAGGTTCACTAAGGCCATTTATATCAGATAGCACGGGGGTCTCCAATAACGTAAAAATGGTTCTTGGTAACCACCACACAGATGGTCCTCTCTCTCTCCTAGGGTCCAAAATGACAGGGAAAAAGAATATAACTTGTAGCAGCCCTCAGATGTCTACAGCACATACCAGAGAGGAGAGAAGAGGAAGGAGAAAAGGCAGTCCCTTTGTTGTGGCTTAACCTTGTCTGAACACCAGGTGCCCACCTGGTCACTCCCCTCCTCAATGGGACAGGAGAGACAAAATATAACAAAAAGCTCGTGGGTTGAGATAAGGACAGGGAGATGGCTCGGCAATTACCATCATGGGCAAAACAGACCCGACTTGGGGAAATTAGTTTAATTTACTACCATTCAAATCAGTGTAGACTAATGAGAACTAAAATCAAAACTTAAAAACACCTTTCCCCCACTCTTCCCTTCTTCCTGGGCTCAACTTCACCTCTGATTTCTCTGCCTCCTCCTCACAGGGCCTCAGGGAGACAGGAAGTGGGGGTTATGATCAGTTCATTGCACAATGTCTCTGCTGCTCCTTCCTCTTCACACTCTTCCCCTGCTCCAGCGTGGGGTCCTTCCCATGGGAGACAGTTTTCCACAAACTTCTCCAGTGTGAGTCCTTCCCATGGGCTGCAGTTCTTTACAAACTGATCCAGCCTGGGTCCCTTCCACAGGGTGCAGTCCCTCAGGAACAGACTGCTCCAACATATGTATCACCATATGGTCACAAGTTCTGCTAGTAAACCTGCTGTAGCATGGGCTCCTCTCTCTACAGGTCCACAAGTTCTGCCAACAAACCTGCTTCAGCGCAGGCTTCCCACAGGGTCACAGCCTCCTTTGGGCATCCACCTGCTCCAGCATGGGCTCCTCCATTGGCTGCAAGTGGATATCTGCTCCACTGTGGACCTCCATGGGCTGCAGGGGGACAGCCTGCCTCACCATGGCCTTCACCTCCTCCTCTTCCTTCTGCACCGGCCTTGGTGTCTGCAGAGTTGTTGCTGTCACATAATTCTTGCTACTCTCTTCTGCTGCAACTTGTTGTGCAGATTTTTTTCCCCTTCTTCTTAAATATGTTATTACAGAGATGCTATGACTGTTGCTGATGGGTTCAGCCTTAGCCAGTGGCCATCTTGGAACCAGCTGGCATTGGCTCTGTCAAACATAGTGGAAGCTTCTAACAGCTTCCCACAGAAGCCATCCCTGTAGCCCCCCGCTGCTACCAAAACTTTGCCATGCAAACCCACTACATTCTTGCAGCGCAGAACAAATGCAAGGTCTTCACCACTCCCATTTTTACTTATAGCCTGAGTGCCAGAATGGGTTAGGGGCAAAGAAGAAAAGATGTGGTATAAAAGTCTTTAATCATCTTTTCCTACTAGGAATCTAAATTGGTAGTCAGAACAGTAATGCTGCTAAGTTGGAGGAACTACAGAGGCATCACATCAGACAGTCAAAATAAATCCGCTGTGTTTTGACACACTGCATAAATTATGTCCTTTATGTACTACCACAGAAGGATGATAAAGAAAAACATGTGAAACCTGAAGCCAAGTCTCTAATATCTCTGGAGTACGCTGCAAACTCATCCCAGTTGGCATATTCACCAGCGACATGAGTGAAATCTCCAGTCATCTAATACAACTGTTCACTTGACACTTGTAAGGTAAATTCCTGAACTTAAGTTCAGGTCTTTGTCACTGCAAACCTGGAGGCTGCTCTAGTAAGGAGCAGTTTCTGAGATAGCTAAACTCAAAGCTCAGCTAACCGATAATGTCTTAATCAAAAATTTGGCCCAACAAATACACTGGTACATTCCTCTAAAGGCAACCATATGGTTAGCCTGACAACCCCACCAATGAATTTGTCAGTAACCAATAAAATATTACACAGTATTAAGCAAGCTGCGGGAGCTCTGGCAATAAAGTCATGTTGGACCAACTCTTTTCTACACATGCCTGGATTTACTTCCAAACAAGACAGCACAAAATGCATCAAATACATATAAAAGAATAAAAAACTCAGTTTCCCCAGTTTTTCTGGATATCTTCGTGTTGCTCTGGCCACATGGCCCCAGCCAAGAACTTCCTTATGACTGCAGAACTCTAACAGAGCCCCTCTGGCAGACACAAAGCCCCAGTACAGGAAGCACAAGGGGCATGGCTGGGCTTTCTGTCTTCTCTTTGGACAGGCACCTATTTAGAGGTCAGCTGGAAGACTTCAGAATATCTCCAAGGTTGCTCTAAACTATAATGTGTTGACATAAAACTAGTCTGGGAATAAAATGGGACTGCAAAGCTCCAACATTCATTTTTTTTCCTCAGTCTTGCCCCATTAGCTATCAGGTACCCTATTTTTTGGTCATTCAATCTCTCTTCCTGCTGCAGTTTCCAAGATTTTCCAAGTCCTTTGGTTTCTGAGAATATAAGAATTTGACATTGGAACTAATACAGAAGGTCTTCATTACTGTGAATTTTCAAGTTATCTTTATTCAAAGAACAAATATGAATAAGCAAAAGAGATTAGGTGGCCCCCTAAATCACCATGTTTGAGCTTTAAGCTTACTCAGATCAAGGAAGCTTAGAGAACACTTTCTTTAGCTAGCTTTAATAACCTTTATATCTTTTTGGTTTTGTCTCTACATACTTCAGTTTTCTTTCTGGTGGAACACTGCTTGGCTTGGAGACTGACAGTTATGTATAATAATTATGGTCTGTATTGCAGCCTTCAAGTAGATGCTTACTTTCTTTTTTAACTCCTTAATAGTTACAATTGCTTTCTGGATTGCAATGTTGATGCTACGTGGCTGGCAATGCATTACAATTCTTTTTCATTAAGCTTTTTTTCCCCTCAATGCTCTTAATTTTCTTAAAAAGCTGTTAATAAAATGCCAGTCTCCATGTAAATTAAAAGAGACTGAAAAACTTCTGTGGGTGGAGGACATATTAATATAATATATTCATCCCTAATGGTAATGTGGGAATAACAACTGTGCTTTGCCATTAGTCAGAGCTTGGAATCACACCTATCAAGCAATACCATTATACACAAACATTATCCCCCTCAACGACAGCCTCAGAGCAACATTAACTGGTTAATCCTCACAGTGCTACTTCCAACATGGGATTGGGAATTAACGTTATTCCTATTCTACAGAGGAAGAATTCAAGCCATGTTTCTTCTAAAGCATGCTATGTTAGAAGATGTAGTCTGCCTGTGGCAGCAAAGTGCTTCATGCAGACTATGTTCGCTGTGCTGGTAGCTAAACCAGCTCTAAAAGAATCACCTCACAGATGTATAGAATATCTTCACCATCAGTACAGGCTGAGGCAAAGAGACCAATGCTTTCTAGTTTAATAACTGCATGTGGAAAATTAAATATAGCAACAATTACTCCTATGTAGACAGAGCGTTCTGGGTGCCCTCCATTACCTGCAAGGTAATTACATCATTTAAGGAATTGCTAATACCAGAAATACTTATTTAGATATTGATTTAATTTCTGAGTAGTTGTTCATAAATTTCTTGCCTAAAACTATGACTAATATACCTTCATAAACAAATCTTGAATTAAGCTACTCTGGTTCTGCACACTTCAGTTGGGTACCCACTGGTGTACTTCATAACTACCGCAATAAGAACTGAGAATTTGTTGTTTTCCAAGTGTATGTGAGAATCAACCCTTTCCTAAACTGATTGCCTGGAAAACTCAGATGTTTCAGGTGAAGGTCCACTTGTAAATGTGCTCTTTTCTGTTGCAGGTATATCTCTGTCACATGAAAAAAAAAATAAAAATTCTGCCATACTCCGTAGTCTCTTTGGATAAGATGCTTATCAAGAACATGCACACATAGAAAGCAGGCAGAAGAAATCATTAGGAAATGCACTCCTGTTTTTTTCAGCTGAAACCTGCACTCTACTGTATCTTCTTCCTGAAACGGCTACTTGCCACATGTACTTTCCATCAACAGACTCACAGACTCCTGTCTTCAAAGGAACTTAATATACCTTCTCTAGTAAGTAGAAGAGATAGTGAAGAAGTTAAGAAGGAATATGAGGAAAAGGCCAATAATGAGAGAAGGGAAGGAGAAAGACTGAAAGAGTTTCACAGAGCATGTCAGGGAGCATTGACAGGCAGCTGCTCTGCAAGGAAAGGTGAGCTGGGAATGAGCACAGTAATAAGGCTGGCACGAGCAACTTCACCAACAAGAGCCAGGATTTAAAGTAGCAAGTCCAGGTCAGGGCCAGAGATGATGGTCAGGTTCAGACACAGTCCCAGTCACCAGCAAGTCTGTAGCGATTAGGCAGGACCGTTCCTTGCCAGGAAAATAAAACTGTTCTGAATCTACCTTAGATGATCTAAAGGTGGGGTTATCTGCTTATCAAAGAAGAAATGCATTTCCCCTTCTGCTGTGCTGACCAGAAGACAGAAATTGGTTACCTTAGAGAAGAGACTGTCCGCTCTAACATATGCTGCCATCGTGCACAAAGCAGAACACTGCTATCACACTGAGGGCAATGCTAACATTGCAAGGAAAATGCAGTTCCTATAACAGAAGAAAATCCATGTATCAAGCACAGAAAGATCTGGGCTACCACTTTCACGTGATTCTGGTTTCCTATCTCTGGAGCCACCCTCAACATCCTGTCTTTTTAATAAAAATCCTAAATTTGTAAAAGCCAAGATTTTCAGGGTCTTGGTTCAAAACCTATGTAGATAGTTATTATCTGGGGAAAAAAATGCAGATGGAAAAGCCAAACTAAAGTTCAAGATCTCATCCTGGAACACTTACAAGAAGGTTAAATTAAATAGGGGTCATATAAAAATTCTGATAACCTGATTTTGTTTCTTCGCTGACATGGACAATTTAGAAAGAAAAAGGCATGTAAAAGACAGTATTTGAAATACATACCCAAGAAGCATTCTTACTGTACAGATGATCTGAAATCAAATAGCAAAAAAAAAAAAAAAAAAAAAAAAAACAAAAAAGACCCTTTAAGATATTATTAATGCTACCTAATCACACTGACCCATACATGTCAACAAATCCATTACAAATACTTAATAAGGACAGATAAAATGAGTTTCTTCTATACTTAATTCCATACACATATTAGAGGCTGCCCTAAGCCCTTCATGAAACTTAACGGCATCTTTTAGCCCCTTCCCATTCCATTTATTAAGAATTGGAGAGCTTAAATGTGAAAATCTGTATTAATGATACATTAAGACTGCAGAGTTATAGGAAATAAATCAGAAATATGTATTTCTCAAATATACACTCCAATGACCTTGACATTACTTTTTGCTGTGTGATACAACTCTACCTTTACAAATACATTACTATTCTAAGAATCATATATTTTGAACTTTCTAGCTTTCAAAGGCAATCTGAGCCCTTACTATTGCATTAATACAGACTTTAGACTCCTTTAATTATTATCTTCTTTAGACCAGAATGAAGGAAAATATCTTGACCTATGTTTGAAGAGACAAAGTAGCCTGAGAGAGGGAGCTTTGCTGCAGGGTTTTACATGATTTCTGGTTTTAAAGGACAGTTAAAATACAGTCAAAGTAAACTCAAGAGAGTGATTATTATAGAGGCAGAGGCTAGAGAAGAACCACTCAGCTTGATATCAGCAAAGATAAAATGCAACTAGAGTTGGACAGGACACTGAATATGTAGGCAAATAGGAGCATCTGGAAGGAGAAAAAGACTATACAGGAACTAATGATATTGCCGCACATTTTTCCTAGGCAATGAGTATCATAGGTAAAAAGTCTGAACTGCAGCAAAAGGAGCAGAAGCTGACTGCAGAAGTCATGACTCTTGGAATGCTGACAGTAAAATTTTGCTAGAGGTAATTTAGTGTTTGTTTTACTTTGGGGAGAAGTAGGGGGGACAACAATGAAGGGATATTTTATCTCTGCACTGAAAATGCATTCAACTTTCTAAACAGGCATATACTTTAGCCCTACCATTCTTCACAAGAAAGCTAGCATATAAGAGAAATCATAGAATCTGACAGCACTGACAGCTGCCTGTCTCATTAATTGCCTTTCTCTTCTTGGTACCTATTAATATTTGAACAGTTCCTATTGTCCTTTTCATTTTTTCCCCTCTTGTTAAACTGTACTTTCGGAAATTACTTACTTTTCTACAACTACTATCATTTTGCCAGACAAGATGGTTTGTCGTTGCTTTTTGTAGTACAAAGGAACACTTCCCTTGTTGATGCAGAGACAACCCCAGAGCTAATGACTTTATTGGTGAAATAAGGACAGTTAATGCTGACCAGAAGATAAAATGTTTTCATCTCACTCCCCTGAAATCATATTAGGCTTTATGTGGATAAACAGATAATATTTCAATAGAAACAAACCCATAATTTCTAAATCCAGAAGGCTTGTAAGTATTACCTGCATTTATACGTGAGATGAACTTTTTTTTTTTTTTTTTTCTTTTTTTGAGTTCTTCATAAAGCAAGGACACAATCTAACAACTTTTCTAGAAGACAAGTTTTTCAATAATGTAATACTGGATACAGTGTACAGTTCAAGTTTATTATCCACATGGGATCCTTAACCTATGAATACAGTACTGTTAAATAATGTCATTCTTCTCATAAAGTATACATTTTCCAGCTGGGTACAAGTTAAAATAGTTTGATATTTATGTTCTTGTGAGACTAAAGTGCAGATGGACTTAAAATTTGTCATGGAGCCCAGAAAAGAAGGAAGTCTCCAGGTGGCTTTTTTCTACCACAGCAGTCACGTACAATTCAATATGTGCTCCAGAGCATTTAGTTCTTCCAAAAACAGTGTCAGCAAAATTTCTGGGTCTCTTTCATGAATATTTTAGAAATTTTAATCAGGCTGAAACATGAATGTTCTTTAGCAAGAAAGCTGCATCTCACCACTGAAGGATTAGCAAGTGAAAAGAACAGCACAGAGCTGTAGATAAACAGATTCTAACCATAATTTTATTGCATACACAACTGGATCAACATTTTACTAATGGAGTTAAATTTCAAGCATTCAAGGAGCCCTAAAGCCCTGACATTTTGGGAACTCACACAGAAAATGTACACATTACTGACATCTCAAGTGATCTGCTGATGGTAGAGCTCAAGGACACTGTCAGAGATCTGCACTACAATATCATTGCCTGAAGGATGCCTTTCACTTTCCACAACTCTGAGAGCTAGCTCAGAGAATTCCTGGAATCTCTAAAAAATGAGAGATTTCACCAAAATGAAATCCCTGTAATTTACAAAAATAATTTTATAAAGGTTTACTTAAAAAAACACCTGTTACATCTCATGTGCTTAACATAAACTTGCTGTTAAGGATGTTGACGAGTCAAGCACACAATGAGCATACAAGTAGTAGGGCTTATGCATAGGGCATAACGTATGATATGCACAATGCTACCAGACCAGTATAATATTCTATTTCTTATCCCTGTATGGCAGTTACTAATGTCAGTAACAGCAGCATTATTAAAAAATATTGCTGTGGAACATAGAATCTTATGGTTCCTATTTTTTAACTAAACAGAACCTCTTTCCTCAGTGTCTTTTTAAAGTCAAATTTTGAATATATGCTATGCTGTCCTCTCCCACTCAATTATCTAAATACGGGAGCTCAGACAGATATTTTTTCTTGAAAAGACTACACATAAACAGGTTTTTTTTCTTTTATGTAAGAATTTTCCTAATGTGACAAATATGAAGAAAATGGACACTACCTATCCACTGGCAAAATGGAAAACAGATATTTCAGGCATTTTTTTTCCTGTTTGTGCATATCTGTCATATGAAACTAACCAGAAATTATTTTAGCAGTCATATGCTAATGGTATGTTTACATTATGAATAACAAGTTGAATAACAATGCCTGTAAAAAGACTGGTCCCCAGATTTCACATTTCATCAGTCTCGTTTTATGATTTGTTTTAATTTTTTAAAAAAAAACAACAGCAAATCCCCAAAACTGCAAGGAGACTTACAGAACTTTTGCATCAGGCTCTTCACAAACATTACAGAAACAGTCTCCAGGGCAGAGAGCTTATAGTCAAATGCTGTGCTCCTAGAGGATTTAGGCACACACACTGTAAGCAGACCAACTGCTGTCAAGCCTGGCAAAGAAAGTACTTATTCAGATGTAAATGGATTTGATTACTGTTTCACTGGACTAATTTTAAACCACTCAAACTCTCTGCATTTAAAAGTGGAGAAATTCTGGGCCAACAACAACCCCAGCTTCGCAGATGTGGATGTTTCAGGAGTCGCCCGTAACAGAACAGCTTTAGCGTGAGGTGCTGCAGCCTGTACATGCCGGAGGAGATGAGGTGCTCTGTTCCCAGGGCCTTCACGGTTTAGTTACCTACAGGGTGTATTTGGTTATCCTACAAGGCAGGATACATCATATATACCAAAACCCTTAGCCAAATACCAAATCAGTTTCCATCCCAGTCTGGCTGGATAACGTACACTAAAAACCAAACAATCCTTACAGAACAAGCCTTCTGCACGGCTGAGAGCTATGTGGGGAATGACGCTGTCAAAAGCGGCAGCGTCCCTGTGCGCCGGGGCGGGGGCTTCCCCTCCTGCCCGGGTGGGTAGGGGCAGCGGGCCTCGCCAGCCAGTCATCAGAAGAGACGTGGGCTGTGGCAGGGAACAAAATGGCCGCCCAGTGCCACAAAATGGCAGACCCACGTGTCAGCAGGGGAAGGGCCTTCCAGATCTAATATACTCTGGGTAAGCTGGTAGGGATATTTTCATTTAAAAATCTGCAACTCCTTGACTGCCAGTTTGGACCATGCCCCTAATAGGGCAAATGTTGGTCACACCAATGCAGGACTAGGAGTACATAACAAAAATCACCACATTCACCTGAAAATACTGCATATTAATGCCTTAGCTCTCTTTCTTTTTTAAAAGCTTTACTCTTGTTACATAAGCCAGACTTCTATTTAAAAGTTCTTAAGATAAATGCTCTGGTGTATTCTCCCTGCCACAATGTAGCTACACATCCCAGCTCGTGAACAACTTACATGGGCAACACGATGCCTTGAGGAAAGACATACTGACGGAATTATAAATCTTTCCTTATCAGCATTTTCCCTATTAGACTCCTTGTTGGAAAAGCATTCTGAAATTAAACTTTTGTATACAAACCAAGGAAATAATTTCTAAGTATTCAGTAATAAGTTTGTGTGAATTCCAACAATATTTTATTTTTCCAATAAATCAAATAGGGCCTGTAGCAATAAATAAATAAAACAGGCACTGTGGTAGCGTCTCCCTACCACAAATGACAAGCATTAGGAGACACGTTCGAAGTGCAGCTGCCCCAGAGCAGTACTGCTGCTGCTCTGTATGGTTTGGGAAGGCAAGGAAGGGCCAGAAGAGAAGGTCCACGATAAGTTCAGCATTAAAAATCTCAATCCTGATATTAAACATTTCTTGGATGACTTTTAAGGTTTGTTTCGAATACCAAAATTAATGCCAACGTCTGAAATGACATCCCCATGCACTCTAAATCACAGTCCTCTAATTTTGAAAGAATTCTGAATCCTGGCAGGAACACTGGGTCCACTGTGGTTATTAACACACTGCAGAAAACTTATCAATTTCATGTAAAATATTTTTCCTCCATGAAAGCAAACACAGAGTGGGAGTTAAAGGAAAAATACCATGGACTGGCAGTAAAAAATGCCAAGAAGCAGATTGTGAACCTCTGCAAGCAAAAATTAGTTCACTCATCCAAGCTATTTTAACTCAGACCTATACAGTCACTGCACTGAGTCATGCACCAGACAATTTTTCTATTCAGAAGTGGAGACAAAGTATCAAGAGTAATGTAGGCTTTTTACTTCTCGCGGGGGGGGGGGGGG
>JAVJGI010000064.1:22172369-22187261 GCA_035590275.1 Ibycter americanus | reverse complement strand
TTTTAGTGACCCCCCCCCCCCCCCCCCCCCCAAAAAAAAGGGAGACACACACACACACCCCAGAATATTGGAGAGATTTAAAAAAAGAACAGGAAAAATCATTGAAGACTCGGAAAGGAACTGATTTCTACAAAATGTAAAATACCTAGCAGTTTGTAGTCTTGGTAATGGATGAATGAGAAGATATATAATTGACAGTTGACATGTACTGGACAGATTTAAGCAACAATGATAATGTATTTAGAAGCTGTATTACAAGAAGTAAAAAAATACAAAAAAATTAAGATTTAAATTGAATGCATAACTGTGAGGTGGGAAGTCTTGTGGAAAATCTATGAGACTGAATATTATTTCATGACCAGGATAGGCCCACTATTCCCTGTAACCCCAATCCCCAAAGAAATATTCATTCTGTGTAAGCAGACGAGACAGCACTAGTATGGCTTCTGATGCAGGCCATAGACATATGTCATGCCCTAGATCTACCACCTCCTGTTATCGCTGTCCTTCTGTTGTAGAGGCTGGGGAGGCCACTCTGCAAGGGCTCACAGAGCACATGCTTTTTCTACTTCCCCAGCACCTCACTCATCTTGTGGTGATACAGAATTAATTTCTCTTTGGTGAGCTCACAAAAATCAATTTGCCATCATTTTGATTAGTAATCACAAAAGAATGTGTCATCTTAACTCAAGAGGTAAGAAGTCTTTGTCCTGCTGTATTAAGACAGAATACAAAATTTATGATTGCCTTTCTTGAAAGGAACACACCAGACTTAACTGAGAGAGAAGTATAAGCAGCTACTGAAGTTACAAATTAACCTAATTCAGAAACAATATCCTACATCATTGCATATACTGGAAAAAAGGTCCTCTGTTAAAGCAATGGCAGCATAACAAATACACTGTGACTAATGATAAAACTATTCAGTGAGGAAAAAGGTGAAAGGCGGGAAAATGCCTTACTGAGGCAGGAAAGTGAAACTTCAGTGGCATTTCAATCCTCAAATCTCTTCCCGCAGCAATTTTCATGGAAAAACCTAGAAGAGAGAGAACAAATAATTGTGTCCCCACCACCATCTAGAAGGTGCACACCAAAACCTTGTCTATTCCAGTCAATCAGTCTCAGTAATGAAGCGAATTAAACTAGATGCCTTTGCACCCAAGGAAACATTCCTCTGGAGGGGGAGAGTGGTGGCGTTGCTCTGTTTCTAGATAAAAGCCAGTTACCATTAAACATTGTTGAAAGCAGCACTATGGCATCACATGGATACAGTAAAATTTGTGATTTTGTTTGGCATAAAGAGTCAGGGATAGAGACAAAGCAAAGACGAATTAGGTACCCACACAGTTAGCCAGAAGAATGTGGGTAAATCATTTCAAGGCTCACAAGAGTAGTATCTAGGCAAAACCCAAGCAAACAAAACACCCTAACCCTTGTTGAAGTACTAACATGAGTAAGAAATTTTAAGTTGCACATGAAGAGTCAACCTGCTTTTAAATGACATTCTCAATAAAAAACATTGAAGGCCTATATGAAAGATTTTCCTAACAAGCATTCATACTGAATCAGCTTGAGATTTTAGATGTACATTCCCAAGTTGCAGTTGCAGTGTGAGCAATATGACTACCCAATGTCTAAATGAAAAGAACAGTTTGTTTCAGATAGATATAAAAGAAAAGATTTAATTGATTTTACAGTTTTCATGGTCACATTTAACAACCAGAGCAAACCAATAAAGAGGACAACCTTTTCAACCGTTCTGTCCTTATACAGTCTAATCCCCCTTTCTGTTGGCACAAGAAATGAAAACGGTGCACTAGAAGGGCTCCACAAACTGTTCAAAGAAAGCTGAAAATATTTAATTTGTTCTTTTCATTGTTGGATTTGTAAGCTTATGTATCTGGGCACAACATAGATTAAGAAAGAGGTGTAAATAAAAATGCAAGTTACATTTTATTTCCCAGTGCTACTCTTTACCTCTTACCTATATTTCATTCATAAAAGTGGAAATTTTATGGAAAGAGAGAAAGCTAAATAAAACTCACCAGCAACAACAACAACAGAACAAATTAATGATTTGTATGTGTTTTACTCACATGATGTATGCTTTTCATTGACTCCAAATGCCAGGATTTGAACTCTGTTTCCAGCAGCTCACCACTGTAGGGCTGTAAAGTCCTACTGAACAAGGATTCTTCAGGGCTGATTTAGCTATAGCTTTTTCTGTTCTGTTCTGGGATGTCATGTTCATGCTTTAGTAGAACTCCTACAGGTTAAAAATTACTCATATTATTGTTATCTTCATTGATTATGGTATTTGAAATGCCTTTATTCCTTCAATTTTTCCTTCTAAAAGCCCCATTACATGTGCTTGTTACTCTGACCTGTAGAACTTGTCATAATCACACCCTAAAAACTTCTTGCCAAGCTTCTTTCACAAGATTCATTAATTTGCTACAACCTACTGACTCTGAGCACATAATTGCAAAATGAACAGTACAATACGGATGCATCTAAACACAAATATAACAATCTGAAAAAAGAATATTGTGTTTCGCTCTGGCTTAGTTTTCACTTCATGTGCTTCATAAAGAACATCTGGAAAGATGATGTCTCCTTCCCCCCATCACGCCCCAGCCGCTTACTCAGAAATACATCTGAGAAAGTATCAAGAAATGCTTTGTTCTGTCTTCAGAGTTTTAGACCGTATTTGCAGTCGTTCTTTCCAGGAGAAAAGCAATTTATTTCTGTTACTGCTAGTAATGAAATCTCTTCCACTGTCAGGGTGAGAAGTGTAGCACAAAGACAAGAAGATGAAGGAAGCAAGCAGTCAAGCTCAGTTCTTGATGCAGAGGAAAAGAGATTTGTTTATATGAGATACTAAATGCTGTCATCTCCTTCTGATAGTCCTCTTGCACATCCAATGGAGACAAAGCACAGAGAAGTTCCTTGCAGAACACTCTGGCAGCAGGTAAAGGCAGCCTGCAGTGCTGTTTCCAATAGACCATAGAAACTGCATTCACAAGACCGAGAAAGTAGTAAAGCAGTAGACCAAAGCTGTTCCAGGCTACTTTAAAACCTAAAAGGTGTCAGAACTCCTGAATACTGAAATCTTTTAAATAACAGCTGTTTTTCCAAGTCTGTCTGTGCCAATCCTGAGGCTACAAACCTGTCCCTTGACTAAAGTATCTTAATTCTTGCCTCTAGTCTGTATGGTAAGGCTTATCTTTGTTAAGCTTATTACTTCGGAAAAAAGGGCTGTAGTTTTCTGACTTATCTAGTAGAAAAGGAAATGAGTTATCTGAACTTTCTCAGCAGCTTCTCTTTCTGAATGCCCTTTAATACCTTACTCTGTAAAGAAAATTTTATTTAGAAGATCCACTACTAAGTGCAAAGCAACTCTACTTGCTCTGCAGTTATATGTTGACAATAACAATTTCAAAGATATATAAAAAAAAAGAGAACACAATTTACTCTATCTGAAAACTATGTAAGTTGATGTGCATTTGAATGGGGTAATAAAAAGGAAAAGAAAAACATGTCAACAGTTGATATGTTCTCCTCAATTCTCTGCACACCCAAAAGAATCTCTGCACCTGGGAAAATATGTGGATGTGCAAGGAGTGTTTAGAGTTCAGAAGGTTTTAGAGCATGCAACTGGCCCTTTTAACTTCAGAGCATGCTTTCATTTGATCTTGTTCTGAAATTCTAAAGATTTTTTAAAAAAATCCAAACCTGAAACTTATCAACTCCACAACTGTTCCCAAAAATCCCACTCCCAAATCTAATTTTCTTCTCTAAAAGAAAGAAGAAATACTTTGCTTAAGTCTTTTTGTGTGGAGGGTGGGTTTGGGTTGGTTTTTTTCTTGCCTTACTGCTCTTCACAGTAGCAAAATTACATCTTTCTGCAGTATCAGTTATAGATGAGTGTACTAATGTCAGACTGTTCTCACATATAAGATATAGGATTTTTATTCATTTTACTTAATGTAGTATCAGCATTTTCAAAACTGTAACAACTTATTTATTACGCTTTCTTATTAACATGCCTGCTCCCCAATTAATCATCTAGCACCTGTAAATCAGGGTTGAACCAATCTGAATTATGGAGATGTACTGATTACAATACACAGAAAACGTAGGAATCTTATATGAATCCTCAAAAGTAGATATTGAAGATGTCTGGAAAATTACAGTGCAACCAGGAGAATCTCAACTTTGACAGAAGTATTTTTCAGTATAAATATCATTTCAGGTCCATTTTTATATAGACTCATTATGTTAGATCCTCCAGTGTATGAACTGGTGAATCTTTGAGGTACATAAGCAAGAATGTGTCAATCAGAGAAGAGAATTTCTGTCTTTCTTAACTCACTTCCATTTGTCTTTCTCCTTAACCTTTTGCAATCACTTGTAAACAGACATGCAGACATTTACAGCAATATCCTATTCTATGAGGTCCCATAGTAAGTATATCTAACAGGACAAGTTCAGCCATACATGTCTCACATTTTATTTACTTCCCTATTTTAGTGGTTTCTGTAAGGCCTGTTGCTTACACACTGAAATAATGTCACATAACCTGTTTGTGCCTCCTGGGCGTAAGACTTCATTGAAAATAAGATATGTCTTACTCCAGTGCTCTTACTGTTTTGTGGAAGAACAAAAACAGAAGAAAAAAGACAAATAAAGCGTCACCCATGCCCATCCTTTCTTTTTTTTTAAAAAATCCTTTTCTATACAGTAATCCCGGTGGGAAATTCCTCTACTTAGGAGAGAGCAAAGGCAGACCCCAATCTCTGCTATAGACACTCAAGCTTTCTCGTTCTCACCTTAAATCCCTAGTGGAGAGACAAAAAGAATAATTAGGTATAAACCAGGAAAAATTAATAACCTTGTATATCTTATTTCAGAATATACCATTCTGAAGTTTTCCATACCAAGATTTTACCTTCTCACCATAAGTCAGAAGATATTTCCTTATGTTTAACTGTAGTGGCAGCAAAAGTGGATCAGATTACATACCTTTTACACAAATCAACACTAAGATATTTATATCTCACTCCTAATACAAGCATGGTCAACAATGGATATGCCTTCTCTGTATCATTAATTTTTTGGTTAATGTGAGTTTTAGGTACCTTTTGCCACGTGTATTCGCTATGCTAGTCAGGTTATACACCTTTTCTCTGTGCACCAAGTATCTCAAAGTACTGCTTCAGCGTTTCAGCACTTGCCTTCTTCATTGACTTTTGTCTCTAAGGTCTGTCTTGATACTAATGCTTCATTCGGTTCATTTTTCTATTGCTTAGATGTCATCCTACGCACCTTGGACTAGCCTGTCTTAGTCTTTGTACTCAGCTTTTGTGAGTTGCTTAGGTCAGCTCAGGGCCTGTCCATGTGCTTGGTTTGATCTCTGCTTCCCTCAGCAAAGTGGGACCTATCTCACCCCTGCTTCATACACAGTATTAAATTTGAAATCACTCAATCATTTCCAAATTGTTTAATACCGTTAAAACAGACATCCAAGGCTACATATGCCAAGTGTCTGGACTGTTCCTAGCATGCAGGACTATAACACACTGAAGCTCCCATGTGCTGTTGCTATCTCAAATGCTTTTTCCTGCCTGTATGCACATAGGCCACAAAGCAAGCAAATAATATTTACAATAGCACAAAAGAAGAATGACCCTTTTGTACCACATCAGAGTAAAAGAAACTCAAATTTCATATTGCCAAGAAAGCAAGTACTGAACTACAGGGAGAACAAATGCAAGATGCCTATACTTCCAGGAGATATTCCTATGTTCATAATAATAATGTGATGTAATAATAATAAATATTCATATATTCCCAGTAATCATAACTGCTCCACTGAAACCTTTGTTTTCCTGTATGAAGGCATATGACTAACACTACCTATTAGAAGAACAGAAATAATTTAAACATTATACTTCAATAATACTGTCTTTCATGTGGAAAACTTGACCAGAAGTCCATCTTGTGATTGTCTCAGAAAGATGGTAGGCATAACTGAAATATTCTTGTTTCATGATCCCTCAGTATGAAGCTCCTTGCTGGCTTAGATACAGCAGTATAATGCAAAAATCCATCATGCTGAAAAAAAAAAATGTTACATGGCATTTCACCAGTCACTCTTGAGGGAGGTAAATAGCAAGATTAAGGAATCCTAAATATTTGTCTCTATAATGGAGGGTGAGTGATTAAGCACAGTGATCTTTGCTTTCTAGAGTTAGAGGGGTGACCATCCACTGTCATCGGCTGTGTTTTTAATAGATGCCACTGTCCCTTGAAATCACATAAGGGTTATTTTAGGTGAATTATACCAATGGAATTATTATTAACATAGTCATAACACATTCTTACCAACAAGCTAGCCAGATGCAATTTTTCTATTTGAAAATAACTGACCAATTAAAGAGTTATCCAATTTGAGTGAATGACACCATGATCCTGGGAATTTCACCCAGACGTTTAACACATGTTGCCAAGGACTGATATGCTCACATGTTCACAAAATTATACTGCTTTCTGTGCCGATTCATATATTCCTGCCAAGATGAAGCTGTAACAGTTAGATATGACTGCAATTCAGAACTCCTCGAACACTGGCTAAAGTGACAAGGTTATAAGATCCTTACTTTCATTTCACTGACTCTATGTAGAAAAAAGCAGAATCCTATTCTGAAATACAACATCTAATTCAGTGAAAATTATTTAAACTCAAGCAACAGGTCTTTGGTTAAAACTCAACATTAAAACCTTTTTTTTTTTCCCATGCCCTCCCCCTGTAATGTATTCCCAAGGACATTTATTAGCTGTCAGCTGTATACAAATACAGAACAGATGGTACCCTAATGTAGACAGATAATGTGCATCTCTGGATCACCTTTTAACATATCCACGAGCACTATGCTGCTTCATTAAATCCAGTTATGTCATTATAATTACAAACTTCTGACTTCTTTTCCCGATTCTCTCTCTCTAGGAGCAAAGAGGTCTACGTAGGATTTCTCTCTGAACTGGGGGCGGGGGGGAACAGTATTTTGTAGGTATTTTAAATTACTTTGTTATTTTGCACATTTAATTGCCTGCAGTTTTTAAAGTAAGACTTCATCTCATTTTTATGAGTTACAAAACACGTGGCACAAGAGTGGATACCAGAGCATACCCTTAGTGTACCCTGTACATAGCCAGAGTTCTTTAAACTTTCTATTGGACAAGGAGATTTAACCTGAAAGTCAGAAAAGCCTCCGTTATACTACAGAAAGAAAGAAAGAGAAACAAGTGTAAATCAAAGAAAACTAAGCATGGCACACCAGAGCTGGCTGAACACTCCTGCCCAGTTGGCTGTAAGAGAGAACTTGAAGTTAGCCAAGTAGTTGAGAGTGATGATGAGAAACAGGTGCTGCCTGTGTTCAGGTTTTTTTATTATCTACTGAACAGTCCAGCCAAAAAGATGTCCCTAAGGACACCAAGTCATCTGGGGAGAAGTTACAGAACAGGTTCTGTCCTTGCGTGCTCCTGACTGGTCTCTTTGGAAAAGAGGTTCTGGGAGGCCTGGTTCATTGTGCTGACTTTCATATGCTCACCCATGGAGATGGAGGTCCAGCAACCCTGGAATTTGGCTGTGTTTGCCCACAGCGGTGATGGACAGGTCAGAAGGTAACACCTGTGGACTACAGTCTTCACCTGCTGACATGCGATCATGGCAGATGTGGACTGAGGACTCGCTCAAAGTGAAATGAAAAAACAGTAAATTAAGAATAGACACAGCCGTATATGAGGGGAGAAAAAAGCAGGTAGGCCTGGAGGACCTACAGAGGTCCCTACCAATCAAAATTACTCTGCAACTCTAAACCAGGGCACGAAAAGTTTGTAAACATTCACTCTTGCTGTTCTGCTATCTGGTGTCAGAAACACTGAGTCTTGCTTAAAGGAATTTTAAAGCAACAGTCAGAATTGAAGGGCTAAATACTTGAAGTACATTTTAATATATTTATGGTTTGTAATACAAATGCTGGTGTGTCACAACCATCCAATTTTCCTAGCACTTAAGATTAGCTGAAAAAGGACCTTTTAAGTGAAAGCTATATACCTGTATTTGCATCTGACTTTCCACAAACACGTAACAAGGGATGGAAACGCACAGCTTGCCACCAGCATTTGTCATACAATTACCATTCTGTATTAAAAGCTAAAGAGATGTCAGTGTTGCCTTTATAAGATGCTTGGCTCATGCATCACATTCTAAGTTTGAGGGGGTTTTAAGCTGAGCAGGAGTATCTTCCCCAATTGACAAGTTACCTGCACTTAACAAGTTTTAAGACGTAAAATAATTCATTTTATATTTATTTCTTTCTTTGAATTAATTTGCTCTAGCCAATAAGCAGTATAGATTGGAATGCTAGCACCCATGCTATGGTAATTCCCTTGATGGGAAAAACAGCTAGAAAGGTCAAAAGCTTCTAGAGATTAATCTAAAAAATTTGATTACAGATTTGGAGCAGGGGGAGAGAAAAAATAAAAAGTAACAGCCCTGTAACAGCACACAAAAACAGAATGAAAGGGAGAGGAAGCTCTTTGAAAATCCCTCTATCTTTTTTTCCTCTATGATTTATAATATGTACTGTTTGGTCCACAGTAAAACCCTTGAAAAGCAATTATGTTTATTACTTAGAAAACCAGCTGCATTGGAATGTGGTATCGTTACATGCTCTGAATGCTACTGAATGTACATAGTCCTTTCTTATCTATTTAACATGACTTATCAATTGTACCTCTTCTCTAAGCCTTTCTTAAATACTTAAGAACCAACTATTTTTTACTGGAAGGTGCTTTGTTTCCTGCCAAATAGCACTGAAACAAAAGCTGTTGCCTCCAGCCTTTGCCACTGCTAAGCAGTGTAAGGTGAGCACATGCAGCACAGCCAGAGGTATGGCAGAAAGCATACTTTACCTGCACGCCTCACTAAATAATACATTGGCGAGGCAAGCACATAAGAGATTTGGTGTCTTGTAACTACTATCAGACGTGTGTCTATCAAGCTTCATGTTCGTTAGTCAAATGAGACCAACGAATTAGAGAATGTTTAAATTTGTCTTCCTTTAAACAGGCACACAATGAGTGCAGCAAAGTCACAACCGGAAAACTCGACAGAGAAGAACACAGCGGTAAGATAAGCTCAGTACAAATATGCAATTTAATGCTTTGCTGTTGTGGTTTTTCTTAATAGGCTGTCTAGTGTGGGGCCTGATACTGCTCATGTAATAAATGAGAATGAGGGGATGAAAGGAAAAAAAAGAAAATAAGCATGTCTTTCCTCAAGTACCATGAATATGAATAATGCGCTTTCTAGTTCTCTCTTATTAGATGAGAAAATGTGTTGATTTTGCTGGTAAGATACAAGAATTAGTGTTCCTGTATGTTTTACCTCGAGATACTGGAACCTCTTTGCATTTGCTAGAGAAGGGGTCTGCCATAATTTAGAGTTGAAACAACATTTCTTAAACTTTTATTATTCAGCTATGAATAATTGTATCAGGATAAAGGTTGGCATGTTAAATGACAGTCCAAATTAATCTATTTTCTCAAAACATGACTTGGAATTTGGAAGTGCTTTACATTATGTAGTAATCAAGAATATTTTAGCTCTTTCCATAAACTTGTCTGAGCTGCTTTTGTTAAGAAGCATCTGAAATGTAAACGAAGAAATGTTACAGATACTTGAGGCTCTACTTACCTGCAAGAGAAACTGCAAGCTTTTCAAGCAACAGTGTCAGAAGCCTGCGCCTAGCTTTCATGTGCACATTTAAAGAGTCCTTGGAGAAAAAGATTATTTAGTAAAGTGGCCAGTGAATATTGCAGTTGGACTAGATGATCATTGTAGATCCCTTCCAACTGAACTATTTTATTCTATTATTCACTACATTTAGAGGAGAACTTAGGCAGTTACTGGTCCTCTCTTTCATCTCCCTGCCTCCCTTCCCAGCATTGCCATAAACAAAGGGGTCAGCTGCTTTGTATTCTGCAGCCTCCTCTGGATCCTGGGGGTTGTTCTTCAGTGGTTTGGAAAACACTTTAGGTTGAATGATATACAGTCTTTATTTGCAACATGTTGGTCCTTCTCTCATATTTTATCCCATGATAGCCTATAGATCCTCATGCCAGGTATTCCTGAAGGTGCAGATGAACTGGAACCAGTCGCCCAGGGTGGAACAGAAATGCAGCTATCAGAGCCAAGAGCTAGATGAAATAGTATGGGAAATCATGGAAATGAACTCTCAAATCCTGTCCTCAAAATTTTTGTTTTGGGGTTTGTTGTTAGGGGGTTTTTTTTGGTGGTTGGGATTTTTTTGGAGGTGGTGGCGGCATTTTTGGGTTTGGGTTTGTTTTTTTTTTTTTATTCAGAAGGAAATCCCGCTCAATATGCAATGGCAAATGGCAGCTATCTGGCAACAGACTGTTTTCTATTGTCAGGAGAAGACTCACCAGCACAATATGCATGATTATATCATCCCATGGGGATACAGCTAAATGAAGACAGCAACACTATTCACAAATAGTTCTACAAATGAACTGTATTAGTTTACTATTTTTATACTATTTCTATTTACTGGTTTGTTAGGGAACAAATCAAAGAGTTTACATGTAAGAAACATTTAAGATAGCAAAAATATGATGAAAATACAGGTAGCCATTTTGGCAAAGGAATACACAGCAGAACTGATACAGTTTTTCTTAATTGCTTTTTTAATTACTTGCATGAATATATTCACCTATCAATTGAATAAACAGTCTGCAAACAGTAGAAAAGGGCTTATCTCATTTAGAGTGCAAGAAGAAAAATCCCATTTAAATGATCCTACTGTGAAGACAGATTTATCAACAACTTCAGATTTAAAAAGCAAACCAACCAACCTGAAATTTACCGGGTATCTGCAATTCATGAGTTTACAAAACCTACAGGTCTTCCTATAGATTTTTGCTAAGGAAAAGTATACGTTTATCAGATTTATTACACGCAATGAAGAATTACTGCAGGCCTCTTACAAAATCAGTAGGAGAGAGATCCAAAAGATCCCAGAGAAGAAACATGAAAAAAGTAAAACCTACAGTTTGATTGCAATGCTTCAATGCTGTACTATCACTGGTCTCATAAAACATACACATTCATGCAAAAGATTTACAGGTAGCATGAACAAAGACCTATTTTTGAAGGATGTATAGCATTTTAGGTAATTCCTTCACAAAAATTCCACCATCGATTTCTGCCAGAATGACCTCTCACTAGCTATCAGTTCGATACTACAATCTTCCTCTCTCCAACACATCACTTTTGGCCACAGAAGCACACTTGAGCCTCCCAAACCAAGGAAAATGAGAGGGCAATGCTCCCTGCAGTTTTAACCTGGCTGAAACCTTTATCCTATCACATTGATATTTTTCTTTTAAATATGTCGTGTTATATTTTGATGCGCTGTTATCTGACTGTTATAAGCAGGGGTTTAGTTCAATGGGACTGAAAACAAGAGTGTAACAGATTAAGTTCTGCCCTGCCACAAGTCCCATACATGAGCAGGCTCTTATTTCGCAGCTCTTGGGAAGAGGATAGTCACAGATCCACAGAAGTGAATTTGCTGGAAATTTCAGCAAATTGAATAACGTAATAACTAAGTTTATTGTCTCTATGAGAGAATAAATCAGGATAAGTTTGGGAGAGAAGTGAATAGGCCAGAGGACAAATATAGCCAGACAGCTGAGAGCTAAAAATGGCAAACACAAAAGAAAAAAACCAAAGATACTTGATAAAAACAACAATATCTGTTCTCCCCTTCACTTATAGATGATAACTTTACAGATGGCCAGTAAAAGTTAAAAACTACAGTCAGCAGAGCTAGTATGAAATGGTAATAGTGATTTAGGTCAAAGTACAAATCTGTGCTTATTTCCTCTGTTTTCTTCCTACATTTTCATAAAGGCTGAGGCTCTACAAAGCTCAGGAAACAATTAAAATAACTGACAATTTTACGTATTCAGTATTCATCAAATATTTTACCTGAAATAAATTTCCATTAATATTCTACAGTGATTTAAACTACCATGAACAGGTAGGGAAGGAAATTAGATCAGAGACCAGTTTCAGAGAGAGTAATAAAATGTGAAAACCTCAAATGATCTCTAGGACACACCAGATTCTGGTTTGAGGGTTTTGTCCCACTCACCCCACCCCGGAGTTTCAGAGAGAGACTTTCATTAAAATATATCTTTAGGAAGCTACTTAAAATCAGGTTTAGAGTACATTCAAATATGTTCCTGACACAAATGCAGATGTTACAATGAAATCTCTCTTTCAGGGCAGGAGGGAAGTGCAGCAAATCACCAGCTTTAGAAAGCATTGAATCTCCGTACAATTTCACCTCATACAAGCCAATTCATGCATGAGAACAAGGTGAATGTGTTTATCTGTTGTCTAGCACCCATAGGTCCCACACTAGGCAAGAGAAGCTACCCTACCATTCTTAGTTAAATCTATTTAGAGAGCTGTGAGGGAGAAGGAGGTGAACTCCAGACTATTTTTGAATGACAGTATAACACCTACCCTGAAAACCACTGCAACCAGCCAAAGGATCTACTAGCAATGAAGCAAAATGTAGGAGAACTGCATAAGCACACTCACCTGAACTAGGAAAAGCCTGCTTCACAACGCAAAGTCAATCCTTAGATGCAGCGTAAATCAGGAGTATTTCTAACACACAGCTAGGAGTGAGGTTGAACATTCTTGCAACTGGTGAATTTAACAGCTCTTCTTCATTGTGAGTTAAAAGTCAGACCCATTTAGGATCTTTGACGGAACCAGATAGCTTAAAACAACAAGTACATATGATAGGGGAAGGAAGGGTGTTACTCTTTTGCTTGCATCAATCAAGGGTAACTAACAGGATGTTCACCATACTCACCGCTGAATACTGCCAAAAAGCTAAAGGAGAGGCAAGACTTGGGCCAACTTCTGGTTGGAAAAAAGGTGAAAGCTGTGGGCCAAGAAACCCCTGTTTTGTTCCAGGAAGGTAGACCTGGAGTTTCCCTTTAAAAATATTCTTGGAGTGCATCAAATACCCAGTACCTCTCCTGTGAGTTTTCCTCTGAAGCAAAATATTACAGACTATGCTAGTTCAGCTTTAAAACTGACACTGAAAAAAAATGAAAACCCAACTCCCAACAATACAGATTTAAGCTCAATCAAATGTAAGCATGTTAAAGGACAGTTAAACACATAACAAACTCTTGACAAAAACAGAGGGGCTAGTCAAGTGAGTTTTAAGCTAGCAGTTGGCTCTCAGTGCCTGCTAACAATTCTTTACTGTTTTAAATGCACTTTCTTTCTACTCAAACTCATTTTGAATGAGAAATGAAAACACACATTTGAGTATTTAGTACAGGACAGAAAACCTCAAAAACAAACGTCTTAGGAGCTAATTTCAGCAACTGGTGCAAAATGATAGAATAGCAATTTTCATTCCCAAGCGTACTGTAAGAAAGATGGAATAAGCATTTGTGAGAACACAGCCAACTGATCAGAAAGATTTAATATCAACACTTAGTAATTTACCTGCCAGAAGAGTTACAGTGCAATTAGGAGCACTGTACTGGGATGTGTTTCCAGACTATCCAAGTACTCTCACAGCTAATGCAGTAGCCCTCCTGTCTCCTGGCTGCATTAAAATGCTGTGTCTCACTCTAGAATACTGACAGCTGAATCAAATCTAAAAGAAACCAACAGTCACCTGTCATAACACCTTTCAGTGCAGCACACACTGATTACCAGGCACTCATTCATTAGCCCCACTTTGTTTGAAATTCTCCTTAATTGTGTGCTTGCTGCTTTTTCATTCATTATAGCAATTCTGCTGGCAAGCTTAAAAATGAAATATCTGAACACCACCCTTAATTCAATCTTTATTAACATATTCCTGCTGTATGAACACACTGAACCCTTTCCTGACTCTTATTGGATCTGGTCTTACTGGATCTCACTTTCCTTCGGGAAGTGGCTTCTGTACTAGCTGCCAGCCCATGACCTGGCCTGTCCCACAACCTGTGAGGGTCCCCCTAGCCACCCTGTGGTGGCCTCTGCCGGCACAGTGCCACCTGGCTCTAACCCCAGGTATATGTTATGTTGGCAGGGCACGCTGGAGCTGGCAGACTTGCCCCTGCAGAAGGGCTCTGTGGAGCTCCTCAAGCAAAGATGGGAGTCCACCAATGCTACAAGAGCTGGACTGACACTCCAGTGCTTACCAGCCCCACAGTCCCTGGTGCTGGAAAAGATCAGCTGGAGCAGCACCATGGAGAAAGTGCCAGCCGACAGCAGGAGAGCAGATGTGTTCAAGGAGGAGACCCTAGGCAGCCCTCAGCAGATCGAGCACTCCCCCATCACTGTGGAGGAGCTGCGGAGCCACTTTGAGGCCCTGGGTGGCAAGAAGGTAAGTGCCTGGGCTGGGTGGACACCTTGAGGGAATGGAGACAGGCTGCAGGGTGGTTTCCCCAGCCTCACACCACCCCTTTCCTGTGCCTCACTGCAGATGGGCAGTGCTGGCCACAGCTCCCACGGATGTCCTGTGGACAGTTTGGATCACTATCTTAATACTAAATGTTATATAGCTTTCCTTATTTCATAATGTTATCAGTCTGGATCATTTTAATGGTTGCTGACTGCCACTATCTGCCAACAAGTCAAGTGAGTTGGTGCGTGATTGTGCTTGTACAGTGGGTTTTTTTGTTTGGGGTTTTTTTTTTTGGTGGGGGTGGAGGGGGCATGTGGGGAGGGGTGTGACAAAAACAACATATTATGGCCTGAGAGAAGAAATCCCAAAT
>JAVJGI010000064.1:22159240-22172269 GCA_035590275.1 Ibycter americanus | reverse complement strand
TTTTTAAAAAAAAATATATGTTGTGGTAAAAAAATAGAAAGGACAAGTCATCATATTGGATTGAAATGTTTGATATATGTATGTAAATAAAAAAGTAAAAAAAGCAAGAGGTAGTAGAAGAGGAAAGCTACTGTGTTTAATTTTTGCTGTGTTTCAAATCTCAGTTTGTGCTTCCTATGTGGTGAAATAGCATTTTACGCTGCCACAGGTCATAATTTTGGAAAAAGGTCTCTAATATTATTCTTGGTTACTAATCACACTGGTTTAGAAACAGTTTCCATGACTTGAACGAAGCCTGAAAATGGTAGGCTCTTAATGCTGGCTACAAAGCTACGCTGCTTGTACCCTCTACCCTCTCTAGTTTTTGTCGTTGCTCTTTCTAATATATTTCACATTAAACACAGCTGTCTCAGATCTGGACTTCTTATTCTGCATGTCTTGCTGGTAATGTATTGCCAGTGATTATATCTAGGCTTCTAGTACCAACTTAGTGTAAATTGTTTGATTTATATGTGATTTTTCCAATTTGCTTTAAAAAGCTGTAGTAAGATTTACTTCTACCAAGTTTTTTATTTTGCAGTTTTCATAAATTTTATCTTGATTTAGCTTTTTCCAGATTTTGTAGCTGGCCTACTTTAAATGATGTTACTCCATCACTGTAGTATCACATGCTTGAAAAAAAGCTCATTAAAACATGTTTGCTCACTGTCAAATTATTTAACTGTGGCCTCATTTTCCTTATGTGCTTCTAAAACACAACTATTTTGTCCTCCAGAAATGCCAGTACACATGAACAATTGCACAGTATTGGTTTAGGAAGAGAAGATTCTGCAGCTACTGTATGTCCTATAATTGTCTATTTAATCTAGTGTCCAGTTGCCAATGTAGCACAAATATTCATTATCACACTGAAAACTACTATAACGTTTCAAATCAACATAATAAAATGAGCTGCATATAACTGATATTCCTTCCACGAAAGACTCGGAACAGCTCAATAACATAATGTACGCCAAACACTGTTAACAATTAAAAGAATTTCCTTCTTAGCTGAAAGAATTAGGCCACTCCTTTTAAAGTAGCCAGACCAGGGACCCTGTCTCAATTTTGCTATGGTGATAAATGGCAAATCAATGGGAGTTTTGGTAATTAAGTGTGAAATCTATAGGCATTTCAAGTCAGAATTTAGCCCCTCAGTGTTTTTTCTTCATGTAGAGCCCCATTCTGAAATAGTGTCATGGTTTAACCCCAGCCAGCGACTAAGCATCACATGCTCACTCCCCCCCTGGTGGGATGGGGAGAGAATCAGAGAGTAAAAGTGAGAAAATCTGTGGGTCAACATAAAGACAGTTTAACAGGTAAAGCAAAAGCCACACACACAAGCAAAGCAAAACAAGGAATTCATTGACCGCTTCCCATGGCAGGCAGGTGTTCAGCCATCCTCAGGAAAGCCGGGCTCCATCACGCGTAATGGTTACTTCAGAAGAGAAATGCCATCGCTCCGAACATCCCCCCCTTCCTTCTTCTTCCCCCAGCTTTACATGCTGAGCATGATGTCACATGGTATGGAATATCCCTTTGGTCAGTTGGGGTCAGCTGTCCCGGCTGTGTCCCCTCCCCACTTCTTGCGCACCCCCAGCCTACTCACCGGCAGGGTGGAGCGAGGAGCAGAAAAGGCCTTGACTCTGCGTCAGCGCTTCTCAGCAATGATGAAAACATCCCTGCATTATCAAACACTGTTTCCAGCACAGATCCAAAACATAGCCCCATGCTAGCTACTAGGAAGAAAATTAATTCTACCCCAGCCAAAACCAGCACAGATGGCAATTCTGCAAATAGAGCTTTTCCACAGGTTAACAACAAGCTCTCTTCAGGGTCTCTGTTCCATGTATACAGCAGAGTTATTGTATACCCTTCCTCCAAATGAAAATACTGTCTTATTTTAAAACTGTCTGTAACAGCTGAAAAGGATAAGCATCTCTGGAGCTGGTCTGGGGATAAAGTGAATGAGCAGGTTCCAGGCAGCCATAGCGGTTTTTTTTAAAGCCTCTTGAGAAATTCTGTCTTAGTGAAGTGGTGCATTGCAGAGAATCAACTGAGAATCGTGGCTCTGTCTCAACAGTTTACTTAGTGGCTTCATAGAGTTTATGCAGCAGGTGTTATTAACACTGCTCTGTAATAGTCACTTTAGGGGGTTTGTCATCAATCTTAATAATGTCATCAGCGTTCCAGCAGATGGTACACATGATTCCATGCACTCCCTGCTTTGAAACTGCACCAGAAAGGATTTCCATCATATTTTTAATTACAAATGAGAAATATATCAGAAACCGTCTTGTCTCATGCTGGCATTTCCAAAGGCTTTTCCAGGTGGGCCAGGACTGTGTTGCTTTATCTTTTATTTTTTTATATTTCACTAAGATTGAGTGATTCACTGGAGATACTATCAGCTTGTTCTGCACTAGCATTAACCTCAAATCATTCCTGTGTACTCTCCAGCAAAGCAGTCTCTTGTCTTGAATTGGAATTTGAGATGCCAGCTCTTTGTATGCAATAGTAAAAGTTAGAAGCCAGTCCAGCAAAGCGCTTAGACAATAAGTATAACTTGAATTGCTATTGAGAACAATTATTTGAATAGCAACCCTCAAGTATTTAAAGTTACAATCACAATAAAATGCATTGCTGGATCAAGATTTTATGTAACTATTTTAAAGTAACAGATTTGATTTCTAAACACTTCTTTTACTGCTCTACTAATTTCCTACCTCATCATCCATTTATGGATTTATTATTTTCCTTTCAACTTATGCTTTTACCCTTTCTCTTCAGGCCTATTCCTTCTACCCCTCTTTGTCATTCCTTACACATGCATTCTTTTAGTGGAGACCATATATAAGATGAAAGTTAGGTTGTAGCTAGATTTTCTTTTGGTACCACATGTAACAAAGGTAAATAACACATGATGGGATGGGGATGAGTGCGTTTTTTGAATACACTTAAAGATGTCCTTTAAAAATAATTAAATATTTTGAACATTAATAGTAGCTTTTGGCAATCTATTCAATATACTGACTACAAATTCGTCTTCCAATCCAAGGTAGTTCAATATACACAGACAAGGTAGTAGTAAATGGTAAATAGTTTTCCTCTATTTAAAACTTTATGTGTTCTGGCTTACTGACTTTTAGATTAGTGCAGGACTGGATAGCAAGTGGAAAATCCACTATCTAAATGAAGCACAGTCACTCAGTAGACTACTGAAATTGGAATCTTTATCATTGGCATTTCTAAATGTAATGACTGCAAATTCCTTGAAATTTGGCACTTCAGTGCTTTATTCTTTTCATCATGTCTAGAGTATGAGATCAGAACATAAAAATAGCTTCTTGTGTCACCTTTTCCTGAGAAGCACATTCAAAAATAGAATATAATACCAGAACTAGTACATAAAACTGAAGTAACTACATGATAGAAAGTTAAATATAGACAGATTTCAACAAATTGTGTCCAACAAGAAGTGGAATAAATGCTGTTTAAACAGGGTGTTCCACACAACAGTCTATGTCCCAGCTGAATACCTGCTCCCATCAAGAACACACATATCGTTACTAAAGCTTGATGTGAATTGAACCCTGCATTAATCAGAATGAAAAAAAAATATTTTTCTTTTAGTTTTCATTTGGCACCTTTTGTAAGAGTTGCATATATTAACTTCTAATTAAGCACCTCTTGGCACTAACTCAGTGCTTTTTCGATAAGTGGCATTTATGTTAATTCTATCCTTATTAAGCAGATGTCTTTGCCATTCACTGTCATTAGGTTATCTGGGTAGATACCCCAATAAAACTGTATGCAAATTAAATTTATCCTGCTTAAAATGAGTTTATGGTAATTGCAACACCTTCCAATAACTTTTTCACAGTAGGAAATATCATTTTCTGAGAATAAATCTGAGCTCTAGCACTTCATCTGGAGCAATAGTGCAAGAAAATCATCCGTCAGAAGCCTCGCTAAGACAGGGATGCTGTTTGCAAAATGGAGCTAGGACAGCTGGAGACTCTCACGTTGCAGGCACTATGACAGTGAAAGGAAGGAACAGAAGAGAATGCACATAATCATAGAATTGGTTTGTTTAGAGCAAAAAATTCTGCACAGTGCTAAGCATGCAGTTCCTCTGCCCAGACCATCATCACTGTGTATTGGAACAGCACATCCTCACAGAGACCATCAAACGGACCATCCACCTATATAGGGATTCACCATATCAGGGATTTAAAGAACACTGATTACTATGGAACACTGTGGTAAAATCTAAAACTAGCCCCCAAAATAAGGAGACCCAAATTAGAAACAACTAAAAGAGAATTAATGTGTTTAAAATTAAAACAGTGTAAGTATATTTTGTGGACAAACGTATTTGCAGTCCCCCAAAATATCTGTGTAATTATAGTGGAAAATCTAGTTATTCTTTTTGGGATACATTATTACAGGCAGCAGTACATAGAAATCAAAAGACAAATTAACAAAGAGATTTGGAACAATGAACACCAGTCTCAAAGTACTTAATATGAAGCAACAGTAAATTGCATTCAGTCACCTATAACAAAACGCTTCACTCAACAAGGATGACAAATTAATATCATGACATAAAACTGAAAAGAATATTCCTAGAATGGGTAATTTACATTGTTTACTGAAATCTCCAAGTTACAGAAATACCAAACAAAAATCCCACTGCAGCCTTGAAAAATGGGAATGATGCTTACTATAAAACAACACCTGAGATTTAGACAGATGTTCAGGTGGAAAAATCAAACACTAAAGACAAATGGTAATATTTTATGTCTAAGCAATTTTTAAGTATTATCCCAGATTTCTAGTCTTATTTGACACACGCTTTTCTGATCACAGGAAGGTAAGCTGAATGAAAATACCTTCTGTCATAGCTGCCAACATCTCGAAAATCTGTCCATAAAAGAAATTAGAATCTCTTAAATAGGATCAATATTCCTGTAATTGATATTAAAAATGGTCCAAACTGATACATTATTTTTTTAAAAAGTCCTATTAAAATAAACATCCAAAATACTAACTTACATAATTTTTATAGGTAATGTTATTGTTATGGCAGAGATGAAAATTTGAAAATATGTTACAGAAATATTCTACAAGTTAACAAAATTAAAAGAGTTAAGAAAAATGCAAATCAAATTTATATGGGTCCCTAGCTTGCAAGAATAAGAAACGGTAAATTCAAGGGTTTTATTTTTTACTGGTAACTACAGAAAAACATAGTAGGAATAAAAAAAAAACCAGCTAGATGAGTTTGTCCTCAAAGATGCCAACAATAGTTGAAGACACAGTATATTTTGAGTTTTCCATCTTATTCTAATACTGTGTAAGTTATAACATCATTAAAGTGATTCTATGGTGTTGACTGCTGAAAGCACACACAGTGCTGTAGCAATATGATCCTGAGGCTGTTCTCGTTTACGCCAGGTACTGGCTGGTTGCAGAACTGGAGAAGTAGGAGACAGACGTTCAGGCTGATCTAACAACATGCAGAGCTGCGTTTTTTTGTTTATTTCTCTTGTCCCTCCCCTCTCCTTCATTTCTCCTCTGCACTGCCATTTCTGCATCACATTGTCCGTACCAGATTTCAGACATAATGGTCAGCTCTTCAGCTGTTTTAAACCAAAATATCATAATTAATCCTGGGTTGTAATTGTAACTGATAACCAACTCCGAAAAATGGTACAAAATGAATACCAGTTTGAAGCCATAGGCCTTCCCACACAAAATACCCTATTCATTTCAGCCACCTGCTGTCTCCTGATACCCTTGGCACATAAGTATCTCATCCCTCTCAGCATACCTCCATTCTGGCCAAGCTCTCTATGCTACCTGTGCTGCAGCTGTGCCCACCTGCACTGTCATGCCTGCACTGTAAGCCAGCCTGGCCACAGAGCTTATCTTTTTAGCACTGTGGCACCATGCACTTTCTGAATGGGATGTACAACCTGAAAGTATCCAACAGACCAGTGAGGAAGAGTACAAGAAAGTGTCATGGAGCAGAAAGACAGTTGCTTTCTTGACTCCAGAAATCTTTCTCTTTATATTACCCTGCAAAAATACTTTTCATAACAGCCAAGGAAAACAGGCTGCTAACTGTAAAAGCAATTAGAGAATAATTCAAATTAGTTTAAAGCCAAGTATCTCCTGTAAACCTGATAAATAAAAGGCAACAAACCCCACAGTATTGGTTAAGATCCCCTATACTACCTTTAAATGTAGCCACATTTAGGTTTTTCAGTGTGTTGATTGTACCTTCTGGCCTATCTGCTAAAATTATCCACTGGATTCAAGATTACCTTTCAAATTCAATTCCATATAAGCAGTAGCAGCAGTGCTCTTTTGAAAGAGGGACTGTGGGGGGAGAGACTGATGCGACAAGACAACTGATGATTGGTGATACCATAGGAATTTTTTCTGAAAAAAGCGGTTTACAATACTCGTGGTAATAAAACATCTTTAGCTTCAATGGTCTAATCACTTATTTGTTTCAATGCTGACATATCATGCAAAAAATCTTTCAGCTAATCTCAAGCAAAAGCTACCATAACTCATAGAAGTAGAGAGATTGTTAAAAATTATGAGTTTCCACAAGACATAACCTATTGTATATGTACTGGAAGGAATACTCTTGCAAATAATGACTACAGGTCAAGAAATGTAGTACAACACATATTTAAGATAAAAGCTAACAGCAGCTATGAGAAAAGCATAAATTTATTAAAGATGGGTGAAGCACAATTGTGCTTGATTACTAGTGATGCACTCATTTTAAAAGCGTATTTTCAATGTTTGTTCACTGTTAGTTTCATAAAATTCAAGGTGAATGTATTGATTATATGTTACTTTGAAAGTGACTTTTCCAATTATTTTTTTTTTTGTGAGAGTTCTATTTGAGTATTCATTAACTTGCATTGCATTAAAGAATAATATTTTTTTTTAAAAAAATAGTTACTGGAAAATACTCTCCAATCTAGGATAATAAGTTCAGAGGTCAAATTTTGCTGCTTCTTACACACCATGCATAATATCTAAATGTAAAAACAGTTAGGAGTTACTTCAGCAGGATCATATACAAGGTTATCATTAAAGTGATATACAATAATAATGCTGTCTGCAAACAATAAAAAGGAAGTAGTCTAATGAAGGCAGTACAGTTTGAAAATGTATGCCATTTAAGCAATTAAGGGCTCTGGCATATAAGTTCTGCAAAATCTTGCTGGAGAGATTTATGCAGTCACCAGACAAACCATTTACCCACTCTTTTTTACAAGAACAGCGAAGTGGACAATGCAGTGGACCTTTCATGTTATTGCCTTGATAAAAACCATATTTTTTCTACTCCAGCTGTTTTAGTTATTTACTTAATATAAGACCTGTAGTTGAGATTTTACAGCCGTTGTGTCCAACTCCATACCGAGTAGCATATTGCATGAAAGGAAGGAGAAGCACCCCAAAATACCAGCTTTGACACATTAAAGTCTTGCTTAGCAATAATTTCATCATTAAGACTCAAAGGGCTGAGGCCACAATGTGAGGAAGAGATACTAATGATATTATGTAAACTATCTGTAAGGAATATTGACCCACTATTGTGATAAGCTAAATTCAGTTGATAGGTCACAGAAGAATTGAAAATCAAATTTCTGAAATACAAATGCTCATGCGCATCTGGTCTCCAAGCCATCGTTTGTTGGTTTTACATACCATATTACATACCATGTACGTATTCTTACATACCAATAAATGAAATAAAAAGAATTCCCGCTGTCAACCTTTCTATGTACAAACAGTGTTTAAGTGAGCAACTGGTGTCTTTTATTGCAATTCTTACCACCACCACCCTTCTCTTGTGGAAGAAACCACGTGCAAGAAATGGCAAAATAAACCTTCCAAGCATCACTGTCTGTTGAATGATAAACTGGGCAGCACATGTGAATCTGCAGCCTCCTGCAGAAATTCACCCTGTGGCATTCTGGAGACCATCTCCAGAATAGCACCCTATTCTATTCTGCTTCCTCTTCATACCCTCTCCTCCCCCCAAAACCCACATCTGTTTCCTACCAATAGCTTTTAACGTACATCACTTGATGTTTTCTAACAGGAAACAGAAAGTGAGAGAAGTTCACTTTCATCAACATCGAAGAGTCACCCTGGGAGCCATTCTGCCGTTTCTCTGAAGGAGTCTAGCGTAAAAAGAGGGAGAGCAATCTTTGAAAAGATGTCATCAGAAAATGGCTACAGCAGCAGCTCTGAAGGTTAGCATTACCATGTGGATATGATGTCTCACTTTACTCTCAGGCAGTGGCCTCCAAACCTTTTTGATCATGCACCCCTATCATTAAAACATTTTTGAGCATGCACTCCCAATGTTTGTATATGTATTTATTTACAAATGGTATACATGTATTATTCTACCAATACATTATGTACATTAAGCAACATAGAAATAGATATTAAAGGACGGGTGCAATAAATAAAAAAATTCCGTCAAAAAGTGTTTATTTACAAAAATTATTTTCTTCCTATACCCCAAAGGACTGTCTTGCACAGCCCCTGGGGTGCACACATCCCATTTTAGAGACCACTGCTTGACAGTATCAAAGAGTGTTTTGTTTATTTCTTTAACAAAGTAAGAACATGCATGATAAACTTTTCTAATAGAAAAATCATTTACTGACTTCTGAGTGTCTAGGACTTTATTGTATGTAAAACAACAGATTACCCAAATAAATAAAATAAATAGCCTAAAAAGACTTGTCCACTCTGCCAATAAAATTAATAAGCCATCTACATAGTATCAACCAATTACTGACTCCACTCTTTTTTTGATCAGAAAATGTTTAGCAATTCCAAACTCTAGCAGATGAAAGGGAAAAGGAAATTTCAGTGCACAAGACCTCTTCTAGCTAATGCTGCTAAGTTTATTATGCTCATTGTTCAAACCAAATACCTGACCTGTTATCAGGTTTAACTTTCAGCCATTGGTTATCTTTTTTCCCTATCAAATTAAAGAGATCTTTAACACCTGCTCATTTCTTCTTGGAAGGATGATTATACAGTATGACTGTATCATCCCATAACCTTCTCTTCCATCAACTAGATACAGCTGCAGTTCTCCATGTGGGAGTATTTTTTTTTTTTTTTGCTCTTTACATCTTCTCAAGTTTTTCATGTATCTTTTCTATAATATGGTTGTAAGGACCCTTTTTTTTGTTGTTTTCTCTTCTCCTTTTAAACTCTCCTAGTTACAAAGCCTTTCTTTTTCCTAACAAGAGAATGGAATCCTCCATTCTGTACCTGGTTTGCCTCTGAGTCTTAATTGGGCACAGTACATTTCAGATTCATTTTTTAGTCCACCAGGAATAACAAAGAATATGAACTGTGTAAAAATGCACAGTCAACAATTCATGCCTCTTACAAATGAAGCTTTTTCGAAAAATGTGACAGACCCATAGGGGATTATGTTTTTCTGTGCTCCTGTGAGAGCCATAATACCCCATTTTGCATTCTGACAGTCTTATGAGAAGTAAATTCCCTACAGAGTCATTTGAGTGTTTGAAAGCACTGGTGAAAACTCTTAAACTTCTAATACCTGAAGTTAGGCATGGAAATCTGCGACTCTGCACTTAAGTAAATATTCTGGTCCTGAAGAATAAAAGATAATGCTGATCCATAGATTATTTGTCCCATCACCATGAGATTTCAGTTTTCTATAACTAATGACAATATATGTCAACTTGCTTCAATTTTTCAGCAATAACAATACCCTCAAACCACTAAAGTGCTATGGAACTTTTTGCTAAATGTTTCAGTTATGCCAAAATCTTATTTTCCTAGAAGAAATATCAAGCAAAATTTACAGCCAGCAATATGACTGAGTACCAACAGCTTCTATTGCCTCCACTGAAAAACAGTGACAGCAATGCTCATACTGTTCAACGCTGTTCAGCCTATTGTGAAACCTAGAGAAGCCCATAAGGGATAGCTAATGTAGTCATGTAATTGGGAAAAATGGCAGAAAGCCAGAATTTTCCAGTCCTATTATGCACAGAAGATTTGTCAAGCTCTGTTTACGTTACAGAATTGATGTCACTTATCATTAATAAAAGAATTAAATTATCTGAAATAGATACTATTTTATGAGTCCCATATGACAAACAGCGTTTTGTTGGCATACCTTACCTTGATAAACATAAGGCTCTTCTTACATAATATTTCTTCACAAGCGCACATTTACCCCTGAAAGAATCAGAAGGTATTACACCTTTAAGTTCTCTTGAATGAGAAGCTTAGAGCAAAATGAAAGAGCAAAAGTTTAGAATATATAATCTCTCATACTACCACAAAAAGTTTCACATTATGTCATAAAACAATTAGTTTCTAAAGAGAGGGCATTTCCTGTTTTAGAGCTAACAAGAGAATACTTTCTATTACCTTTGCTCCCCAGGTGGCTAATAATATGTATCTATTAAAGTGTTTTTTAAAACAGTCCATTAAATTCATTGACCCCAAATCAGCAAGGAATTCAAATCACATCTAACTTCAAGCACACGAGTATGCCCATTGCTCTTACTGAAACTATTCACACGCTTACGACTAGATAGAATCCAAGAATCCCTTGTTGAAACAGAACGATACCAAGAAGGTTTTTAAAGGCCTAAACTTTCTTTAGAAGTAAAGCAATGGCCTATAAACATCATGCTGGTAGTAATCTGTTATATAATTCAATAGCCTGTTAGAAAATTCTGCCTTTAAAAATAAACTGACACTGTTTGGCTATGGTAGACTATCCCTCTGTGTTGCCAAAGCATACTTTCAGCCTCTCTGTTGTTTTGGTTAGATTTGGTTTAACGCACAGACTTCTTACTTGAACGTCAATTTTTTTCTCTCTTCTGAATTCTGCCTACTCTGAAAACTTTTCCCCTTCCAGCTGACTTTCACTGACTCTTACTGCTGCTGTTATTCTTTCTTGAACTGTACAATTCTTTTGTCTGTCATGATTACATGCAATATGTAAATGTACTGCATGGGATAAGCATAATAAAAAAGAAAATTATCCTCATTTAAGTTATGAGTAGGGTCAGGTAAAAATACTAAGAAACTAAGTATGTTTACAGTGAGACCACTCTTCCATGCCTGTCTGCATCTACATCTGATTTTTACTGAAGATTAGTTGCTTGTTGTATTTGCTTGCTATGTCTGGACCTTGAACATCTATGCAGGCCAAACAGTTTTACAGTCAACAGGCAGAAAGGCCAGATGTGCCTGGGAATTCTTCCCTGCCTGGTGGAATACCCGTTCACTGGCACTCTGTTCTATGCCAGGTGAACAGACAGGTTTTTGGAAAATCTCTTGTGTTGCTACATTTCATAATGATAAAGGGAAAGAATGGGTACTGTAAAAGAAAATGTGGAATTTTTTTATCTGTATCTTTTGTGTTCTTAGCCACTGCCTTAGTAAAACAATACAATAATCAAAAGTGAACCAACTTAGGTAAGAAGAAAAGTGATTGACTGAGCACATGATTTTGTAATGCATATATGTATAACTATGTATTACAGTTAGGCTTCTGGAACAAGGAGTTGACTCTGGGAAATGCTATACAGGTCCCAGGTCCTACAAGAGCCACAAAGTTCCACCCTATACATTTAGAAATAATCAAAATCAGTTGTGCCCCTTTGCTTGCTCCAGGAAAGGATTCAGTGGAGCTGGTCTCCACGGGATGGTGTATTTAAGGAGACTGGGAAATTTGTCTCAAAAATCGGGGGAAAAAAAATAAAAATCCTATGAGAGGATTTTGAAGACTTTTTTTTCTTTCTAAAGAGAAGACCAATTCTGTAAATGGTGTTAGTTTGCACTGAATGACAGAAAAGGTGAGTGCACCCTAGTATATCCTTGGTGTTTTAAATGCACATTATGAGATAGCTGACACTGTACAAAGAGAAGTCACTAATTTCTTAGCAAAATCATGGTAAGCAAGTTGATTTGCTTAATAAGCCTGTAAATCATCAGCAAGATGAAAAAGCATAAATGAATTGAAATAGCATATTTATGTTTACTGTGTACACTAAAACCCACCCCAGCCCTGTGCTGCAGCAAAGTGACAAAGCACGCTCAAAATGAGGAAGACAGGGTGTCAGCAGTGCCAGAATATAGAAGAATACGAATAAAACGCTAATGGCTAGCAGAAAGCACACATCTGAAGGTTCCTCTTTGACTTTCCTTTCATGTTTGGAAATGGATTTTAAGATTTTTGGTTTGGGTACCTACTGGCTTGAATTAAATACATAGAAGAAGAAGATGTATCGTATCTACACTGTTTCTTCCTGCCCCCTTCTCTCCTTTTAAGTCAGTAGTTCCTCAACTTCAAGAAATTCCAAGATATATCATGCTTGGAGTGGGGGACAGTGTGCTTTTTGGTGGGACTTTTTTGAGTAATTTGATTCAGCTACAGTGTCTGTAATTTCAGAAAATAAAATTGTTTAAACAAACAAACAAAAAAAAGCAATGCAGGACAGAATAAATTTGTTGCAACCTATTATACAAGGACAAGGAGAAACACGGATGGATTTAGGGAAGTGCAGGGTGCTCTGATACCTGCAGTACAAGCACAAGGATTAAAAAACTAGGTTCTGGTGGCTTTGCTGAAAAAATATCTTCTTGAAGTCTTACAATTCCCTCCCCTGCCAAAAAGGAAGGAAGTGTCCTGGTTACAGAAATCCAGTGTCATTCAACCTAATTTTCCATGCACTGTAGAAAAACCTTGGCAGGACATGAGGAACTTCCAGCCTGTGGGATTATATGAAATCCCTTCTGCCTCTGATCACAGAGAAGCGAGATGCTCACAACATACTTTTTCCCCACTTGTCTGAAACAAGAAGGAAAAATAACTTTATGCTAGATTTAAGGCACTTTTCTGGGTATATGGAATTCTTCTAATACAGTCATATGATT
>JAVJGI010000064.1:22126106-22159230 GCA_035590275.1 Ibycter americanus | reverse complement strand
TGATTGTAGAAAGCAGCAACAAAAAATGTCCTAATGCTAGTAACTCAGTGCTGCTCTTCCAGGAGTACTCTGAACTGTTGTCTCCACATTCGCTGTGGCTGAATTGCAGATGCTTATAGGTAAGTCTATAACCTTCACACCCTGAAATAAGGTTAAAATGTAGTTAGTAATTTGGATAATTTTCAATAAGCTTTTAGTAGTACTAAACTGACTAAAACATATTCTAATGCATTATCAGTACACAAATCTACAATCAATTCAGAATGGACTCTGCTAAGCAAATGAATACTGTAATGTATAAAGCTAATTAGAAGATAATTTATCTATAATAGGTTATTTGTAGTACTTACAATGACTTTTTACAGTATAAAATAATGCAAATGTAACACTGTCAAGAAAAATAGACTATGTTTGCTGTTAAAATTGTGTGGTATTTATTTTTTTAAGAAAAGCTATTTTATTATTTCCCCAAGGAATTTCCCCCAGTTTCAAAAACTTCACTGAATTAAATTTTTCTGTACTCATGAAGTTCTAAACTGAAAATAAGATACAGTTGTTAAAAAGTTGATAATACTGCTCCTTTCTACTACTGCTTTTCTTTCAAGATTTAGAAAAAAGGTACCTGTTTCCTTCTTAGAAAATATGATGTCTGTTTGTAATTGCAGTGGGTTCTCACAAACGAGTACGAGGACGACCTAAAGAGAGCACTCCCAAGGCTGATAACACACCTCTGGATTTCCAGGAGACTGTCTCTTTGAAAGAAAGAATGGCTATGTACAAGGCTGCTGTGTCTGAGAAGGCAGGGAGAACTAACTCCTTTGCTCATGTAAGATATCAGTGGTTCCTTGTCTTTTTAGCTCTGTGTGTTTGCTTTGCACAGTGACATATTCTACATTCTTTGTTTATACAAACTGACCGATGGACCACTATGGGGATCAAAATTTGAAACCTAAATTACCAAATCTACTTAGCAAACATATTGATGCATCGGTCTCTGTCTCTACTGAATGAGGTTTTTCACGCTATATACTTTTGGTCATTTGGACAATTCCCTTGAATTCACTGGAAGGACTGTTCTTTTTATTCCACTGTTGCATGAAGTGCATTTATTAGGGCCATAGGCTTGAGACAGATTAGGAACACAGTTATTCTTTCAGCTCATAATGACAAAACTCGGTGGTTTCTGCATTACTAAAAATATTACCAAATAATAAAATCATATTCAAAAGCACATTAAGTTTAGACCTCTTGCTGTTCAAACTAAAGAATTTAAAATTGCTTAATTTTAAAAGAGCAGCTCTATGAGACGTGTATGAAAAAAGTATTGTTTTATAATAAATTTATTTTTAAATGGGCATTATATGAAAAAATATCTAGAAAAAAACTTTTTCATTTTGTTTTGCTCATCTCTCTACATTTCCATCAATAGGGATTAGGTATTTTACAGCAAAGTTTAATATTAATAGCAAGTAGCACATAAAGTATTTGGCTAACAGAATTTTTAATCTAATAAAATAGAGCAAGACATCTTCACCACACATTTAATTATCAGTCAGGAATAACTGAAAATCAGGTCTTCAGATCTCAGCCAGGAAAATCTGCCTCAGTTCTGCAGAAATACTAAGGGGTAAAAAGTGTATTTTTACCATACCTTAAAATCCTACTTAGAAGTTGTAGCTCAACCCCCTTGTATCAGGAAACAGAGGCATTATACTGGCTTGCTACAATGTTAAAATGACAATGGTCTTGGTTTATACTAAATTTTCAGCACATGGGAGGAACACCTTTTCCTTACCGTAAACTAGGCCAGAGTAGTTTCTGTCAATCAGAGAGCATATCTGGCAAAAGAAGGGCTACAATTCAGCGCTCACCAGCCAGTATCTTTGTCCATACCCAAGAAGAGCTGTAGAAGGATTCCCAGTGTTTGGACTTTGGTCTTGGAAGCAGTGGTCCATAGCAGCTGAAAGGACCTTCGGGTGCTTGGATAGCCCAGAAGCCACATAGTGAAAACAGCCACCAGCCACACCCACCAGTCCAGGTGTTTCCCAACTACCAAATTCCTGTCTGCTGACTTCCTTATTTCCTAATTTCCTGTGTGTATTTGCAGCGCATTCTGCAGTTCACCTGGCTGAGAAGGTTCCAATTCCCTACTCTTGCAATTAAAAACATTGCTGAAGTTAGCCCTCTCTTTCAAAAAGAATTGCCTGAAGCTTGACCCAACCTAACCGTGTTGAGCACACAGGAACTACTTCACTTACACTCTGTAACTCATCACAGTTCCTTGCTGAAATGGAAGGTTGCCTGAAAAAGGAACCGTATATCTGGTTCCATTAAAGGGAATTAATATGTTTACTTAAAGGACCTATAACTGCATTTACCTCTTCTAAATATCTCCAAATGGCTGGCAAGGTGTGCCTGAAATGTTCATTCACTGAAATAATTACTCTTCACTTTCACACAACCACGTACATATAGAATCATGCCACCTTCATCACGAGGGGAAAAAAATATCTGTTTTTTATGATCTGCTTGCTTACTCATCAGGTGTAAGCACAAAACCTAAGTGTACTTAGTAACCTTCATTACAAAGCTATTGTTAATTACTGGGTGGTTTATTTTCTGCGTATTGATTAATAAGCTCAAATGCTGAAAGCTTCATTTTAGTACCATCTAAGAGGTAACACATAAAGGACAGAACTAGGACAGGGAGCTTGAGGGTAAGGGCATTCTTGTGACTTTCCGCACCGTTGTTAGTGAAGAAAGATCACCTGACAAAGGCCTGCTTGAAGCTCTCTGCATGTTTTTCAACAATACCTATTGAAAAAACACAGAGAGGACCAGATGGCAATTCTGAATGCAACCGAACTCAGAATAGACAAGGGAACAGCAGAGAAGAAAAGTGGCTGCTACTAACAATCAAGTAGATGGGACCTACTCCTTTTGGTGCTAAAAATTCAGGCCAAACATGCACGTTTTTCAAATATATATAACATTTAGTTCTTCAAATCACAATGTACGGCTCCTGTGCAGTGCTCTATGAACTTGTCAGGAACAGTATTTATGATTGTCTGAGTCATTCCTGCAAAGACAGAGTATTACATAGCTGAAAATACATGCATGATCCTTAAAACTACAGAAGAAACCATTGAGTCTTCAGACACTAGTTTAGGCAGAGATGAATATGTAGCTGCACCAGCAGGATCTATTTCACACAGGAGCATTTAGCAGCTGGTGTTAAATAAATTATAGATTGCAAAATTCCAAAAGAACTTCATCATTTGCAGGTCCTAATTTTTGGTTGACAAACAAAAGTCCTAAAATGGGCCAATGAGATTCAACAGTTAATGTTGCCAGTATATGTATGTTTTGTATTTTGAACACAACACCTGAAAAATAATTGCCTTATTACTGTATCTGTTCTGAATGCTAATGTTAATTCATGTGTACTGTTAAAATAAGTAGGGTTTACAGATTACATCAGTGGAAGTTGCCTTTAAGAGGCTACAGACACAATGAAGTGTTTCCAAATTCTCCATTTCAAATTTGTAAGCATTATAGCATACTGTTATTAATACTTTTTAAAAATCAACTCATAGAAGTATGTTCTTAGTGCAAATGGAAAACAACTGGCCTTATTTTATCACTCTAGACTTCAGAGAAAACCAAGTTCTGTACTGTGCCTGGTGGCCTGGCAGCAGTGAGGAAACAATTTGAGAAAGTGCGGAAGACCTCTTCGCTAAAGATCTTTGCTCAGTACCAGCACCAGCACAAATCCATACAGGTAACAATAGCATTTTTAATACTAACAAACAAGGTAGGCACTGCTAGATAGCTTGAGGAAAAAATATGATTGTTTGCTTTACTGAAGAGTTTTCGTTATGACTAAGACATTTCCCTAATGTTCATACTCATAGAATTTTCTGTTTGAGATATACTACCGGAATCATATATTTTTTTATGCAAACACTCAATATAGGCAATAGGAGACTTACAGCAAATGGATAAGCAAAGCAGATTACTACCATAGCGGTATTTATACTGAACCTTGTCTATAAGACTGTAATTCATTATCAAGCATCATGGTCATATTTTGCGTTTATTGCACTTGATGTGATGTTAAGCCATTCTCTTTCAAAGGAGTTTCCTGCTTCCATTGCCTTAAATCTAATAACCTCTCCTAAACAGATCAAAAATTGCACATAAGAACCCAGATGCTACATAAAAGTAGAACAAAGCAGCAGCTAAGTGTTATTTTAGATAAAAGGTCTTTACATTTTATTACTTCATTAGCATATACCATGAAAAATTGTTGTAGGAGATAATGATTTTGGACTATGTGAAATCTCCTATAATAAAACACATTGCACAATCTGTCCTATGCACTCTGAGAAACAGTAATGGCACAGTAAATTGCTTTACCATCCTGCACTTCTTGGAGAGATTTTTGAGCAATATTGCTCTCCACCTTTGTAGAACAGGACACATCAACGTTCTGCCATAGATTCATTTTATGTTAAATAAGCATCATATCTACCAGTCATCTCTCATCTCTTACACATTAACACCAATATAAAAAATCTGCACAGACAACAAGCAAAACTCCAGTTTGTAGGGGAGAAGACACAGTTTGCTGCAGATGTATTAAAGCATTTTTAGCTAAGCAGAAAAGTCCCATAGCTGATGTTCAACTATCATATTGGAGCATAATCCTTGGTAATAGGAAGTATTATGCACATACTTATCTGGATGAAGAAATGCAGAACTGTGTACAGAAATTATGTGACTTTTTCTTTTACTCAGAACCAAATAATTTCATTTGTTATGTGAAGATGCATTTTCCCTGGCCTAACAGTGACAACTCGTTCCCCACAAAGTCAATACGATGGTTCCATTTCTTCAACAACAATGTGACCTCTAAGCATACTTATCCATGTATTTGTCCTCTGTGGCTAGTTGAGGAGGCTCTCTCAAATCATCAGTAGAAATAGTCACGTTCACAAGAAATAAAATCACTCAGAACTATATGAAATCTTTAAATCTAGGTTAAATAACTTACTGCCAGACCATAAAATCCCCTTTCTATCTAACGTAACTGCACTCTCATGGAAAATGGGATTATACACTTAGGTAGTTGAAAGATTATTCACGATCACTGAATCAATCCTGAGGCAAAACAGAGAAAGCATGTAGTTTGAAGACAGATCTCCAGATGTGGATAAATTCAAACTATTAGTCCGAGCTAAAATAAGGAAGCAATTAATTTTTTAGACAGTAATCTAAATAGCTGAACATGCTATTATATATTCAATTATTGTATAAGGAGTGGATGGCTTTTCATTCAAAACATTTACACCAAATATGTAAATAATAACTATTTACCTTTCTGTTTTTCTCAGGCAGCAGCCATCACTCATAGCTGTCTCCACAGTAAGGGAGATTGGTGCCTTGTGAAAGGCGACATATTACCAGTAGGATGCACAAAACTCTTGTCCAGAATGGTGAGCAGCAATGAAAACTGATCACAGAATTGCCATGTGCTCACAAACTCAACCAGTTTGTTTTGAGACCTGATCTTTAATTAGACCACTGGCATGATGAGCACCTTCTATTGTCAGCCACCAAGCTGAGAAGAGGTCATGAGCTTCAGTGTTATTATTCTGGAAATGCCAGCCTAGAGTCATCTGCTACACCAGCTCAACTAGCTAGCTGCTTAGACAAAGTCCCACTCTCCAGTTTCAGAAAAAAGCCATATTGAGCAAGTGAGCCGAACCTCCTGCACAGGAAGGATGAGTGGAATATATTGAAAGTATCTGATATTCACTCAACCATACAGTATCCTCTGTCAGGAATGACACAGGTATAGCTACACCTCCTCCACTGAGGGTCATTCCAGACAAATTTTCTAAGATTGCTAGTGTAGCAATTGCCAGTTTTCCAGCAATTGCAGAGGATAAGATGGAATAAAGGGACAATGTTAGTGAATGGTGAAACCTTACCTTTTAATGAAAATCTTCCATGTAGTGCCCAAAACACCCTAAGTATATACATGCAAAGAAGCAAGGCTGACAAATCACAGAGGTGAAGTGCAGAGAAGTGAAGTTCTTGTAAGAAATTTCTGCAAGACTCTCACAGTACTGATGTGCAGATGAGAAGAACATAAATAGGTAAAAAAGCATAGCTTTGAGGAAGAAATGAAGATTCACACCAAGTAAATTATCAGTCAGTCATTCTATTGTTACTAACTTTGTAACTGAAGCTTTAGGCTCACAATTTACTTCCACTGCTGCCTAAAGGGAACTGCAAGTTCGTACATACTTATCATTTAGAACTGTGTTCTAAATCTGCCAATATATAAACGATATTATATTAGCCAACCTCCCACAGAGCTTATATGATGACCATAATGTACAGCTCAACTATAAGCAATATGATTCAAATGTGAGCAAATAAAAGGCTTTGCTGTGCTTGGACAAGCTTTTGGGCCATTTGATCCCCTTGAACGTACATACATATATAGAATTGTACACGTTTTATGTACATATGCCTATAATATAGCACACATATTCTGAGCCTCAAAGCAATTTTATTTTTGAAAGGGAAAGTATGTTTTGTCTGTTGTCAGAACAGAAGGAAACTGCAAAATTGTCAACACAAAAAAGCAAACCTTGGTCTAAAATACACAGAACAGTTACTGAAAATTCAAATCTTGGCACATTTTGCAATAAGAATTCTATCTAAATTATTGCAGTGCAGAGGCACTAAAATTGATGTGTGGGCCACTAACATATAAAATGCGTGTAGCAATTACAGTTCTCTTCAGTAACAGAATCTGAATGCCTACATAAAAATGCACTCCTCTAACAAAATGTATACAGACCTACTCTCAGATTTACATCTTTATTTTTTAAATAGTATTGGGTTTGGTTAGAATGACTTACTATTCAGAGACACAACAGGACACTATAGTCCTCTGTATTAAGTACCATACAGATATGCATAGGAAGGCCAGTAGCCCCCATAAATGGTGACTTGAAACAAATGGAAAAGAATGAAGGACAAGGTAAATCTGGGGGAAAAAAATATAAAATGACCATAAGAAACCATTTGTGAGCTAGCAGCATGCCAACAATCATCCAGCTGACAGTGTTTTCTGAAGCTCACTCATGATACAGCACAGAATAAACAAAAAGTAATTGAAAGGTGATTCTTGGGCTACAGGAAAAGCAACAGTAATAGTTTTCTTTTCGCTCCTGACACCAAAAATCACTCTGAGCTCTCTGTCTGTCCTCCTCCGCTGTACAGGAGGGAAGCTGTTTCCTCCTGACACCACAATGCGGGATGTGCTTGATTAAACAACCTTGCTTGATTTAATAATGCACAATACGGTAGGCATTGCGTATTCCAAAGAAACAAATGAAGGGATCAAGTTCCCACAAACATAACTCTCAACTAGTATTAAATCTAGATCATAATCTTCAGCCACAGTCCTGCATTGGAGGCATGACTTACCCTGCTTAATAAGATAAAAACCATCTTCATCCATGCAGACCATCAAATCATTCTACAGAATATTCTCCAAAATCTATGGGGCGTACAAAACATGCCACAGACTCTAATGGGGTAGAGTAATCCTACCTACAGGATATCCTATCCTATATCCAACAGTTAGCCATTGCAGAGGAGTGATGAATCCACAGGTCTTCTTGCTTTCCACTTGTTTGGAATAATAAACACGTAGTATTTTACCCTCTGTCACTGGAATTTCAATTAGCCATCTTGACAGACACACAAAATATAAGAACCTCCAAGTCCCTCTTCCTCCCTGCATGCCCAGAGCAAGGCCATGTAATTATATCATCAAAATCTGGCCCATAATGTTTAGGCTGCATTTTAGACAGCCATAGATGTCGCATTATACGATTATAATCTTCTGCAATATGGCAACTACTTCATAAGCAGTACCAAAGTTACAGCAATAAAGCAGTAGTGACATTCAGATTAGATTTGCTTCCTGACTACATTAAGCCTAATTATATTCCTTTTTAATACCCCACACCATTCAAAGGACACATAATGACTACCATGAACATATTTCGTGTCTCTTGAATGAGCTTTTCCAGTAATGAGAGCTTGACTTACATATCTAAAACATGCACATTAGAGCAGAAAAGCGTATCTTAGACGAAAAAAGCATATATATGCATAAATATATTGAAAAGCATATCCATATAAAATGAAAAGGCATATTATACATACACCTACACATAGTCATTAAACAGAGAATAGATGGAAAAATTTGCACTTCATTTTCTTTGAACTGCCTCTCTTCAACTTGGTGTGGGGTTAGCTCTACATCTCCTCACTTTGTGTGGCTCCTTTACCACTGTTACACGTACAGCACCTGAGAGTGTAAACCATGCTCTGACTTGCTCTCCTCAAGCCTCCCCTCACTTTGACAGTTCAAACTTTGTAGTAGGTATGATTAATTTTGGTACTGGTAACACACTAAACCGTTTACTGGGCCAGTAATCAGAAAATTTATTCTACCTTTTGTTCCTATAATTTTAATTCATCTTATAGTTGAAACAGATGATTTGGCAGCACAGAGGTAGAAGAGAATTCCTAAAACCCATGAAAGGGATGCACACTGTCTCTCTGCCATAGAACCTAAGAGCCCTTGCTGTCTACTGTATGGCAGAAATCATGGCTAGGCAGTGGATGCTCCTCTGTATTGATTCAGCAGAAATGTTAGTGGAGATGCAAGTAGCATAAGCATTCCTTAGTTTGAAGGTAGAATAAATCCCATAAATATATGCTTTGTCATGGGACGACTAAGGGAGAGAGCTAATTTCTTGCCCTACAATTAGCTCGATTTCAAGGAGGTGCCAGCATTTGATATGAAGGAAGCTTACAGCTCTCTGTTGCACTAGATGTGTAGCAGTAATCTCAGAAACACAGTGTTGCTTCCATTCACATTCAGATTACATTGAACACTTGGGAAGCTCTTGCTGGCGGGACCAGAAGCTCCTTTCATTTGAAAGCTTATTATCAGTAGAAAGTAATAGGCAAGCTTCCTTCTCACAAAGGAAGAAGAAAATTTAATTTGACATGAGTGAAATTATTTGTTAGATGTCTCTGTGTACATGCTAGTGTGCAAGAGAGAGGAAGCACAGAACTGCTCTCTTAATAATATCAATCCTTAGGATTTTTTTTCTTCTAATCACTAAATCACAAAGTACTCCACGGACACAGGTATTGTGATGTAATACAAGTTCTGTGACAGGCTTTAAATAAGAAAACAAACTACTTTCAGAATCTGGAGTCGAACTAAACATAGGTAACCTCAGAAATTACTTTACACGGGCATCTCGGACAGTGCTTTAAACTCTCAGCAACATGCTCCATTTATTACACTGCAGTTGTCAGACTTGCAGATACAATGCTAGCCTGTGTGTTTTATAGGATCTTGTGGTTAGCCTATGGTTCATATTTTTCACAACTGCAATTCAGCATCATTTTTGCATCGTAAAAGCTATACAAAGCATATGCAGAAAGTCAGCGTCTCTTATATAGACATATTATTACACTTCCTTTTACAAAGTTACATTACCTTCATGCCTACTAATAGGGAACAAGTTGATGGCACAGCACATCCAGTCTTCCTAGTCACCTTTGTCCCCCTCCCGTCTATTTATACATTGTACATATTCTTGCAGCTTTCTGTATCTGCTGGTCAAAGTCTGGCTGCAGTAACAGAAATGACTTGACATCTTCTGTGTTATAAAAATCCCTGTGCCAATTTTTATGGCAACAAATATCAATCATAATAACAACAACGGTACTGTGCTGTAAAATGACTATTCGAGTTACACCATTTACATTAGAATTTATTTGTGAAAGCCCTTCATAGGCAAAAAAAAAAAAAAAATCCAATTTACTATTAGCTGTTAATGTACTATTATTTTTCTTTGTCTTCAGGAAACCTCAAGTAGCAGTCAGCACACAGTATCAAGCAGTACCAGGGAAGCTGAGTGCAATGAAATGACCTCCAAAGAAAGTCAAATGGAAGCCTTTCAAACACAAGAGGTAACTATATCAATTAATAATCATGTCATTGGACAATTATACTGATGCTGATATGTATCTGCTTTGCTTCTTCCTCCTTTACCACTTGGTACAGCAAGATCTGGATGTTCTGCTGATAGACTTCCTCATTAGGCAGTGCATAATAAGTTTTTAAAAGGTGTTTTATTAATTGTTTTTAATTTATTATTGTTTTAACATGATAATTAATTAAGTTTCCATTCATATTTTTCTTTGATATAACATTTTAAATACAGTTGCAGAAGTATGGAAAATTCTTACATATTGCACTAAATCCTGTAGTAAAGTGAAGGTTTTGTGCACAGGTTTCTCATCGTGAGCAAGTTACTCATAAGATAAAAATGACTTCTACACTCACTCAGCATACTGATGAAACAGGTAAGAAGTGGCATGAGAATAAAGGCTCACAAATGAGCAATGGCAAATGTCTTTACTCACACAAACATACCACTTTCAGCATGCAAACATGAAAATGCACATTGCTCCGAATTCTCAGCAATGCACATTCATTGACTTCAATGGGACAGAATAAATTAGTTGAGAATTTAGTATGGAGAGCTAGCTTTTGCATAAGGAGGTGGTTTTAAATATTCACTCAGTTGCTTGAAAGAACTGGGGACTTGAAGAATTGTTTGAAAACATAGGCAAACACTATCCCACATATATACAAAATTGCGGATGATAAATTTATAGCTGAAGTGAATATCCCTGCGAAATACGACCACAGTGTTAAGACACTGCTGCTGCTGCAGTTTAGTCCTGGTATTAGAATTCATGCATTGTATTCTCCCACAGATCCCAGTCAAACTTTAGCCCTGCCACACCACTCAAGTATGGCAAAACAGTAGGCGATAACATGTCCCTCAACAACCATTCTGTCGTTCTCTCTATGGATTTCTGTTCATGATCAAGTGACTCTCCAGACTCCTGCAAGACTAAGTACAATTTTTCAAATGTAATGATGTTTTATAATTCATTGATAGTCCATTTCATAAAATTCAGGGTGGAGGAAAAACAATCTTTTTTATTCTTCTTCCCACTGCAGTAACCAATGCAGCTCAGAATGAAGAGCTCCCAAAGACTGTAACACAGATTTTAATACAGCAGATTGAAAGGACAGCTCAGGAAAAGGCTGTTCACTCTGACAGAGAGACTGCACCTGCAAAAGAAGTAAAGGTTTGTGCTTTTAATAAGAGAGATCTTCCTTTAAGCAAATTAGAAATGGTGAAGTTAAGACATTGGTGCCTCATGCAGTCTGCATTCCTATTTCGACTAACTGTGACTAAAAATCTAATCTGTGAAAGTGGTGGGAGTATATGGTCTTTGGGAATTAAGTGCACATAATGCAATATGAAGTACTGTTGTGGTTTAAACCTGGCCAGCGACTAAGCACCCCACAGCCCTTCACTCACTCCCCCCACAGTGGGATGGGGGAAAGAATCAGAAGAGTAGACGTAAGAAAACTTGTGGGTTGAGATAAAGACAGTTTAATGGGTAAAGCAAAAGCTGCACACATAAGCAAAGCAAACCAAGGAATTCATTTACCACTTCCCATGGGCAGGCAGGTGTTCAGCCTTCCCCACGAAAGCTGGGCTCCATCACGCCTACTGGTTACTGGGAAGACAAATGCCATAATGCCAAATGTCCCCCCGCCACTTTGCTCTTCTTCCCCCAGTTTATATACTGAGCATGATATCCCATGGTATGGAATATCCCTTTGGCTAGTTCGGGTCAGCTGTCCTGGCTGTGTCCCCCCGCAATTTCCCATGTTCCTCCAGCCCTCTCGCTGGTAGGGCCCAAGAAACTGAAAAGTCCTTGACTTGGTATAAACATTACCCAGCAACAACCAAAAACACCAGTGTGCTATCAACATTGTTCTCACACCAAATCCAACACACAGCTACTAAGAAAATTAACTCTAACCCAGCTGAAACCAGGACAAGTATGTCAGAGGCTCAAGTACTTACAGTATGTGACAAACACAATTAAAACTAGACCTTTATAAAAACTTTTGTATCCCTGTCCTCTGTTGAATACAGTCTCCTCTTTCCTTGTTTTGAATCTGTAAATATGTATAATTTCTGTCACCACAGATTCTCAGAAGCACAGAAAATGTCACTTTCAGAAGAAATTAAAATGAGCATAAGCCACAGCATAACTTTACATTATGCTTATAAAGCAAAGTCTGCATTTTTTGCAGCAAAAACTCCAAGACTGCTCAATCATCATTTTGCATTTTGTATGAATTCTGTATTTCTTTTCACATATATTCTATCATGCAAATAGCACAGCTCTTAGTTCAAAAGGTTGGCTTTATGCATTCTGAGCAATAGCTGATGGATTGTATCTTTCCAGACCTTATTATAATCCTATTGCTCAGCTCCTTGCAGAGCTAGCTTTTGTGAAGAACAGGAAAATTGTTTTACATGTTACTATACTTTAAAAAAAAACAAAACACTTTTGCTCCCTAAAGATGGAAAACATGTACCAGGAAATCACATTGCCTTCAACAGGAAGCTCATCTTCTGCTGCTACTGCTTCAGCAAGCAGACCACAGGAAAATTCTACACCAAGGAAGAAACAGGATGGAACTGCTACTTCTGCGATCGTTTGCTGCAGATCCCATGAATGTGAAAGCACAGAAAAGTTTTCTACTGCTTATGTGAAAGCTCCATTGGAAATTACAGTAACTTCCCAGTCCACTGAATTGTCCAGCTCTCCAACAAAGCTCACTGTCTCCACAGACCTGTACCCAAAGCAAAGCAATTTCTGTCAACTAAGATGTTTATATAAACTTTTTTACCCACAATTAAGAAAACACTTAGAGAAACATTACCTGAATGAGAGTTCTAATATTTCATCTGATGAATCTGAAACATGGAATATGATGTCAGATGTGCAGCAGGCTGGATACGGCTTTGCCTTCATCATTCAGATGTTCACTAGACCAGAAAAACAATGCTTAAAGTGGCATAAAATCCCAAGAGGTCCTCTCTACAAGATGGGTCTTTGAGAACCAGCCTTTCACTCCAATTGAAGATGATCTTCCAGACCCAGACAAAGCTAGAAGCATTGCAGACCACGAAACCGTTGCAGGTGGAAATGTTAAATACATAGCCTGGATGATTCAGGCCCAGCCTCCTGATGCACTGCATGCAGATGCTCCAGGCTCTGCAGGAACTATGGACAAGCCTCTTGCATTAGTTAGAGGAGGTGTTCATGTCATCACACAGATGTTCGAAACGCAGCCACTGGCCTCTAAGAATAAATATTACCACGATGAAGAACAAACAGCAGATGAAACTTGCTTTCAAGAAGTTTCTAGTGGTGCTGTAAAGACCCTGAGGCACATGCTGGAAGGACAGAACCTGGGTAAACTTGGGCAGTTCAACCCAGCAGATGTCCTTAACTTGTTGCAGCTGAGGTCTAAGCTGAAAGAGCTTAAAGGAAGCGTGAAGAGAAGTATAAAATATTTTGAACCTCAGCCAGTCTGTTACCAGAGACAACTTTCGTCAAAGACTGGAGAATTAAGCTGTCCATAGAAAAGATACTGAAAAGAGGCACGTCAGATTAGCACATTGGACATTTGAAACACAACCTTTATCTGTGACCAACAAAGACCTGGTGGAAATTAAAGTGGTATGTGGAATCTCCGTGGAGGAAAACATGAGCGATGCTGTGTGCAAGGCAAAACAGCTGAAACACAGCCTTGGCACACAGAGGATTCAGAGGAATTAAGTCCAGCTGAAACATTGCCACAAAAATTAAGATCAAGGTCCCACACAAGATGCAGCAGCCCCTGTAACACCACAGCAAAGCACACTTCCTGATTCCAAATTCGATGGCAACAGTACGCCAGGAGCAATACAATGCAGGAATTGAAATAGATCTCCATGAAAACCAGAAGGCTGAGAAGCTGGACACAAGAACTGTTGTGAAAGCCTCTAGCTACTACCTCTTCCACCATTATGAGGATTAATGCTACAAGAGCTATCCTGAAGAATTATATAGAGCAAAATAAAAATAAAAAGATACTAAAAATAGACATTAAAATTAAAATATCATTACTATTGTATTTGAAAAATATTAACATGCTAGAAAACATGCAGAGAATGCACCTGACTTCTCATGCTTAAAATTAATGCAACATCCTCCAAGTGAGGTAAAATGTTGCCTGTATAAAACAGTTCTAGAGACAAAATAATGGTCATGTTCTGTGCACATCTGTTTTGAGTTTATTAAAGCACAAGATGTGACTTAAGACAAAAAGAACCACATTTTGGTGGGTGTCCTGTATAAGTAAAATTACTGAAACAGTTTACAAAATAATGTGCATTTAAAACAAAATTCTGCTGTTTCCTGTTGGGCGATTTTACCAGTTGATACAGCCCTAGTCTGAAATAAGGCAGCAAACCCTTTTGCCTGATGTCATATTCCAGGTTTCACATCACTAAGGAGTTGAGCCACTCTGTCCCTCGAAAAGCTGAGCCTGTTTTTTGTTTCATATTGAAGCAAACTTTTGAAATATATGAAGTATGTGAATTTATATATGAATATTTATATATGAATATGAAGTAAACATTGGCAATAAAACAGGCCTTGTTCTCATGGTGCATGTGTTACTTAAAAATTACATTAAAATAGTATTTAGATTGCAAAGTTATGCATTTGAAACTTAGAAAATATTGCATATGCTATTGCATGATGAACACCAATGTTCTCCTTTTGTGCATCTATTTTGGGCACTGAATATGGATGGGATCCTGTAGGAAAACCAGATGTTACCATGGCTTTAGCTATTTGAAATACATGAACAGAAGGCTGATGCTTAAACAGCAATGAAAATGGCAGAACAAAGCTAAATGCTCCTGTACCTGCATAACACCTAAACAGAAAGCTCTGCTTTGTGTCTCCCAACTCCATGCACTGAGAAGGGTGCTACCTCTGTCAACGCTAGGAGCAGACTTAAACACGAGTAGCTTGTGGTCCTGTAAAATGAGGTACAGTCTGGCAGTGGTCCAACAAAGTACTTAATGTGGTGGGTTGGCCTGGGCTAGCAGCTGAGTCCACACGCAGTCCTCGCTCACTTACTTGCTCCCCCACAGTGGAACGGGAGAAAAAATCAGAAGAGCAAAAAAGCAAGAAAACCTGTGGGCAGAGGTAGGGACAGTTTAATAGGTGAAGCAAAGCTGGGGCACAAACAAAGCAAAATAAGGAATTGATTCACTACTTCCCATCAGCAGGCAGGTGTTTAGCTGCTTCCTGGAAAGCAAAGCCTCAACATGCACGACAGTTACTTTGGAAGAGAAATGTCATAGCTCTGAGTGTCCCCTCTTCCTCCTCCTTTCCCTCAGTTTCTCAGTTATCATAGCAATTCAGAAATCAAGACAGAAGAGCAGCAGGCATTTTTCCAAGCCCAACAGATTGTCTGTTACTGCCTTCTGCCCCTTGCTGGTATGAAATCAACCTTCTATTCATGCTTTGTGCTTTACAGAGAACAAGTTTCCTTTACAATTAATTATACTTCATAAAAGAAAAGATTTGATGTAGTTTGCTAACGTAATTGTAGCTAATTCAGTCTTAAAAATTAACTGAAGAAAGCATCAGGTCTGAAAATGAAAATTGTAAAAATCACAAATAATTTTGTCTATAGCATATCTGGGTCATATAAGTTTACAGTCTGCAGGTTACCACAGAAGTGGAACTCCCTGATGTGCTTTTGGCATGATTAAGCAGAACTTCCTCATCAGAATTTCAAACATCTGCCCCTGTTTGTTGATCTCTAAATCATATTGTCGATTCAAAGATTATACATACATCATACTCAATTCCACTTATACTAGTAAACCTTTTATTACCCTATCTCATTTCAAAAAATAAATAGTTATTACAAATAAATGGGAATATTGTACCTGGTGAAGTGAAGAGTCCTTTCAAATGTATGGATTTTGGAAAAGGGAAAGGTAAGTAGTTTTTCACTTTTGAAGTACTACTGTTAGTTGAATAAAAATGAAGTCCTAAAATTGACAGCTGAGATACCAGTTGATGGGTAAAGAAAACTACAGTTTTAACAAAACATAGAGACCAACACAGTAAAAAATAAATCATAAAATGTGGCTTAAACTAACTCGTAACTTTTTAATATGTTGTTCTAGAAACTGCAGATTCAGGAAAATGAAATGTGCAAACTCTGTCAACAGAGAGTTTACCCAATGGAATGCCTAGTTGCCGACAAGCAGAATTTTCATAAATCATGTTTCCGATGTCACCACTGTGGCAGTCAATTAAGGTAAGAACTGCATGTTCACTCATAGAACTCTGCATCTGAATATGAACACAGCCGGTGAAATTATTTTCGATGGGGCTATGCAGCCTGTAGGATGCTGAGTTGACAGGGGAGTAACCAGGGTTCCCCTGTTCTTCTCTACTACTGACTTCCTCACTGTGACGTGGAACAAGCCCTTTAAATTCTCTAAAGAACTGTTTCACCCTGGTACCTTCCAAATTCTTCTGCATATTACCTCCTACTGACTGTTCCAGACCTTCAGGAGAGCTCATGAACCAGAAGCAGTAGACACAGAAACTTGGGTGGAATTTAAGACATCTGAACACAGACCAAATTTTCTCTCACTTTTCCTCATCCATATGATCCAATGAATTATGATGGCATTCAGCAAACTACTCTTGTAACCTTTATATGAAATGCAGTGTTTATTGCTCTATCAGACAGCAAAGGCTAACACATCTGATGTTAACAATTTTGAGGTTAGTTACACACATTTCCTTTACTTCATTTAGAAGCAGAATCCAAATATAATTAAACACAAATCTCTATAATTTGCACAAAGGCTAAAGAAAATTGGCACTGTATTTTCTCCACCTATTTTGTAGAAAAATAGAGGATTCAGTCTTCAATCTGGTGATGAAAAATGTCCCAGCAACCCCAAAGTGCTGTGGAACATTCCTATTTAAAACTTATGCTAACAAAGCAAATTCTTCCTTAAATTACAAAGCATGACTCTTCTTCACTTTGACTTTGAAATTGTATGGGAATTTGCAATTAAAAGTTTTAGATACTCTTGGGGGTTGGTGGGTGTTGTCAGGTTGGCCAATACATTGAACTTCCTCTCTTTTTGCTCTTCCTTTCTTTATATATACTGTCATTTAGGCGTACTTCAAATACCAAGTAAAATGTAAAATTCACAGTAGATCTATGATATGTAAATGTATAAACCAAATTTTCTTCCATTTGACAGCTTGGGAAATTATGCATCTCTCCATGGAAAAATATATTGTAAACCCCATTTTAAGCAACTTTTCAAATCAAAAGGAAATTATGATGAAGGTTTTGGACACAAGCAGCATAAAGAATTATGGAATTCTAAAGATCGGTGTAGTTCAGTTGGCAATATTCATGCTGAAGAAACAAACCCCATTAATAGTATACCTGTTAATTCTAAACCAATTACAGAGATTGATCAAGATTTGCACTCAGGTACTGAAGGTACTCATCCTGATATTTTAGATATTAATTTGAAAACATCCACAGAAAGAGGAAAATTAAAGATGACATGGCCTCCTTCAACAGATGATGCAACACCTAAGAAAACATTTTCTGTTGAAAAAGTGGCTAAAGTAAATAAGCCTAAGTGGCCACCAGAAGGTTTTGCTCAAGAAGGTTCTAGTTTACCTACAAATAAACCTCTGGGCAATAAAAAGGATCCTCAGAAGAAAAATGCTGTGACAGAGCAAAATAAAAACAACACTGTAAATGCACAACAAGATCAACACTCATCCTTTAGCTCTCTGTCTGAAAAAGAAGCCACAAATACCTGTAAAGCAAAGAAAAATGAAGCAGGCAATAAGGGAAAAGATCAGGAAGATGGGAACGTGCAAGATAAGCTGAATAAAACCAGAGGATCACAGAATAGGGAGGAAAGTGGAAAGGATATTAATGAAGGTGATAATGTGATTATGTATAGTGCTGGGAAGGAGCAAGAGAAAAAAATTAATGAAACTGGTGATTCAGAAGTTGTGCAGGTTACTAATATTGATGATGTAACAGTACAAAAGAATCACAAAGAATTCAGCTTGAATAACAATAACAATAACAATTATGCCACTTTTTCACATCTAAACATTTGTAGGCAGGAAACAACTCTCTCAGCCACATCTAACCCAATGACAGCATTAAGCAACTTGCACTTTATTGCAGCATGCCTTTGCAAATCTGGAAAATCAGTCTGGAAATGAAGAACTGTTTGAGATGTATGAATCTTGTGAGAGCTATTCTAGTGATACTGTAACTGTTTCACAGGATGAGCAAAACTCAAAAATGAAGATGCTGTTACCTCTAACAGTCTTGCTCAATTTAATAAAGATGCCACTTGTCAGCAGTCTCATAGTAATAGTGCATTAGTTTTAAAGGAGGCAAATAATACAACATTCCCTGTTGATACTGAGTTTGTAGGCATTGGAGAAGAATCAAATTATGATAAAAACTTAAATGCTATTTTATCTGACACTCAGAAAACATCTTTTTTTCTTAAAAAAGACAACCTGGTTTTAGACTAATAGAGTCTGTAGACACAACTAAGAATTCCTGCAGCTCATAGTCAAAAGAAGATGGGAATTATGATACAGAACTGAATTATATTAATGCCTGTCAAGAAAGTGAAATAATCAAAGTGTCAAAGAATCACATAAACACAAGCTTAGACTTACTGAGCTCAAGACATACAGCTGTTCCATCTTTCCAAGGCGAGAAAGTCAAGCCCAAACAGCTCACTGTAGAAGAATAAATTAAAAGAAAAAGATTCTATGACAAAAATGAATAAAACAGCTAAATGATCAGCTACGTCTTTCACTCATTATAAAGTATGTCATAAATAGGCATTTCTTCAGAACAGTTATTTTAGTCTTTCTTGAAGAATCTAAAATCCAGAGATTACATATGAAAATTTGTATTATATACTGTCAGTGACTCAGACTTTATTTACTTAATTTATATTTAAGGCAATGAAGATGCATAAAATAGAACTTTTTCAGTATGTAATTAAAACAACTTGTCTATGTTCCTGAACACAGCAAGAAATACTTTACTACACGACTGTCCTTCAGAAACATAATAATTCAATTTTATTGTCTATCATTTGTAACAAAGTAAGACGTGAAGCACCTTGTGTGCACAAAACAAGAAAAATTATTTCCACAGGTTTTTTCTTATGTATTGTTATTATTGTAACTGAGCTGTTGCTCCATGACGTACTATGTACATTTGGTGTGTTAGCTCATATGAGAAGATTTGGGTTTTGGTTGGGTTTTTTGGGGGTTGGTTTTTTGGCTTTTTTTCACAATGTTATGCAGTACTTAGTTTGAAATGGACTCATTATTGAATATTAACCACAACTGGTTGGTGAATAGTACTGTATTGCTGTATTCCTAGAGCAGCTACTATGGCATTATATTGTATGACAGAAAAAAAAAAAGTAAAAAAAAAAATACAGTGCAAATTTTAACACAGGATAAAACCAAACATCCTAGGCAGAACTGGATCAAGATTTGGGGACAATGGGCAATTAAGAATAGTGGTTGTTTCAGTAACGAATTCCAAGACATTTTAACTGAAGCAGCTTTCCAGTTTCATATTTAAGCCTGTACAAACTTATGCAGATTTAGCACTTTTTTTCCTTAACATGTTTATGGATTAACATTTGCTCTTTTAACACTATTCCAGCTTGCATGAAACCACAACATATCATTTAACTGTTGACAATGCATAATAAAAAAGCACTTTACCAAAAAGTATTTTGTGAAGGTTTTTTAATACGAATTTATACATATGATTTTCCTTAAACAGTTTGCGAAATTCTTCATGTGATAATTACTTTAAACTAAAGTTTTTGTCAGAGTGAAAGGGAAGGATAATCAAAATACAGTTTCCAAATTAATGCCTGAAGTATCTGACCAAGGTAGGTGTTTGGAGTAATTTACAAGAAAGACAGGTTGATGTTAAAATATTTAAGAAATCATTGTGAAGAATTCTAGAACAAAATATCTGCTGCACTACAACTCGCTGCCCAAAGCAATTGGATTGTGGGTAAGTGGGATATCCACATGTGACTTTTCTTCTGTACCTGCACAGAAACAACTATATACACACACGAGAAAAGCTATACACAGTATTTCTTCCACAAGAGTACTTCAAGAAAGTGAAGCCTCCTCTTTATACATCTGAAGTATTTTCACGAAATGCAGGAATATAGAAAAGACCCCTTAAAATGAATGTTCTCAGGAGAATAATTAGCCTTCACGCAAAGCACTCAGATACCACTGTATTTGATAATTTTGTTAAAAAGCATTAGCCTACAGCCATAGTGAACATTTAAAAATTATTTTGGCAAGATCTCTCTCTCTTATTCCTTCCCTTCCCCCTATTTGGTTGTAACCATAATAAATTATTTTTTAAAACCCTAGAGATTAGTAAATAGATCTAAATGACTTTGCTTTTTTGAGTAGATAACACAACCAAAAATTAACATCAACAAAATTCCTGCTAAGACAACAACAAAAAAATCTCAGAAAATGCAAGCCTGAAGAAAATCAATGGAATTTGTCTAAAATATTTAGAGCTCTACAGGGACTAAACTTTTAAATCTCCCCAATTCCCCAAAATTTCGTATTAGGTGTAAGATCAGCTTTGACTGTATTAGTTAGGAAAGAGGAATGATCTTGGGGGTGAAATGGTGGGTGTTTGTTTACGTGCATGTACATATGTGTGGTCATATGCAAGTTAATAATTCAAGTGAAAAGCTAATGTGATTGCAACTTTTATACCTGAAGTACAGTCCTTTGCCAAATTTCATTCTCCTGCATATTCTGATGAATTTAAAGGTGTGTCCTACAATTTAGAGGAGTGACAGACATGAGTTATGATAATAAAAACTCGTTTACACCCAGAAATTAATACCTCTGAAAATATCCTTACAAAATATAGACCTTCTTGCTTCCCTTAAACAAAATAAAAACACCAAAAATGAGTCACAAAAAAAGCGTGTTCCCTTTGGCCAGCTAGAGATGACTGAAATAAAGGCTTTGATGAAATAGTAGAAAAAAGCAGGACTACAGGGAAATGTTTATTCCCAGAGGGAATAATATGTCAAATCAACATATATAAATGACATACCGTATAGGGCAAATCTCCTTGGATATTCCATGATTGGGATTCTGCTTAGCATGGGGCAGATACAGAAGTACAGAGCCTTCCTCTAGTGGATTCATTATCATTCACTCTTTTCTCAGTGGATGGCCTTCTTTCTTCCTCCAGTAGTGAGGATGAATGTTAAGAAAAAATTAAATTATATTGCATAACTGTTTCTTTGAAGCACAAGCCAGGTGTCCCATCATACTGTCTTGGAGCTCTTCTACAAATCATAAGGATGACACCCTGTAAACCTGTTCTAGAAAACTAATAGCCATGGGTAATAAAAAATTGTAAAAGAATGCAAATTATCTGAAAAAAAAAATACTGAAGTAGAAGAGTTCTTCAGAGTTTCAGCCAAAACCTTAGAGCAGGAGTAATCAAGACAAGATAAGGCTGGAACTCACTGAGACGTATGTTTGTTTTACTCTCTTTTTCATAGATGGCAAAAGAGATGGAAGATACTGTATGCCTGAGTCACCCTAATGTATACATACATTAGCACTACAGAAGTCACACTCTGGAGAGAATGCATATAACAGCTGAAAGTGAGACTGGGATAAAAGCTGTAGCTAGAAAGTAGCAACCTTACAGATTTTCTTGAAATGAAATGCTAAGTCAGTAGTAACTCCTTAGCTGCCAAAAATCCTCATGCAATTTTGGAGAAAACGTATGGATTTACTGCAGACAAGGAGCTAGTTGTTATGGTTTTAAAAGAACTAGCATCCATTAGAGCTGTACTTTTGTAAAACAAAGTTGTTATTCTAAGTTTAAATATCTTTAAGTTAACTTCTAGGCTTTCTAAGTTTCAGTAGCTGAGTTCAAATAACTGGTCATCAGTTTGTAGAAGTCCCATTCTGTGAAGAGAGGCTTGAAGGCTCCCGAGAGCAATCACAGTACTGAAACTCCCATTCTCTCAGCAGGATAACTTCCTCTGGCTGCTTCTAGGTTTTACCCCTTGGCGCATGGGCAGGGTACTTAGCAATGCTGAGGAATGGGACCTTACAGTCACGGAGGGCAGCGCTGACCCATTTCCAGCACAGCTGCAGCCAAGCACTGTTCAACAGCAAAACCGCACTGACAAGTAGCAGGGAGATGAAATTTCTCCACGTCATTTTTTAGTACAGGAGACCTGCAGTCTGACAAGTCTGTTTTCACTAGGTATTATTTACTAGTGAAGATGTTCTACTGCCTTTAGAACACAGCAGGGTTCATCTATTTTTCTATACTCAAAAAGCACCAATTAGAGAGATTAAAGAGCCTGATTCAATGTCTTGTTAAGAAGCTTCTGAATTGCTGGGCCAGCACTGGACTTTAGAGGGCTTCTAAATTTGCAGTCCCTTTGCAGCTTTATTAACACAATTGGCACGAAGACTTACTTAGAGCTACTTAAATTGTTTTTATAGATGCAACATATCAACTGATCCCTTTGGAGTCTTTGTAGAGTCAGGGGCATCCTCAAAATATAGAGGGACCTAAACAACACTTTTACTATACTGCTGAAGTGGACTTCTCCTCAGTGAAGGACTTGCTGAAAGCAAATGCTTGATTACTGCAGAAAGTGTACTTACCTTGTCTGTCTTCTGTTAAGCTTTTCTCTCCTCCATACATATTAATAGGCATACCTACACTAGTATCTTAAAACACGTAGTGCTTAGCATGGACATTAAAATCAAGCTAAGGATCTGCATTGTTCTAACACAGAACATTTCTTGCAGTCTCTCTCCCATAAATAATTATAATTCAGGCCTTATTTTCAATGTGCAGGATAATTATCAGAATTACTTACATAAGATTTGGGTCACTTCAGTCAAGTACGCCTCCAGCTGTTAGGTATAATTGCAAAAATATTAACCATCCTGAGTACATTCACAAAACCAGGAAAACAGGAGGTCAAAAAGAGACATATTAAAACCTTTGTCTCTTTTTGTGCTTTCGTCCATTAAGAAGCACCTAAGTTAAGTCCTTTGGATGAACTTCACCGACTTTCATGAGCAGCATTTCACTTTGTATGTGGGTTACATTTGATGGCTTTGACATGAAAAGCATTTTAAAATGTTTTAAAGAGAGGAACTGTGTTAAAATGGGCTTAGGAACATAATCAGACTGACCTCACTTTTGGGCTTTCTAAAACATTAAATTACAACTTCACCATGAAAGAGCTGAATTTTCAGTATAGTCCTTCCACAAAAAATAAGGCAGCTGTGTACTGCTTCAGGAAAAGAGGTGGAAAATTCAAAGTCTTACATCTCCATGGACCTATTTCCTATATCTTCCTCACCTCATCTCACCTCTCTTAGGGTAGGGTGTGGGAGAGAGTAAGAGACAAAAAAGTCTTCATATGTATTATGAATGTGTTTTTCATTAACTGAGTACATTACAATTTTATTAAAAACAGACATGAAAAATCTACTACACATTTGCAGCAGGTGATTTTCAAAATCTCATAATCTAGTTAAATAATAATAAAAAAACCTCCTAGAAAAACCTCAAAAGGACATCTACATGATGACAGCTAATTTCAAACCCATTTTACCTTTTGGCTCTCAACACTGTAACTATCAATAGTAGTATCCATTTAAAATTACTTTTAGACTGATGTAATGATACATGTGACAGAAGCTGACAAGGAACAATGTTCTATCATAACAGGTAGCTATGAAAGAGCCATTCCTTCCCCACAGAAACTGCATGTTCCAAACTGAAAAGAAGGCAGTTTTTCCATTAAATAATACTTCATTTAATGATAAAGAAAGTCACCTCTCAACAAAAAGGGAAGATGAGTGTTCAGTACAAAAGGTGAAATAGCTAAAAATTTATGGATGAATGGAGGTATAGCTGTACCATGAGGGGATGGAACAGTAAGGAAAGTACTTCAATATACTTTTTGGTAAACTAGATTATGTCATCTTAATTGTAATACTGGTGCACATATTATAACAAAAAGAATTAACAATCTATAATAACTGGTCTCTTACCACTTAGAATATGCTTCCAGTTTCTCTCTGCGATCGCACTTAAGAGCTCTAGCAGGGTATCAGATTAAAAGGAAGAAATAGCTATAGATTCAGTATGTATAGCTGAACACAAAAATTAATTTTGCAGTTCCAACCTTAAAAGATTTTCTACAGCTTTCCATAAAGCAATATTAGAGTGGAAATAGCATGTATACAGTATCATATACTGTTTAGAATCTCTTTTTCTTTATTGTCTCCTGTAAGCTGCTGTTCTAATTTTTTGGGACAGTACTCTTACGTTGAGGGCTACAGATTGAGTCTTGGTGGCTTTAACTGAGGAAACTATTTTGCCAAAGTGGGCAGTGTTTTTTATGTGTCTGGAGAGAAGGTAATGAGAAGTTGCTTTTAACAGTCTTTGGCAGCTGTCCATGCCAACAGCATTCCATAAAACAGAAACAGCACAGACTCTGCTTAGGCCAGAATGTGAAGCCTAAATCGTTTTCTTCAAACCAAAGTATTACGACCACAACCAAGAATACCTTTATATGTTACTGAAGGCATCATGATATGAACATTTGGTTAATAATATATGGCAAACTATATTTGAAAAGACTAATATTAAGAAATAACATACTGCAGAGTGCTCCAGTATCTTCATTTTTTTTGGTTAAAGAAAGTATATGTGCACTACAGACACCAAGACAGGAAAATGAGGAAAAAAAATGATAGGGATAATTTACCTTAATTGTGAAAGCTGGATAAGAAAACTCAGCTTTATAAAATTCTTCTGAATAGGTTCCAACAAATTCGGTGGGGCCGGGATTAGGCCTCCAGACATTTATCTTCTGTGATGACACTTCAACACTACTGCAGCACTCCAGAAAACAAATAATTTTCTTGAACCAGCTACAAATTTTATCATCACCTCCGAGAAACAGAGAAGACATAGCAATAAAAAGCATTACGTTTCTGTGCTCTGGCTATTTCCATTTGATAAAGGAGATTATTATGGTCAGATATTGTGGAGGGAAGGTGAAAGAAGCCATGAAGACAATTTGTGTTTGCCAGTCTGCTGCCAGCTCCAGAACGGAGAAGAAACATACATTTCTTTATATGGTCACTCTAAAGTTCTGCACCAAGTTTATCCAAAGTGAAGGACGTAATCAACACCATCTCCAAATATCTAAGATAAATAGTATATAAATAAATAAAAAAATTCCTTAAGTGCATATGGCCATCCTGATCAAAATATATTTTTTACAGTAACCACTGTAAAGGCTAACCTCCTTCAGCTTTTGTCTTCTTAGGGAAAATTGCCTGTGATAACTTCATATCTGTCCGGTAAACTTCTTGTATCGTACTAAGGAACTGCTGTTTCACTGGGGATGTTGAATGTCATCAAACTATTACTGCATCTTGACAAAGGGACATTCAGTAACATGGATCCTTGCATGCATTTGTTTGCAGCTAAAGTTCAGGTGCTCACCTTGCCCCTGTTAAGACACTGATCGGTGTCAGTCTGGAACTTGTTCCATCCAGAAACTCAAAAACAGGAAGGCAGAAAATAGAATTAACTGTAGGAAATTTATTTGTTGACAGTAAGGGTATTGTGCTTCTACGGTGTCCTGCCTAGAAAAGGCCTTCTGAACTGATAAACAACCTGCATGTGAATGGAATAAACCTGCACTTGGTGCCATAGTGGAATTACCATGATCCTCTCCAGTAGTTTCACATCAACATTCTTTGAGAACTTCCTAGGAATGTTTTGGGTTTTTTGAATGAAGACTTGGCTACACAGAAAAGGTGGATAATGGATGAAACTGCACCTCCTGTACCTTTACTAAGTTTGTTCCACTTGTATGTACATGTATTACCATACTTACTAATATCTACTGTATTACCGATTCTTTACTAGGTGACCATAATTTTAAAAAATTAATCATAATTCACAGAGTCATGAAATAAGGTCAAATTGACAACCTTAATTTTACCATTTGCTAATACCTGAGTGCTTGATTTTGAAAATTTAATGCTCCTTTAATATATTTGCTGAAGACATACAAACATATGTGCCAAATAAGATGACTGAGTTCTGGAAATTAAAAATCTGGATCCACCTGTAAGTTCTGAAAACTGTTAAAACCCAGCACCAAAATGTCATGCTTTATGGACTGCTGGACTTTTAAGTTTTACAGTATTAGGAGTAATTCCTCCCTTGATTCAAGTCCTGGAATGATAAAAATTTTAGAATTTTCTAGAATGATTGTTCTTTAACACACATTAAATGCTTTGGTGGAGCAGAAAAAATACACCAAAACCTGTCTGGGGTGACTGCTGTAAACGACACGCTCCTGCTTGAGTAATATTATCCTGCTAAACTGTGACACTAAAATCTATGTTTTATTCTATCCCACATAGTTATGTATGTGTCTTAATTGCAGGAAAAGGTAATACCATTCTAGTAATAGTTTTGCATACTTTCCATTTAAAAAAATGCTCTTTCAATTGCTTATGATTTTGTCTAGTGTTATCTATTTGGATTGAAGCTTTCTGCACATAGGGAATGACAGGCGGGCTGATTTCTTTTTAAAGCTTTACCAAAAAGGCTTCCTCCATTTCCAGGAACAACATCTGGTAACAGTATAGAATTTTGCCCACGCTAAAAAATATCTTTCAGCTGAATGAACTTAAATCAATCTAGTGCCTCAACTTTGATAGAGTTCTATTTTGACTATATTTGCAATATAGTTTTCAATTCCAACATCTCTCACATTATTTTTTTTATGGTACAGATCATGTCCTCGTGATATATAGCCAGGAGAATGTTTTTATTAGGACTTCTTTTTGAATTGCTGCAGCAGCTAAAAGACACATAGGAGATTATAATCAATAAGGCCTAAGGTCATATTTTTAATAATTCAGTAAATCAAAATATTAAATAATTGTGCAAATAGCAGGATTCATCCCTTCTGTGCTCCGAATAAGGTAAGAGCCCCAAGAAAAACATCATGCAATCACAAAACTAAAGACTGTATCAGACAGAACTTTTTGAGTTCAAGCATTCTCACTTTCAAACTTAATGTTCTTTTAATGTAATATATGAATATCCTATGTCTGTATGTATATAAATAGATAGACACTCATGTATACGTAAGTAGAACCACAAGCAATCAGCAAATTACTGTAACACCAGCTGTGTATATATAGAACTAGCAAGCTCAGTACCACTAAATTGCTTCATAATGTGGTGCGCTTACTTTCCCCCCCCCTCCCCATTTCTTTCTATCCATGTACTCCATTTTTTCTTTTATCATTCCTCTACTTGCATTATAAGCTTTTTGGGACTGAGATTATGGACAACTCTTTCTTCCAGATGAAAAGCAAAAGCACACAGCCTAATGCATTTCTAATTCCTAACATAGTTCTTCTGTCTTTACTTTGAATAAATTTTGGCAGCAAAGTCCTCAGCTCCCTCCCAGGCAGACATCCTTACCTACGTGGATGCCACTACAGAAACAGAAACATGTAATTCTTCTTAAGATGATCTTCAATGAAAATAAGGGTGACAGAACCAGGCCGGTGTGTCAATCATAAAATAGTACCAGTGGTGACAATTCCAACCTTTTCATGCTAGTACAAGGGGACACGCATCCTGAATTCTGGTAGATGTGTCCTTTGAGAAAATGGAATTTAATGTCAAGTCACATCCCTCTACTGGTCACATCCCCTTGCTGGCAAGCAAATCAGATGACATCTTTATCAGATGACACAGAACCAAGCTCTCTGGTTTATGAATAGCAATTGCCAGATCATCCTGCAAGAGCCCTAAAAAGAAAATTGCATGCAAAATTATAAAATAAATGAAAACATTAATCATGATTAAACAGAACCACATTGATTTTTGCCAGCTGGATTCAGCCACTGACTGTGATATGAAGGCTATTCTCTCTTGGTTAGCCCAGTGGAGAGCTGGATTAATTTTTTTTTTATGATTAATTTCTTAGGTAACAGTGCAAATGTTTGTCAAAATAGATGATCCACCACAAAATTAAGTATGGGGTGGGGGACAATAAAATCTCTAACATATTAAAAACAAAGGTAAAAATACCTAAATTGACTGGACCAATGGAGAAAAAAAATGTTTTTTCTGTCCTGATCACTCATGCAAAGCAGAATTGCTTGGATCTGAAAAAAATGCTCCACCACCCATCCCTTTCTCAACACAAAAGGCCTATCTTACATCGCTCTTCAAGGCAGTTGCAAAGAAATATATATTTATGGAGTCTTTAAATACTTTAAAGTATATTATGTTCACAGTCACATTGCTATGAAGGACACTATATAAATAAATGGAAGCTGTTCTTGCCACTGATCACTTCAGATAAACAAACACCTTGAAGGACTCACCCAGCACACAAAGGAACTCCCCTTGCTTTGTTTATGGGGAGGTTAGCTCTCTCCAGCTGGTCTACTGCACAGTAAATAAAATAACAAAAGGAAATACTTCTTCATACAGTGTGAAATCAGATGACAATGCGCTTCGAGAAGAGTTCATGTGAGCAAAGTCTTTGGGGCTAGAACTTTTTTTCCATATTTGTCTATATAGCACCTAGCACATAACTGTGATTTGCATCTCACAACATACATCTACATAATATTAAAAAACAGGTTACCAAATGAAGCTGAATCACACTAGCAAATTGTAACGCATTTAAAAATAAATAATCAAATATTCCTCCTACAGATTTGTAAAAGCATTGCTGCATCTATGCATCAGTTAAATATTCAAACCCTACCAAAAAGGAGGACCTAAATAATGTTTATCTCTAAAAGGTTATTTTTACAGTTTGATGTAAAAGATCTGCTGACACACTATGCCTCACAGAAGGGCTCCATTAATACATTGTTTGCCTTCTAACACTAACTGCCAATATGGAGCCGGGACAGCTGACTTCAACTGACCGAAGGGATATTCCATGCCGCATGACATTGTGCTCAGTAATAAAAGCTGGGAAAAAGGAGAGACGGGGGACGATGACATTCATGGTTATAAAGTTTGTCTTCCAAAGCAATCACTGTGTGTACTGAGGTCCTCCTCCTCAGGATTCTCAGTGGCTGGACATCGCCTGCTGATGGGAATCAGTGAATCAACTCCCTCTTTTACTTTGCTTACAAAGCTTACACAGCTTTTCTTTTCTTATTAAATTGCCTTTATCTAAACCCTCAAGCTTGTCCACCTTACTTTCTCCCCCTGTCCTGTTGAGGAGGCAGAGGAGGGAGCAACTGGGTAGGCAGCTGGCCAAGGTCAACACACCACAGCAGGAAATATCCACAGTATTTTATAACTCAGAGGTTCTGTCAGCCTACAACCATCCTGGAAATGGTTTTGTGTTTTCTGGTACTCCTCCTGGACATCAGATCCATACTGCAGTTATTACTCTTTGAAAGTTGGTCTGGGATAGAGTTACCTATTTAGTGCCCACATAGTTATTTCCTAGTAATCAGAAATATGACTCACATCAAAAAACAGTAGCAGGTAAAGATGCAATTTATGTATGTCTATAGGTAGAGCTTTCATCCAAAAAAAGGGGGGGGGCAGGACATTAAGAGGCAAAGACAACAGATGAATCAATGGAGAAAAGACTAGATGAAGCACGGAAAATCTGAAGATTTGCTGTTTAGTATAATCAGTCTCCAGCTGGATGCACAGTTACTATCAAAACATAATACCAAGACTCCACTGCTACCTACATTAGCAAAATATCAGCTCCCTGTGAGGTGGGTCCCTCCAAAACCAATACATTTCTTATGTGTAAAAAGATAGCAGAGACATGAAAAAGTGAAGTGCTTGCATGAAGTCATGGACAGAACAAGCAGAAACATCTTATAACTGGGAGCCTAAACCAGTTTCTGTAATTGGGGAGCCACCTAGTCCACAAAGACCTTCTGGGCAGAGATGGAGTAATTTTTCAAAGCACACACCTTGTTAGCAAAAAGCAGCAGCTCTCCTAAAACCTGAGGTTATAGACCAAAGGATATAGAGCCACTGTGTTCCTCTTTTTGGAGTTGGATTTTAACATAGTTCCTACTGTCTGCCAAGGTCCCCAACACCAGCACTTAGACCACAGTTCGCACCTTGTTGGCAGTCTTAAGAGCTAAAACAATCATTTCATAGATTTGATTCATGACTTCGTCTGTCACCCCTGTTGATCTGTTGATCCAGGACAGAATGGACTCCTGCTGACAGGGCTGGATGGGGGTCATATTTCTTGTGGTTTCTGCTGTGAATAAGAGTAATTCAGCTCCTGTATGTCCTGTGAGTACTTTTCAAGAGTACGACACTGGTTTTCAGAAGAACTTTTTGAACTCTTCTGCCTTATGGGATGGAAGGCTAAATGACAGTTTTGTGGGCTAAACAATCTATGCAATTTTAATGGGATATATTGAAACAAAAAAGTTTACCAAGGTACTAAGACCTCTGCTAAATTTTAGCAAATGTTATGTGTACTGCAAAGCACTTTAATGAACAGGCTCATATTTCAGGTGTGCTGCCTCCTCTTTCTTGCATATTTTCCGCTTTTAATTATTTGGTGCTTCTATGCCTGTAACAGTCTCCCTTTGAGAAGTTTTGTCTCACCAACAGGCTACTTAGCTGTTCTGTGGTATATTGACTTTCTGTTTGGAACAAATTCTCTTTAGCAATCTTCAGCAGTTTTGAAAAATGGTGTTAAAGATATATTACTGGGGTTTTTTCTTTTTTGCAGCTAAACTGCACGTTTATCCTGGCAAGTAATGATTTAGTTACCTTAGACACTGAGATGTGTATATGCTTGCAAAAAGCTGTTGTTGAACCTTAAAGGCTACTTTTTAAACATGAAAATAATGTTCAGACAGGATATCTGAATTTCTGTTTACATTTTTAGATAAAGTTTAAAATATTAAAAATGACATTTCTGTTCTAGTTACTATGAAAGAGCTTCACTTAAAAGGATTATTTTTTCTATTTACTCCTTCTTTGCAGGAGTTATAAAGTTATAACCGTGCAATGCTTTAGTTAGTCCTGCAACATTTGTAAAACTCAACAGTAAATAAAGTATGTTTGTTGGTGGGATTTTTTTCCAAAATAAAGATATGGCTGACATCAAATGTTAAAAAAACACCTCCTGCTTTAACAAAGAGTAAAAAAATCTCATACTTTTTGATATGTATAAAATACTAATATTTACACTGTATTTTCTCAAGGTTTGCGGTGGCTCCTGAAGTAATAAAACCAATTTGCTAGAAGAAAGACATCCCTGACTGAGCTATTGCACAGGATATCTAAACCTATAAGCATCTAAAATACTTCCCATTATTTCCTTCCAAACAAAAATGAGTGTATTCAGTGTTCACACTGGATGCAGTAAACTCAAATGTATCATTGCCACCAAAGAAACGAGGTAAACAGTTGAAGAGTGGGAGGGAAAGAAACCTACACTGTAGTAGATCAGTCTCACCAGAATAAAATTTGCATTAAAAGGTTGCTAGGAAAGGAAAGGGCATGACTTTCAGGTCATTTAACATTTAACATTTCTAAACTCAGCACAGATGAGGGTACCTGCATCTGGTACAACTGAACAAGGAATTCTTCCCATAAATAGTATCCAATATTAGTATTAACAATAAATTCCTTCATTAAGACCTAACAAATATTTGCTTATGATCAGATTAACTCAAGACGTTATTTCATTTTAGAAACAGTTCTAAAAAGGCATGAAATACAATGGTAAGCCATTAGGAATTAAGAAACCTCCGCACCCTTTTGAATCAGCAGATAAAGTACAAAACTGGGTAAGGGGCTTTTCTTGACAAGCAAATGCCAAAACAGTGGATAAAGACCAACAACACTGGCAAGACCCCAGCAGTGAAACATCTTTCAAAATGTTTTCAAGAATTATTCACTTGACTTTTTAGAGAGACTGGAGAAGAGGGAAAAGGCATTTATTGTTTGTATAATTGAAAACTTAAGAGTCTAATAATCATTAGTTGCAGGAAAAGAATGATAATAATGCAGTTAAAGTTGCTGGTGTACTCCTCTCCTGCTGCTACACTCACCCTTCCACCACCCCTGGTCAGTTTCATCCCAGTGTGGAGTGAGAGGGGCTGACAGCGGCCACTTGTGAGCATTTTGAGTCCTTGGCCAGAAGTATGATGGTCAAGTTTATGATTTCATCTTCCTCCTCTAGGATCCACTGGAGGTCATTTTTATCTTTGCTAACATGCTTTTCTAACTTTCTCTTTCCTCACTGGTGTGCAGCTCTGATTCTACACCTGAATTTACTGTGTGTGTTACCTTTTCGGTATGTCAGATACTGTTTCTGTTGCCCCCCCAAACCAGTTCTGCCCAGCACCAAGCGTGCATTTCTTTAACGGAGCATGAGTAAGCTGTTTACAGCCACAAGGTCTGAAGTACCAAGCCTGTGCCCCTTCCCTAACCATTCTACGCCAATACTCCTCCACGGTACCTCCTAGATCTTCACTTCTCCAGGGCCTCCGCTACCCTACCAGGCCTACATAGCTCTACGCTACATCCCTGCGGTTAGGGAGCAAACGGCCCCATTCTCCTCACAATCACAGCGATGCAGAACTACGGTTGTACCCCACAACCAGCAGTCAGCCAGATACCTGGTCCGCCAGCGAAACAGCTGCTACAGCTGAACCAAGTCAAACAGCGGCGCGGTCAGGTCGGGCACGGCCAGCGGGACCAGCCCCCGCGGCGAGGCCTGGCAGATGGGTGCTAACCTCACAGCGCACGGCCAGCCACGGCGACACAGGGCACCGGGCTCCGCACCGCACCGCTCCGCACCGCTCCGCACCCCGCAGG
>JAVJGI010000064.1:22060469-22124683 GCA_035590275.1 Ibycter americanus | reverse complement strand
GGCGGCGCTGGGGCGAGCAGCTCGGCGGGGCTGGCCGGGCGCCGGCCGCTGGAGCTTCCCTGCGGGGGAGGATTTCGCTCGAACGTGGTGCCGGAGCCTCGGCTGGGCGGTTCGCACGCCGGGGAAGCCGACGAAGGTGGTGGTCTTGTGGCCGCGGACTGTGTCTTAAAGTTGTTAAAACAGTTAGTTCAAAGAAAAGTTATTTTAAAGTAGGCGTAACGGTGACGGTTGATGTATAGCCACTGGCTATTGAGACGGAGGAATTCCGCAGATGAAATCCCGTTTATCCCTGTGCGCTCTTTTTCATTGTTCTTCAACCTGCTGTACTTTTAGTGGTAGAAGACAGTATTGGAAGGCTTTTCAGTATTGTCAAATCTTGTTAATTTAGAAAAAACAGCCTTTAGGTGCTCTTTATAGCCATTAATGTAAACATTCCCAACCTGGTTTATATAACGTTTTAAGGAATCATTAGGATGCTGCCAGACTGTGCGATGATGGACCTGATCCTTCAGTCATGGAAATACAGAGGAGTTTTGACATTGATTCAGTAGGGAGGAAGATAGCATCCACAGTTGAACGGAAAATAGTTTCTGTTATCTTTTGATTATTTTGCATGTGATGGGTTGGGCATTTTAAACATTAAGAAACATTGTCTGCAGAAAACATAAGGGGCATTTAATTTGATTCAGGTTTTCCTTCTTCTGTAGCTGTAGGCTTCCTTCCCTGCTTTTCAGGAGTGTATTGATTGATTTGGTTCCCTCTTTCTTGATACAGAGTAGTCTGATACAGTAATTCAGTTATAAGGACGCATTCAATCATGTGATGCATAACGTGCCTTCAGAATTTTTAAAAATCATGTGACAGATGGCAAGGATGAATAACCAGTGTAAGTACCGTTGTTACAAATACATGCTTTGCTCTGGAGAGCTGAAGCTCAGTTTTACAGCTGAGAAGGCAGCACTAGTAAATGTAAAAGATTTGAGGTGTGGAATTTGTAACTGATACAGGTTAATGTTGTTCCCTCACTGCGTACTTATCCACTGAATAACATTTTTGACAGAACGTAAGTTGCTAATGACATTTCAGTTTCTTGTGCATCACCAACTCTGGATAGATCCACGTAGATCCAGCAAATGTCATATTGGCAAACCAGTTTTTTAGAAACCTCATTTAGTTAACTGGAATCAATGTTGTCAGAGTATTTTAGGTTAATTTAGGAAGCAGTCCTGATCCAGGTACATTGCTGTGATGAAACATTTGACATGTGCTCAATTGTGCCAGTCTGCCTCATACCTCATCTGTGTTTTTCTTATGTGCTTTCTTAGGAAAGAAACCCCCAAATTTTTGTGGTGTTTTTTGTGGCAGACACCAGTAGAATTTTTGCAGAGATTATAGGCTGAAAACATGAAGCTTTTTTTTTTTTCCCCCTCATGAGTGACACCAAATTTTAATCTAAAAATCTAGTTTATGAATGGGTGAACTGTAGTACCTTCAGCACACCAGTAGTCTTTATTTGTGATACTTGTTTCACTGGGATTGTTCTCAGGACCTGTGCACAGAATGTAAGCTGCTGTATTTGCTACATAGCCTATCTTTGTCTTAACTACTTCTTTTCCTCAGAGTTCTTGGGAAACCTTTTATAAAAGGTCAAAATATTTTGTTTGTGTATCTTCAGAAGGGTGCTCAATTCAGTGTTGATGTCTTTTCTGTGCTAATAAGTAATGAACTTTTTTGGAGCAGGGATCATCCCACCACTGAAGTGAATATAAATGTATTAACTATTTACTTGTTAAACAATATTAATCAGCTATAGACTTACTAATATTCATAATTATTATCATTATATAGTGCTCATACCTAGTTAAAGCTAGACGAGAATGCAGAAATTTCAGAGATTGTTAGCTTTGTTTTCATAGTTTTCTTCTATATCAAAGAAATTGAGTCTGTCTGTATGCCTCCCAACTAAAAGGAGGTTTAAAACAACATTAAAATAACAACAACAAAAAAATATCTAGGACTTTCCCAAGCTGCTTTTGTAGTAGTAATTTTTACAGGAAAGTATTGCTATGTGCAATATAATAAAAACCTGGAACTGAAGCAATCAGTACTGTCACATTCTCCAACCTACTGCCTATTTAGTTACTTAAAGATTGATACTAACATATTATTGATGCAATTTGCCATGAGTAGTAGGAAAATGATTTCTTTTGATGCAGCTAGGAAAAACAAGTGGTGTGCTTTTTTAGAAATAAGTACACATGTACATTTAGTTGAACTGCTGAAGAGTTGCAGAAGATCATAGAAAAGATGGATGAATGATATCTCTCCTAGTTGTATTAGATCATGCAAATGGTACACTGATCTTTCTGGAAAAGCTAATGCTGTTTTTGAACTGCAGTTAAAATACTGACCTGTAGCTGTTAGCACTGTCTCCAGCAAACACAGCAACTGTAAACGCTGATGTATGGAAGCTCTGCAGAATTCCAGATGAAGTATAAAATGCCTTCGCATCCAAGTGTTCCCTTTGTCACTTACTCACAGGCTTCAGATGTTTCCAAATGGTGATAGTATCTGCTGCTGCCTAACACTGCCGTAGGCATGTGTGAATGACCAAGATTGCTCTTCTCCAGCTCCTGTGTTTCCTGGGGAAGCTTTTCAAGGAAGTTAACAAAAGATACTCTTAAACAGGACATGGGAATTCAGCTCCTGATGCTGAGGACACAGCTCTTCAACAGAGTGATGGAGGGGGAGAGGTGAAGATGTGCAAGTTGTTCTTTGACTAATAGGCAGGCAGATGTAAATTTCGGCAGAGCTATTCAGACTGCAGATGTGTTGGTGGCTGAGATCAGCTTTCTAGAGTTCATCCAGGAGAAAAAGGATGTACAAAAGTCTCTCTGAGCCTTGGGCCTGCTTGTGGGTAGTATTAATACAGAGATGAATCAAGGTGTGATAATGAACTACAAGTCTCATTTACGAGTACAGCCCTCTCCTTGTATCACTACCTAGGTTGCTAAGTTTGTTTTTTCGGTTGGGGTTTGGGTTTTTTTTTTTGGGGGGGGGAGGGGAGGGAAGGGGAGACGAGACTCTTTTTTAACCCTTCTGCAGTCTGATTTTTGTAGCTCTCAATTTAACCTCCCAAACTAGTGGGAGTAATCTAAATATCTGCAATAGTTACTCATCAAAACTGTACTTTATTATTCCTGTAAGAATTTAAATGTGTAATTTAATGTATAACATAATATTTACATATATTTATGAAAAACATAATTTTACATGCTTTCCTTCTAAAAAACAAGGAAGTTACCAAATGCTGGAGAGGGAGCTAATCGTTAAGAGTGAAGTGAATGAAGAATGCGCTATACAACTGAAACCATGTGAGAGTTCTGTTGAGCTGTATTTATTAATTTCTGTGGAGTGTTGCCTGCAGACCTCCCTTTGCAGAAGGTGTTCTGTATTATCAGTATCCTCAAAATATTTCAGTTATAATAAGCCTATTTCAGGTATAAATGCTTCCTGTAGAAGAGAGCAGAAAATACTCTATAGACACTGGCTTTTGCACTCGGTTTTTAAAGACTGCCATCTGAGTACCAGGAAGCTTTAACTCTTACTGTCTTTTGAGACTTGCTGTAGTAAAAATGTGGATGACTTCCATGCCTAACCTTGTTTCCCTTTGAGCTTTTCTGCGGCTCTGCTGTTTCAGGGGCTGATGTTTGTTTCTTTTGTCCCTCAGCAGGTGGCTACATTTTCACTGAAATAGTTGATCCTGCTGTGGAACAGCATCTGTGGCTTTGTAGGGGTCACACTGGCTGGAATAATTCAAATATTTCCTCCTGGGTCTGACCCTTATTTTTGTTTAAAGATACAGTACTAATTTATTGCTTAACATAGGATACTGTATGTCAGAATTTATACTGAAGGTCTGCTGTTATTCAAATCTGACCTGTATCTTTTACAGAGGGTTAGAAGCAGGGATGTAACCATCTCTGTAGTGTGGTGTGGGTTTTTTTCTAGAGCTTAACAGATGGTATTAGAGAAAGTTGAATTTAAGAATATCAGAGAAGCTCTATTGGGTCAGACTAGTGGGCTTCATACTTGGGTTTTGGTCTACAACAGTGACGTTATGGGATACTATATAGAGATTGTACACAAACCTAGCCACGTTCTATATCTGTTCACTTGTACTCTCCCTTCATAGTTTTCATATTAGGGGTGGTAGAAATGCTCAGCGTTTCTAGAGCCTGTTTGTGGACCTGCCAACAAAGAACTAGTCTTTTTCAAACTTGCTGATGCTCTACCTTCACAGCCTCCTGTGGTGGCAAGTTGCAGAAGCTAGTTTTGTAAAGAAGCACTGTAATCTTTTATAAAGTCTTACTAGCTTTGTTAAATGTACCCTTAATTCTATTACTGGAGGATTTAGCAAGCACAAGTTTTACATTGGTTTATTTACCACCTTAATGGTTTGATTGATCATATCTTGCTTCAGCCTTCTCTCCAACTGAAGAACCTCTTTAGTCTTTTTCTAAGGCAGGCACTCCATCCTTTTGATGTTTTGTTTGCCCTTCTCTGACTAGAGACTGTCCTTGAGGTGCAGGTGCAGGGACCAGAACTTCACACACAACTTGAGATGTGAGGGGACCAAGGTTGTTTAGATGTGCTCTGTCTTTTTCTCAATGCCTTTCCTCATGATGTCCAATGTTCTGCTAGATTTTTTTTTGGTTGCTGTTGAACGTAAAACTGTTAATTCCAGGGATCTGTCAATGACTCCTATACTTCTTCTCCAAGTCATATGTCAGCATGGTGCGCAATGACAAATTTAGATTATTTTTTGTTAGATGTATTAGCTTACATGTATCTACACTGAAGCTCATTTGCCATCTTTTTGTCCACTCTGAGTTTTGCAAGGTGCTTCTGGAGTTCTTTGCCATCAGCATGGCATTAGCTCTGTGCTTGAAGGCAGCTTCTTGTCTTTGTACTAACTTTGCCAACAGTGTCATTCCTTATGAGGTTTTTTGCCTGTACGTCTGATGTCTGAGAGGGATAAAAGTGTTGTGGCAAATCAGTCAAGGAGTCCGTAGATCTTAAAAATGGCTTGTATGTAACACAGGCTTTGCTTTTTGTTGTTGCGGTTTTGTTTTTTTCTTTAAACCTCAGTAAACGTGAGCTCAGAAGAATAACAGGTTAAGGCTGTGTCCAGAAACCCAGACCAGATAAAAAGGAAAGAAAACTCTGAAAGATGCCATTCATAGCAGTTAATCCAGCTGCACTGAATGGGGAGATGAGATTGGCGGTATATGGTATTTGATCCACATTGATTGCTGTTAAAATTATGCTTAATTAAAACCAAAGAAGCTTTTAAAAATATCGGAGTGTAAAGTGATGTTTACTCAAATAACTTGAATGCTTTCCTAGCCTCTTTACGGATTCACTACACAACAGTCTTAACTCCAATACCATCTAATTAATCACCTTCCATTTGTGAACTACATTTCATAGTAATGTGAAAATAATAAGCAATGCTTTTCCCCTCCTCCCTCCCAGTTTTATTAGAGGTTAGGCTGGAAGCCCACCATATAGAAAGGATCTCTTCATGTTCCTTGTTCAAAAACAGTCTAGTCATTTGATATTCACAGCATGTCACTTAGAAGAGCTGCTGCATTGCAAACAGCATTGAGAGAGGTTTAAAGAAACGTTAGAAATGTATTATTAGTGTGCTGCATTATTATTTGATGTTACTTAGTAATAAATGTGGTTTCACAGCAGCATAACTGACTCCAGCGAGCATGTGTGTGATGATCCTGTCTTCCCTTCTCCCAGTCACAATGACTCCATCCTTCCTAACCCTTTGCAGAACCACTTCAGCACATTAGTCTGGCAGAAGACAACTCCTCCCCACTGGCCACTGGTTTCCAAAACCAAACCAAAACAGAAAGCCGCTTTCTGCCAGCTTGAATCTGCTTCACAGAGGACCTTATGAAGGCTGATACAAGGGAGGACATAGAACTATAAAGGTAAATGCAAGAGGAGAGCAAGGTGGTTGATGGGCAGCAGTTAAATTGCCTTATATGCTTGTCAAACCCCAGCCTGATGTGCTGTTCTGTTTCTTGATTTATTGTTATTAAAGTACTTGGCAGAAACACAGGACTATTTTGGTGGTCAACTTATTGCTTTGTTAATTGAAATATTTACCGTAATTATATTTTACATCCTTTGAAGGAAGGTCACAGCTGTTCTACTGTCCATTGATGAGGTCATCTGATGTGTAAGTCTGGCTGTCGAAAAGACTGATACCAACTGTAGTTATTTGCAGCAATAGGATTCTTCTTTCATGTTGTTTTGCACCATAACACAGTTCACCAAAATAGCTTTTTCAAATTAGCATGTTATCAAGTATGTAACAAATATTTCTACTATTTGAATTTAGTAATGGGTGGTTTAAAGTGAGTTTCCTGATCTTATTTAATAGGTGCTGTTTGCTAGAGTCTGTAGCAACCAAAGCAAGGCAGTTGTTTGCCACAGGGAAATGTTTTGGTGTATCCCTTTTGCATGGTATGCTTGAAACTCACGTAGTGCTACTTCATGACAAACATGTCCTTGTGTACAGTAGCTGCAAAGTCATGGTCAGCTTTCTGTTGACTGATGCAGTTCAAGATAATTTTGAAGTGGAATAGTGGGTTCATGGTAGCTTGCAAGGGTGTCCTGTATGGACACAAACACTGTTAGTGTATAGTCTGCACAGTCTCTTTTCTTTCCCCAGTACTTATTGGCCACGGTAGTGGTAATTGATGAATCTGTGCTGAATACATTTAGCAACATACTGATAGAGCAGTGCCACTTGTACTGCTTATCTGCCTTAAACAGGCTATCATCATAAAAAGTGGAACTTGTCTTCCATTGTTTAATTATGACAATATCTTCTTGTGTTAAGATGTATGTAGTCATTCATCTAACATTTTTAAATAAGATACTTCAGAATCATCAGCCAAATTTTAATATGTTCTTCCCTAGAAAAAGTACTGTCATGTAGGTAGGATGGTACATGTAAAGGAAGCCACGCTGCTGTGGGCATCCACAAAATACACTAAACCAGTTAATTTCTTCTGTGTACGTTTTCTATGAGGACACTTTAAATCTCAAGAAATCATTTGGTCTGTTAGGCAGCTAGTAAGAGTGGCATTAGTACATTCATGGCATTGTACTGTAAAAATTTACTTTATAAAAGTTTACTTAAAGCTTTCAGAATTTGGAAGATTTTTCCATGCTTGTATTTCAGACTTCAGACTAAACCCACTAGTTTTTCTTTTTGCCAAGTTTTTGAGTATACTAGGTGTTTGTTAAAAGGCCTCAGAAAATGCATCTTACATCAAATGTAATCATAAAACAAATTCCTCTATGTGTAGTTTGCTACTGTATTTGCTTAAAATAAGCTAGGAAGTAAGAGCACAGCTAAAAGATGGCTGAAAGATTCAAATGTATGAGCATAGCTGACCATACTACAGGCTTTCATCACACAAATGAAGCTTCAAATGAAAGTTGCTGACCAAGTTAGTACACCTAGGTTGGTTTGAGTCACATGCCTCAGGTCTGCGTATACTTGCTTGGGGTTCACTGCTATCCTACCAGTTTGTTAAAGAGCACATTACTACTTCTGCTAGCTATTACACAAATATTTTGCTATGTTGCAGCTCAGGTGAAAAATGTTTTGCAAACTCTGAACAGACTGGCCTGCTTGCTGGAAATTTTCATGTGCAGATTTCAGATTACTGTACAAAGCCAAACATTCCCGTTGATAAATCAGGGGTTGAAATAGACTGTAAGAGTCTGGAATAGGATTTGAGCATCCGGTCTGCTACTGATGCTGCAAGTTGGACCATATCAAACATGTCAGGTGGAAAATATACTGCTACTGGGATAAAATTGTTTTGTCCATGTATTCTGTCTAGTTTATGAAATTAAAACTCAATGGCACTAGAATTCAACACATTATGTCCTAGTTACAAGTGAGGAGGAGATTCTGAAATATTGTGTTATGGGTATCTTACTCTGAATATCTCTCTGGAGAAAATACAAAATCTTGATAGGTGTGGGTATGAACAAAAGAAGTGTGCATAGAGGCATCAAACAAAAACCCTAATTAAACTAAGAACTAACTTCTAGAAGTTCTATACTGTTTATTCAGTAATATCCTCACTTAAAAGGGAGACAAAGTAATTTTGTTTCTACTAGCACAAATCCTAAAGACAAACAGTCAACTCTGTTGAAGTTCCAAACTAAAATGTTTGCTGTGAATTGTTTTTCATTTGTAGAGAAGAAACAGTAATTCTTCCTCTTTAAGATCTGGTATGGTTATCAACTGAAGTCTTCTGCAAAGTGAATTTGGTACTGCACCTCACACTGTATAAGACTGGTCTTTACCGTCTGACACAATTAGACAGTGCTGTCTCAGGAATGGTCCTGACAGAAGTAGGTGGTAAGAGAATTTGCTAGTAAAAGCAAGAAGCTTACCTGCAAGTTTTTGGAGAGGAAAGTTATGCCATAGCATCAGCTGTCCACTTGCAGACATTTTGTCATTTCAGTTTTCTGAAACAAAATTAATTAATTCTTCTTAGAAAGTAAAACACAAAATGACACATAGCAAAATAGCTTAATAAAAAATTGCACAGAAAACAACTGAGTCATAAGTAATAGGTTTTCCTCTGAAGATGTTACACTTGTACTAGGTATCAGACTATATGACAAGTCATAGTAAAATGTGTGAAAGAATGTGGATGATGCAGCAGAAACAGTGGATCATGTAACAGGGAGACTGTCACAGTAGGCTTCTGCTAGGTTTTGTTTGTCTTGCAAGGACTTCTTGGAAGAAAGACACCCCACCTGAAAGTAGAAAACTCTCTGAACCTCTGCCTATTGCTGCATTTCATCACTGGCTTTTAACTGAGGCATCTGACTGTTGCTGGCTGGGTTATTGTAGATCGTTCTGGCTGGCTGTCATGGAATCACAGGTACACTTACAGGTAGGCACCAAGACACAGGAGTTTAAGCAATGGGCCAGACCATACCCATTGTATATAATTTTAAACTATATATTGCTATATTAACCACAAAGTCTGAGGAAGCCGTATATTGGTTGATGTGTCACAGCTGAGGTCACCTGGAAGTCACCTTCTTAATAATTTGAGAACTCTGAGAAGGGTAAATTTCTTCATAACCCAGTAAAAGTAAGCAACATACAAGTACTAATGAAACTTGTCTTTCGTAAAGTATGTCCCTATTTTCTGTGTGGTCGTTCAGCCAAGGTACTGCATGCTTTCATTTCACTATTAGATACTTGTTTGAGGTGATTGTCTTGTAGTGAGACTTCTGACATTAGGAAACAGGCCGTTTATGTCTGAGCAAATCCTATGCACTTTGTACAGTTGTCAGTGAAATGAACTCAGACCTGTTGTAATTTCTGTATAAGACCTTTTGGGCTCAGGTGGTTTTGACTTTGACTGCATGTTACCTGATATTTTGGTAAAGTACCTAACTTAGAGCCTGTACTATCCAGATTTACTGTTAATGCAGTTCTTTCTAGTAGGACGCCAGTAAGGGTTCTGCATGGTTTTTTCAACTTTATAGATCTACCCAAACTTTTTAAAAATATGTTTTGCCTGTCTTTCAAACTCTGACAATCTTTATGTTATTGGGCCAGTGTGACCTATAAGCAAGGTTACACTTATACAACATGCAGTTGTTTGAAAGTAATTTTTAATCACAGTTTTAACAACATGGCTTCAAGCAGCTGTATTAAAAATACTACACTATTTTACTTTTTAAAAAGTGTTTTGTAATTCTCTTCAAGACAAAGCATGTGTGCACAGATAGAAAGAAGCATTTACTATCTTGTACGTTGAAGCATCCTCTGAATATGTGCAAATAAAAAGTACAGTGATTAATACCAGCAATCAGTTTTAGTATTAGTTACATTACAAGTGCTTTTAGTAGTACTTGTTTCTTTACAGTCTTGGAGACTGAGTTATTTATAGAAGAAGCTAAGAAATTTCTACGTAGTGTAGCTGTGACATGCTGTCAGTTTGGGCTCCTGGATTACCTGTTGTTCTGAACACCAGAGCAGATTTGCTTAGGCCAGAGATGATCAAGAGTAGCAGTTGTGGCTGGATGGGGTGGATCAGTTCTGAAGTTGCATTCTGGCCGCTGCATGCTCTAACTAATTGGTCCCAACTGCTAGAGAGCAGCCTGGATAGCCAGGTGAGATCTGCTGGGTCTGAAAGTGCTCTCAGACACATGGACATACACGTGTACCTGGTGGCACTTGTACTTGCTTGGATGGATGAAGCTCAGGGGTGCTACAGTCCCCTAGGAGCCTTAGGCAGGTGGCATAAGCCAAATCTGAGTTGGTGCTGAGGACACTACAGAATCAAGTAGCTGTTAACTGGCTTAGTGACAGCTTGCTTCTTTTGCAGAGTGGAAACTTCATGCATCTGAGGGCCTGGCCTAGCATTTCCACAGTGATGTTAAAAATGCTGATCAGAACTTCAGTTTCATCTTTTCTCAGTTCAAAAGCCTTCTAAATATGCAATACATATTTATTTATGCATGGCTAACTTGTTAATCCATTATGTTGTCTTGTGTACTACCTGTGAATTCTGTAATTGCTTTGGGTTTGTATATGGTATTCTTATGTGCCAGGATTCCATAATTCGCTGGATGATGTTCTACCTGATTTTCTAAGAAGGGCATAGTATTAATAAAGGTAGCTTTACTTTGTTATCTGATAGACTATTTCCATGGAGAAAAAGAAAATAAATTGTTGATTTTTATATATTTTCATTGCTGAAAAATAAAATCGTGTTAAGCTTTTGAAGGTGATGACTACGTCTTTCATATGTAAAACAATACAAATTGGTATAGTCTTAATTTCTTTTGCTATATACTACCTAGATAACCTGGTACTGTAACTACATTCTTATCTCATGGGATATTAAAATTTATGTGATTGCACTCTGTCTTGAAAGACAAAGATTTATAGTCTTTGAACAGTGCTGATAGGTGGTATTACGAAAGATAATTAAAAGAACTATGGAGATGATGTGGGGTTTAGAAAATCTGTGATGAACCCCAGACTGGTTGAGTTGAGGACTTAAAACTGGAAAACCCACCTTTTTTTAATAATAAAACTTAAGCTAGACATTTTTCAATGAGATGCAGTGACATGCTTAAAGACAAATAGATTTTCTAACTGTGTAAGTAATATAACAATATATTGTAATGAAAATTTGGGAGGTGTTTCCTATGAAGCGTAGCACTAATACTTCATGTATAACCAATGTGGAATTGATTAAATTGCTTTACAAGGAAAAGCTGGTACCACGGTAGCAAGGAATATTGCAAGCTAATACTGCCTCTATCTGAAGATGTATTGTTTTGTAGTAATGAAATATTGTAATAACCTCGTGCGCCTCTAGAGAAGAACCTCAACTATAGCTCTTTGGAGTTATTCTCCAAACAGTATTATTATTCTACATAAATAATTTTTATGAAAAGAACAGTTACAATAAACAGAACCATAAGAAAGAAATGACTGTATTCAATGTTAACAAATGCATAAAAGGCAGGCTAATTTACAAGTATGTAGATAGAAATAAAATATTTTTAAACAGTAAAAATAGTTGATTGCCAAGTGAGTTTCACATTGAAGTCCCTATCCAAAGCCCACTGGAATAAGTAAAAGTGATCTCTAAGACCTCAGTTAATTTCAGTCAGCCTTGAGTCCTCTCACCTCTTCCATGAGAGTGAAAAGCCAGGACTTTCCTGAATTTCAATAAATCCAGTTTTCAGGATTTAGGTAGGTAGTATACCTTCAGTGCATTTAACAGCTTTCTTTTGAACACCCTGTTGCAAAGATTTATAGTTTCCTTTTCCCCAAAAACTGTAGCCTGTACATTGATCAGGATGGGATCTGTACTATTTCATAATGGGTGTTTTATCAGGGCTTAGGAGGACTTTGCTTTCATAGTATTTGTTTACTGTCAGGAACACCTTGCTCAGTTTTTGTAGTAAATTTGTTATGGAAATAATGAGAGAGACAAAACAGTGACAACTGTGTGAGTTTGGGCTAGAATTTTAAGTTGGCAACATAGTTTAATATTAAAGTTGAAATGCATTATAAAGTTTGAAAGACGTTTTGAATTCTCAGAGGAAAGGTAACTTTGTATTTGTTATTTATCTCATTCAGACAGGTTTTTTTCTGAAAATGGTGCTTTCCAAGCAAAACAACAATAGTCTCTTCTTCTTTTAGTATTTCAGATATTTAACTTTGATTGGTATTAATGGGAGTTTTCAATGTATATCCAAGAGACGGCACAATGTGATATTCGAGAAAGTAAAAGATGATGGCAAAGATCAGATGAATAATGTTTTTCTCAACCTATGTTAAAATTAAAATAAGGGGTAAAACTGTGACACTTACTGGTATCTTCATATTTAAATCTTCAAAGATTTTTTTTCCCCTTCTTTCTTGCTCAGCAACTTGTATATTGCACTTGGCTTTTTGAACCAGTTAAACTGTCTTTCTTTTCTAGGCTGCTTTTCTTTTTTATTTCTTTCTTTTACAAAAGGTAAACAGATTTGCATTTTTAAAAAGGAAAAGAAAGTAAAATTAAAAAATGGTATGCTCTGTTTTACAAGGATGGTTTTGAGCATTCCTAGGAAGCTTGCAGATTATTTTTTGGTTTTCTCTGAGTGTACACTATGAAAAACTATTTTTCAGTTTTTCCTCTTCTGATCCAACTTGATTTTCATACATAGGAAGACATGCCTTATGCATATGGTCCTTTGTTCCTTTCAAATACACAACTCTTTCATCATTTAGGGAGTAAGTATAGCCCACTTATTTCTTGTTGTGAGGAAATACTGAACTCTACTAAAAGGTCTTACCTGGAATTTTTTGTGCCTGTTGTTAGCTTAAAAGGGAAACAGCTTTCCCTCTCTTATTGCTGTATTATACCTTGTGTATTGGTATGAAAACTGTTCTTTTGATTAGGTCATTAAGATATATACAGAAGACCTGACCTTGCAGGCATAAAAGTACATAAAAGTACATAAAAGACCTATAAAGTACATAAAAAACCTATAAAGTACATAAAAGTCAGTAAGACGTTTGTTCATGAAATGAGAATCTTGCTGAACTAGAGACTGTACTACTACCAATAAAACTTTGCATCAAGTTTAAATTCATAATACCATACCAGATATACCATACTGGACTCTCTCATGGAAATGCAGTTTGAACTCCAATGTGTACCCAATATAGAAGTGATGAATACATGGCTCTAATGGAAATACCATTTTTTTGGTGCCAGGCTAGTTACCCAGTGACACTGAAGATGATTACTTTGGTTCAGGAATTGAGCATATCATTTAACAGTGTTCCAGCTAGGATTCACTTCAATGGCATTTTATTAAATATGCCAATTTCTATATAGCATTTGACTTCTGGTGGCAGTGACATTTAACTTCTTAGAAAATGCGTTTCTGCTTCATGAAGTCAGATGGTCACCAGGACCTGTTCTGGGGTCATGTCTAAACTTGGCATAAACTTGTATGTGAATTTAATTTGCACTTTTTTCAGTGTCAGTTTCACTAAAGGGTATCAAGGAAGATGCTTAAAGTGTAGCCACATGCAACACGTGCTATGCTTTTTGTTAGAGAGTTATCAGTCAACAGAGGTCTTTATTGTATTTTTCTGTTCTACTGAAAGGACAGATTTCATTCCCTCTAGAGCTCTGTAATAGTTGCAGAGATAGAATTTCCTAAAGGGAAAGGATAACTCTGCTCTGCTTTTGCTATTTGCTGTTTTAATTGCTGTTGTCTGTGGCTAGCTGACAGACGCTGTTTTCTCTTCTGATCTGGAATTGCGGTCTTTTTGATCATCCACAAGGCTGCATGCCAGTGGAAGCTGATGTAGGTCCTAAATTTTTAAGCTTTTATAGGATTTCTCTTTCGAATTGATAAAACTGCATGCATGTACTTATTTTTAGGCCATTTGCAACTGAAGCACATATGTTTCACAGCATGATAGGGTACAGGAGAACTGGTTAGGCATGATTAGCAATTTTGGAAGCATGAGAGCAATATGCCTTTCAGAAAATAACATTGCATAAGAGGTGGTTTTGAAAGTCTGAGGCAGGTGTTTTTCAGTTGAATTTGGTAGTGGTGACAGGTGTTGACATCTGTAAAACTTGAGCTCATCTCTTTATCCACAGAACAAACACAGCACAAGCAGCAGCAATTTAAACTAATCTTCTCTGTGCCAATGTTTTTTATTTGTCTTTTATAATTTACTATCAATGCCCAGTGAGCAAATTTATACAAATGCTTAATTTTTTGCTTAGTTACTGCCTTCAGTTGAAGGTTTTTCAGGGTTGATTTTAAATTGCGAACAAGTGTGACAGTAGCAGTGCTTTTATTTTTTATGTGGACAAAATATGCAGTAAACTACTCTAAATGAACACAACTATGCTGAAACTCTGCTCTCTCTGAACAAAGAAACCCAAATGAGTCCTGTACTAGAAGCAATATAATCACAATAGCACGAAGCTCCTTTTATGTTGACTCAGTTGAGAAAATACAACTGTGTAAGAATAGTGTAACACCTAAATTGAGTTGTCTACCTCTTCGCTGAACGCAGAGTCAATCATGTGACTTTTAAGGATCTAGTAATTTTTATGCTGAAGTAGAAAACAACAGTTCTGGTAGCAGAACTGCCTGTAAAATCTTAATTAAGATTTCTTCAATGTCCATTGCTTTCTTGTATACCAGTATTATACAAAGACAGCAAGAGAGAAAATGCATTAATGAATGTTCTTTGGAACAAAAGTTTCTCTAATGTTCCTTAAAATATTTGCTGTTCAGAAAACAGAACTAGAGAGAATGGAGCTGTAATCTAACAAAGATGACAGATGTTAGTTTTGGAACATTCTCTATCCTTTTGGAAAAGTTGGAAATTCACCTTACACATCATTAAAAGAGGGTATCGTGGTTTGGTAGGGCTTGTGAGGTTTTGCTGGGGTTTCTTTGTTCGTTTGATTTGGGTTTTTTTACTGTCCAGATTAAGTTTTTTGTTCTAATATTCACTAACATAATTATCAGTGGTGTATTCACTCACTTTTCTCACGTTGTGAACCCTGTACTCCATTTCAAAAAACCCCACCTCACTGAATGCAGTGCTTTACATATATACACCGTCTTTTAGCCAGGGATTTCTTTTCGTTCTACAAGCATTTGCTGTTTAAAAGTTGGAAACCAGTGCAGTTATATACAAATATAAAATGATTCTGCAAAAGTTACTCTTTGAAGATCTGGAGTTTAATAGATTCTGTATGTACCACTGTAGCATGAACTCAGTATAGTTCTGTTTGGCAGCAGTAGAACTTTTAAAGCTCAGGAGGTTGTCTCAAACTACAATGTATATCTTGTATATTTTACATATGTGTGTATATATGTTACAGTATTATAATTACAGTGCTAAAAGCTCTAAACTTTAGGCATGGCTCAAGACAGATGTCAGAATCTAATCATTGCACATGCTAAACTGTGGTGGTATAGTTGTCACTGGTGAGTTATCAGTAAGAGGAGTCGTACAGTTTCACCATTTAGCCATACTGGAAGGCCAGAAAAAAGACTTTACAAAACTGTTGCAGAGATCCTGTCTGATCATCACAGTTCCTTGGGTTTTGGGATGCTGAAGGGTTCAATCACTAAGAAATACCTTTTGCATAATGTGAGATACTCTGGCTGTCCTTGTCTGCAGTGACTACCACCATGTTAAGTACAACAGTTTGGTAAAGATAATCTAACCATGGAACCATGGAATCAACTGTAGAGCTAGATCCATATTACAAAGATACCTCAAGTTAGCTCGACGTTTGATGTTGTGAAGCCAAATGAATGGTCCAGATTCAAACTGGTACCAAACTGGTACGTCGTCTGCTCCAGTCTTCCCCTTTTTGGCAATTCTCTCATCATTTTTTTTGGTAATGGTTTTGGTTCACCAGTAGGACCTTACACAACAGTACAGCAATACCAAACTAGACATTGCCTAAATGTGCTAACCTAACCAGCCTGGATAACATCAGACTTGAAGGCTTGACTTTATTTCTATGGGGAAGCTACTGTCTGCTGTCACAGCCTTTCCCCTGGCACACGGGGTGAATTCCTGAATTTTTATGCTGTTTGGTGGAGGGTTCTGTTCATGTGTGAAATATTAATTAGCTGTTATTATTCAGTTATTTCCTTTAAAATATTTTATTGTGTGTTAATGAATACCAATCTCACAACAGCCACACCTTCTTATTCACTAGGTGTGATGTAAGCACGAGGCTAGTGTTTTTTAAACACAAAGTAGTAACTTGTGGCTTTCTCCAGATATTAGCTAAGTTCATTTAAATACATTTGGGGTAACATAGGAAGCATTAGTCTACTTAAAAGCTTATAGTCCTTTGAAAATATTTGCAGTCCCATTCAGTATGTGAATGAAGTCCAACCAGTAGACTTTTTCTGGTGTTCCACAAAATAAATCTATTGTCTCCACTCTTACCAGCATGCTAGGAGTTTCATTTCCCGTATAAAATGGATTTCTAGCTCATGACATGATTATAATTCTTGTATAAATGGTTAGCTTTTATTGGGAAGGTAGTTCTCAGTTTGGAGAAATATTTTTTTCCCTTGCTGCTAAAATTATTGAGGTGGGAGTTTGCAAGAGAGAAGCTTCAGTATCAGAACTTAAACTAGGCAAAGGGCTAAAAATGCATCTTAAGGACCATTAGTCAGAATAATTTGGGATGACAGTAACCAAGGTTGTTTTATATATGCAGTTCATAAAATAGCAAGTTGGTTTCTTTAGCTGGGAAAAATACCTGAAGGGGTATGTTTTTGCTGCAGTTGCTAGGGAGCAGCTTATACTATATCTGTGGGATATAATGGGAGTCATGTGTGTAACGCACTATGCTGATAATTTATCTCAAGGTGGTTAGAGCTGAATATTACACTGACAGAGCGCACCTCATTGTACAAAATAAGATGATGATATGGATGCTGTTAGTAATACTAGGTGACAGAGCCACTGAGGTATACAAGGTGCAGTACACATGTCAGTAGGCTGTCAAGGGCCTGTCATTCCTGCATGATTCATAAGTAGGTGGGGCTGAGATTAGGTGAGCAGAAAATTAAGACACTGACTAGATGGGAGGGAAGAACAGACCAGATGAGAAGAAAAACCTATATTTTGATCTGTTTGAAAGATCTGGGAATGAACAAGGTGCTGAGAATCCCAGGTCACGTATTCTTTTTAAGACAAGCTCATTGACTGGGAGTCTGCGTTGCCAGGGGTATGTTGTTTGACAAAATGAGGATGGGTAAATCGTAGGGAGATCTGACTGGCCCTGCTCCAAAGTGAAGTTACCACTACATTTGGAAAAACAGCTGCTTAGCTATGAAATGTCAACATCTTTAATACAAACCTTTATAATTACTTGGTTATATAAGTTCATTATTTTCTTTCAGAATCTCTCAAATTGCAATTATTTTGGTTGAAAACACAGCCATAACGATTTGGTATTATTAAAACTGTAAATGTAATACATAAATTATACAACCATAACACTGATTTCTTATTTTTGTAGCATTAAGCATTTCCTCAAATTATCAAATATTGCTAAAGGTTTCAGTTTTAATATATTGAAAATGTCACAAATATTTTTCTGTTCTTGAATCAATACAGTTCTACTGTCTTGAAGCTTAAATTAATTGCTTTACTCCTTTGAGCACTGGTGCAAGTTTTTCTCACATACTGTACACAGAGATTGAATGTGTTTTCCTCAGCACTTACTGTATTTGTTCAAAGTGAATTAGAAAATCAAAAAAGTTAGGAACTCTCTTTAATTAGATGATTAAAGAACCCGACAAGCAGTGTGATGTTCAGATGAAAATGAAAGGTATTTCTTAGCATTTTTAGGCTGTGACAGAATTCAGATAGGGTGCTAGTTGTGCTGTGCAGTTAAACTGCTACAAAAGGGTTTGCAGTCTCTTGAAAATGTTGTATGGCATGTGTTTATAGTTCTCAACCAATTTTATCTTTCCAGGCTCAGCTGCCTCACCTTGAAGGATGCTTTCAATAAGTAATCTTACTGTAAGCTGTCTGAAAACGTGATGTTATTCCTAACAACAATTTGAAACCCATTGGACTTGGCCTTCACAGAACTTTGTGAGCAGATTCTTCACTAATTCATACTGTCAAAATGCATCTGAAGTTAATGAATTTATGACTGTGTACACTAGCCAAAGCTTTTCCCAAAAAAACCTTCATAATCTGCTTTTGTGGATTACTAACTTCTCCAACCTTTTCTAAATGTTAGAGGGGTTTTGGTTTTTTTTCTTTTCCACTCAGCCTTTGGGTATTTGACTCTTCCTTTTAGCCTCCTTCTAACAGTTTAACTTCTGTAATTTTTTTCATAAAGGTCCAATATTTTTTGCCCAAAGAGATCTTTTGGCATTGAAGCAACATGTCAGATTGATTCCAAAGGCTCTGTTCACTGTTCAGACTTTGTGTGATGCCTTCTTTTGGATAGATTTTTTCCATGTCCATTGTACTGAGGAACAGTTTCTTAATTTCAGAAATGCTCCTTATTAAATAAAATGCAGAAGCCTTACTCTAACTTTTTATATTTTTATATAATAGGTTTCTATGTGGCTTGTATTATCATAAGTTTTAATTATTGTTACATACATGGTTTTCATTTAGCTGTTTGGGTTTGCTTTTATGAACGAAGCATGTAAAACGAATCATTCAAAAGAAAAAAGGACTGTACACTGTAGTTGCTGTTGTATATAGTTCTCTACTATCCCACCTTTGTTCTAATTTACTTCTGAAATACCATAATAATATTTCCAGTATTAAGACAAAGAAGAATGTTTTATAAAGAAACAGTGTAACTTCTGGAAACTTTTTTGGTCTATCTTCTAAAATATGAAGTACATTATTGCTATTCCTCTTTTCCTCCCAGTCAATTTAACTGTTCAGACCCAGACAATGAGCATGGGCAACACCAAGGGAGAGTCAAATACTTCTGCTTTCCTTCATCCAGTGAAAACGTCTATGTGTTTTTTTTAAAGTATCTACTGTTGCAAATCTTCCTAATTTCTTTCAGTTGAAATAGTTCATACTTATAACAAGATTGTTGTTTTATTACTAGTAATGATCCTAATACTCATACAAACTGTTTCTTAAAAACCTTGAGAAGTCTGTGTAAAAACCAGCTAGGACTAAAAGATTCTTATTATGCATTCTTTCTGAAGTGTTAGTGCTGCTGGAGCTGTAAGAGAACCATTAATTGTAGTTGATTTTGTTGTTTGGCGTTTTTCAAATCTTCTCTCCTGCCCTGGATAATGACTATTTTATTTAATAGCAGATTGGAAGAGAAGTTTTGGGTCAGCTGCAACCTTTTTGTGTTATAGTGTGCTCTCCAACTACCTTAACTCTGTGGAAGGGGTTACAATTTGTTTTTATGAACCTGAAGCAGAGGATTTGATGCAAAGTACTGGATCCGAATAGTCAATGTCTTATGGAAAGAAGGGGCAAAACTTGGAAAATAAATCTAGAACTGGATTATGAATGTTTAAATGACAGTGGTATTTACAATGTGCAAAACCCATCCCATCTGGATCTTTGGGCTGTTTAAATCAAAATCTGTCTATTTTTTGCTGAAGTCCAGCACTAATTTCTTAGCATCTTTTTGTGAAACTAGAAAAAATTTTTGTTTTCTTATTTAAAAAAACAAACCCCATTCAGTCTGTAAATGCCAGGTGAGTTCTCAGATGTTTCCAGAGGTCATATTCAGTCTTTTATAATGAAATATTATTTTTGGTTTATGCCTGTGAAGGAAGATGTGATTTTTAGCTAAATATCTCTTCATGAGGGGCATTTATAGCAGGTTGCAGTCAATTGATACTCTGCTGGAGTTAGTCCTGGTAGTTATATTCGCAGAAGTCTGTTACAGCAACATAGTTTAATTTCAGAGATAGCCATATGACATTACAAAATGGAGTATCTTTCAGAGAGTCACATTTCATTGTAGAGCCTATTATTTTTAGTAGTACTATCTATAATAGTATTACATATCATGTTATTATTACAGTATTCTCCTTTACATGTATATGACTTGGATGCTTTTGTGTAAGGCAGTGTAAATGTGAAAAAGGACAACAGCCCCTTCTCCAAAGCACTTGAAGTTTGCCATTAATGATTCAATCCACATTAGATTTTATAGTTTTATAGATTTATAAGTTTTATAGGATATGTGTGAATTTTTAATTTTTGCCGTAAAGAAAAAACGTTTAAGGGAAGGGAAATATCTTCTAGTAAGCTGTATTTTTACAGACTTTAACTCCATATATGATGGGCTTGTTGACAATCCACTGATTTCTCTCTACCTTGGAAGATCTCTTAGGTCAACTGAGAATTCAGGGTATTATAACGGATATAAAATTTGTAAAGTCAACATGATTAGTGATGTCTTGCAGACTGTCTGCAAATTGTCTTTGAAGTTCCAGTATTTTTCATTTTTAAATACCACTTCAAGTTGATGAGAATAAATATTCTAAAACATTACTAGTGGGAAAAGGATGTAAAATAAGCACATTAGCAGTAACCTGTTTTGTACAGTAGCTACCTATTAAATTGATATTTGCATGTGCTAGTAAAGTATATTTATATTTTGTGGAGAGTGAAAAGGCTCATCCATTTGTCAGTCTTGCTTGTGTGAGTCTGTGGAAGGGGGAGGGAAGTTGGTTTTTGTTTGGGGTGGGTTTTTTTTCCTTTTTTTTAAAAGGAATTACACTTTGCACAAGATTGGGATTGTGAGGCCCTGCAGAGGAAAAGCAAATAGTAATAGTAGTGTGTTCCAATTTTATCATTCACTGTACTTCTTGTTGATTTTGTTGGAAACAAAATCAACTAGGCTTTGGCACTGAGCTGTTATAACTCAGATATTTACAGGAGGCAAAATGAACATCTGTGAAATCTCTATTTCCAGAGCAGCAGTCACCCAAATTGTAGGCACTTATATGCAGATCTTGAGCCCTCTCAGGGAAATGTTCAGAAATTTGAGGTGTGGCATAGAAAAAATACTGGAATACTGCTTCTGCTCCCTTAATCTTTATAAATATCTACAAACAATATCTACGGATATGTAGCTTGTTTGGCTGCAAGGGTAAATTGAACAGTGTTGGGCTGATAAAACCTGGATCAACAGTAATAGTCAGGGAATAACAGTCAAGAGTTGCCATAGTGTGATTATGCCACTGGCATAACTCTTGTACCTGAGCAATGACTGGTGTTCAGCTATTTTGGTTGGTTTACACCACATGCATACAATTCTTAAGTGTCCAGAGAGAGTGATTTTGTTACTAGTAGAGTAATTCAAAGCTGTAATTTCAAGTTTAAATTCTGACTCATTGTCTTTAATGCCATATATTCTATATTCTTAATGCTACACTATTACTGATGAACCTACAAAGTTTGCAATCAAACTATATTCTTCATGCAGACAGCAGCGAAACTGCAAACAAAATCATGCAAGTTTGTATGAGTGTACTGGTGGACAATATTCAAAATATGAAAAAAAGAAATAATTCATGAGTTTGCTTTTGGCTTGTGTACCAATGGGGTAAGGTTATGTAACTTTTTAGAAGCACTGGCATTTAAGCTGACAGTACATTTCATCATTCATCATGGGCATCAAGTTGGTGAAAACAAAACATCTTCAAGTGCTCATTTTATTTTTGTAGTATACTCATAATCAGGATGTAGTCTCTTTTCTCATGTGCTAACCACACACACATCTCTCTTGTGATGGCATCTTTCTTATCGCAGTATATTTAAACTGTTTTTATTAGATGAGCCCTCATCTTGTATAAAGTCCTCATAATTTCTGTATGATTTAAGTATGTGAGGTGTCAGAATTCAGGTATTGCAACTGAAGCAGGATGTGAAGAATTCTGAATTCTGATAATGCCAGTTATTAAGAAAAAGTGTTTTGGAATAAAATAGGTTTGGGTTGTTATTTCTGGTTTTTCCCCCCGAGTGATTTCCAAGGTAAGTAAAAGAACAAGAAAGGCATTTCTGGGATTTTTAGAAACAGAAATCGAGGCTCACTTAGCATAAGTGAAAAATTTGTGCTTAGTCTATCATAACCTCTGTTGAAGGGCCTTTCCCTGAAATATGATCATACAATGCCTATTTTTATCTTCCAGTCATATTGCAAGATAACTGATTTCTGTATTTCAAGTCTTTAGCCATACAAAGCTATACAAATCATAGAATATCTAGGGAAGGAACCTGTAGTACCAAAAATCTAAACATTTAAAGACATAAGGGAACTATGGAAAGAAATATTAGTCATCAAAGGGATTTTTGTAGCCATAGTGGATACTAGCTTTAGTCTCTTTGAAGGGTGAATATATAAACCCAAAATCTGTAACAGGGAAGACTAATTTGAAAACATGTATTATCCATTTATGAGTTATGTTTATACAGACAGACCTGAAATTAGTGAAAGTGGTACAACCAATGTTCATTGGAAGAACTGTGGTGTAATTAGAGCTTAATCTTCAAACAAGCTTTCTCCTTCCCAATAAAGCATTTGTTCCTCTCTTCTGCCTGGAATAGTTTGAGGTGCACTAAACCCAGGTAACACCTGCATGTTTGCAGAAGGCTGAATGAACTGTACGATGCTCAGAGACATGGACTGGGGGAGGGAGGATTCTTCTCTGCTGTTCTGCGTTGCACCCACGGGCTAGGCCTAGAAGCTGTTTCAAGCAGGCAGCACTGTAGCTACTTGAGGATGTAGCCTTAAAGCAGTGTACCTCTACATTGCAATTTATGTAGTGTATGTGTTTAAATATACATTAAACAGTTTGGTCTTGCTGTGCAGAAGTGATCCAGAGGTACTGAACAATAGTGAATTGTCTTATTCTGCCATTGCACCCTTAATTTTCACTACAGTGTTTACCCCAGCATTTCCGCCCAACTTTGGAATGGCTATAAATTGGTTATGCAAGTTGTAAGACAAAGGAAAGTATCTACAGGAGTGAGACAAAATAGAAACTTCAGTGAATCACAGCCAAGGTCCAACAATGCTGCTGCTAGCAAATATTCCACTATTGCTGCTCAGCAAGCAAATGTTACATTTCAAACATTATTTTTAACTCATTAAAATCCCTTGGTCCCTCACAGCTCTATTTTCTGACAGAAAAGATGCTTCTACTGTGTAGTTCATTTAATTTAGATAATCCTAGCAAACGGATTGTGCAAGAAAGACCGAGTGTTGTTGTCGCTAGACATCTTTCTCATGTTTGTGTATGGTTTCACATTACATTAGCAGAGAAATTTTTCTGGATCATTCGGCTTAGACAAAATCAACAATATAACAGAATGGGAAATAATACTTAGAATTAAATTTTTGGCATAGCTGAACATACATTAAAAATGCTTCCATCATAGTATGTCTAAAACTTGATGTATTTAATGTTGTATCATTCTACATACTAGCAATTCAATTGTTAACATACTGGATCTTGAGATGTACACTGAAAACTGCTTTCCATCAAGGGCTCTCAGGGAGTCACCTATGAAGTTACAGACCACAGTAACTTTGCACATGACTGGCAAAAGCTCTTTGCCATCAATCCGTCCTGGCTAGACCCTTCTGGTGAGTGTGGCAGTAGGAGCTACAGGTTGTCTCCAACTGTGTGGGGATTGAAGTGAGGTTGGCCAAAACAGGTAGCTGCATTCCAGTCCGTAAAGAGGAATTTAAGCTGAATTGTGTTAAAGCTGGTTAGTGTCAGTCTGCCCAGGGACTTACCCCCTGTTCTTCCCTACCCACATATTAGCTACTGTTTTTTAGAGCCACAGACCTATGTAAGAAAATCTTTCAATGACACTTACAGTAAGTCTGAGCAGACTGACTAATGAGCAGCTTCCTTCAGCTTGCTGCATTGTAGCATCAGGTTTTGAACCATGACTAACTCCAGTTACCAGCTATAAGGACAGTTAGTCAGGCATGAATTTAATGATATTGCTGAGTTCTCCTTAATGCAACTCTTCAAATGTAAGTAAAGTTGCAGGAGTTGCACTGCAAGCCAGTTTTGTTATGATGGTGCCCTTTGGTAGATGTCCTATGTTCCTTTGGGAATGAAGCTGAGAACTGTGGGGTGGTTGTCTTTTTGGTTTTGACTGGTGAAGGTACCTAAATCTGTAACAATCACTGTCATCTTAATTTAACAGTTGCTTTTAAAAGGAAAGTAAGAAGGCCCAACCAGCAACTACATCATTTGTTATTCTTGCAGATTCTGGAGATGCTGAACAGGCGTCACATCTTTTGTTGTAGGGTTTGGGGTTTTTTTAGCTGCCAACTAATTTTAAGGAAACTTGTGATCAGCATTTCCTTGATGATAAATGGAGCAGGTAAACAACTAAGAGCTCTGTCTGCTCTTCTGAAGAGTGGGACCAGTCAGATTGACAGTATCCGCAAACAGTGCAGTTGTTTGTACTTTCCTACTCTCCTGCTGCTGTGTTTGGTATCATAAGATACGGGGTCAGGATGGAACACCAAAATTAATCATTCCAAGACCTTGATGAATAGGGAAGGGGATTTTGTTGGCCTGTTTTCTAAATACAATGTGATGCAGTACAAGGATCCTTCAGTAGCACTGTATAGGGGATCCTTTCTATGCCTGCATTAGAGAACCGGAAAGGCAAGGTAAATGACAGAGAGTTCCTGCTTCCCTTTCCTAGGACAGAAGATTGGCACAGTATGTTGATTAAAATGGTGAGACCTTGCAGTCAAAAGAGAGGCCTCTGAACCCATGAACATGTCATATGCGTTTGTCCATACTGTATGCTTTGTGTCCATGTGTCTGGCTGGTGGACAACCTGAAGACCACCTACATGCATGAATTTAATGCCCTAATGTGTTTTTTCGGCCACACCTGACAGGCAGATAGTAGCCTTCTTAGAAGGTGATTTGTCCCAAACATTACAAGGGGTTTCTGTGATCTGATCTGGTATGTTCTAGACATTTGAAACATAACAAAAGAACTGCACTAAATATGTGTTCTATAGTCTTCATGAATCTGTTTGGATTTAGAGCCCCCTAGAATTAAAAAAACAAAAGCATATCTAATAAAGATACGCCTCTGTGATAACAGCAGTTTAATTTTGCATTGGTTTTCACCAAAATCAGTGGTCCTCCAGATTATTACTTCCAATTTAAACTCTAAATTACTGTTAATACCAATTAAATTTACAATTACTGCTCTGCCATTTGCAGTCTTTGTTACACATCTGAAGACAGAAAAGGTGGTTATGAAATACTGGTATGGTACAGGATTCCTTGGCCTTGCTGCCAATCCTTTATCAACTGACGTGCAAAACCTGGCGGGGCGCAGTTGGGCTTCTGACCCTTTGAGAAGGGCATCTCCCTTTGACAGACCAAGCTGTTTCAAACCACAAGTCAAGAAACAGTGTTAATAGGTGTGAAAAGCAGCTACCTGCAGACCATAGCCAGCAAGAAAAAGATTAAGGCAACAGGCAGACAAGCAGTAGGGCAGAGAAAGGAAGAAATGAAGAAACAGTGATGCAGCTGCTATTTGGTTACTAGTAACTGCACCTAAAACTAATTGTCCTGTATAGAAAGCTGAAGGAATTAGTCATTAGATTATTTTGGAACCCCTCAAAAAAAACCTTGGGAAAGCTATCTATTGCTTTCTACCTCTGGATTTAACATGTGAATCATTTCAATGTAATTATTTTTATTTATTCCTGAACACTGGAGTACTTTGTGTAGCACAGACATCTTTATAGAGAGGAGATGAAATTGCAGTTGATGCATGGATAAATGTCTAAAATATACTGTATGATGTTAAGCATTCAGAGACTATATAGTATGTCCAAACCATTTTTTTGTACAGAATGTTAAGAGCTTAGTATACAGAGACTATGATGATGATTGATATCTATAGGAGGTGGAATAACACAGCTAGCAAATACTAAGAATGATCCTGTTCAAGTCCAAGGAATTCTGAGCCTCACTAATTTGGGGGGAGGGGGCAACACGGGAAGTTTCTACCATTTTTATAACTTTGTTCTTCATATGTATGTCCTGGCCTATCAGTCAGCTTTCTATAAGTGAAGCCAGCTGGCAGGTGACACTGCAGTTTATCAACCACCAGTAAATAAAATGTTATACTCTAGAAAAATTCAATTCCCAAAGCCCAGCCCTAAAAATCAATAAAGCTTCTCCTTCAGCTAAAGCATTTCTTATGAACATTAAGTTTTTTAATACAGCATTTCTCCTCACCTTTCTTAAAAACACATATTAAAACTAAACCCAAATTAAAACCAAATCAAAATTAAAAGCTATGGAAACTATAGGACTAGAAACTACAAATCTGGTTTTAATTTTCATAGATATTAAACTGGTTTTTCATTGAGATTAACAAATAAACTCATCTAAAATCAGTAAGGATGCAAAAATTTATTATGCGTCCTTAAAAACTAAAACCATGTTTCGAGTTTTAAATAGTTACAGTAAACCCTTATTCTCACTTTCTGAAGCTCCTGTTCCCAAATAAAACATCACAAGACCAGTTACTCTGTTGTATAGGATTTTACTGAATTAAGGTGTCTCATAATACGCCTAATAGTGCTATCATTGTCAGTCAGTACTCAGCTGTGGTTTAGTTTGGAATATCAAAGTATCAAGAAGTAATAAAATCCAAGTTAATCTCCATTAGTATTTACATCTTTCTCTTTAAATATTTTGATGCAGTCTCACTCAGGAGATGGCAGAGAAGGAGTATGAGCAGTGCAGCCATGGAGGCAAAGGAGTCTGTGCAAAGAATCTGAAGTTCACATAAGCTGCCAGACAGTGCAAATGCCTTTTCCACCCGCTTCCAGCACCTTTGCTTGTTCTGAAATATTTTCTTAATAGGCTCGGTTTAGTTATCCAAATACTTATCTGGAACAAATGCAAACCCAATTCTGCTATCTTGTAGCAGAGAAAAATTTAATTGGCCTCTGACAACCTAAGCTTTTGAAAACTTTAATGTCTTTGGGCTCTTGTTTAAATGGTTACATTCTAGCTAAGTCTTCTAATGAAAAGCACTTGCTTTTCCATCTAAGAAATCTAAGGAGAATCAGTGTATCAAAGCTAAAAATGCTTTAACAGATTATATAAACTCTCCTGGTGCTGTGGTTATATAAAATTAAATCTTCTGGAATTCTGTGTTTCACCCTCTATTTCTGGCCAGTGACATCTGTAGTCTCCAGTGTTGCAGTTTTGGTCTCAAAATTACTGAAGTAGTCAGGCTGTTTTCTATTAACTTTTAGGGTATTACTCATTTGATGCATTCCCCTTCTTTCTGATCTTTCCCAATGGCCTCTAGAGCTTTCTACCTCAAAGAGGTTCCTACAGCTTGCTGTTGGTGCAAACTGAAGCATTCAACCCTTCATGGAGTCAATGGAGTATTAATATATCAATATAACAATAAAAATAACTTTATTGTATAAACAAGCTTAAAAAGATTCGGTGACCTTCATTGATAGACATTAGATGATTAATTGTCCATTTGCTCTGTATTCTGTGTACAGAGTGAATTGTATTACTTTCTAATTCCACCCTTTTCTTCAGAGAAGCCTGTGCATATCTCTGAGGAAATATCTATTCAGACCCTGTTGCTTCAACCCTCCTCTGAGATGAACCACCACATCTTAAGACTAACTTTGAATGTAATCAATGTATTACAAGAAATAGAGAAATACCCATATGGAATACTAACACATTGCTATGTTGGAGAGCTGATGTCCACTAACACGTTTTTGCTAAAAAAAACCCACCATAGGTAATATAGCAAGGAAAGAATGTATTTTGTTCATGAGTATGCAAATAAAAAACGTGCTTGAATTTGAGGGATTTTGTTTAGGTTTTTTGTTTTTTAAACTGGGCTGCTTGAGTACTCATAGGTTTCTGGATGGGTCTAATATAGTACTCCTAATACTTTAAAAGGTTATGGGGCACATTTTCAATGGGAAAGAATTATTATCCCCCTATCTTGAAAATAAATCAGATAGATAAACTTACTTGATCTAAGATGAGATGTAAAAATATCTCCAAGAGAAGATTAAATTAAAAGAAATCATCATCAGATAAGACCCAGAAGTAATCTCAGATCTATGTGTTGGAATTGAGCCCATTCACTAAATTAAAAAATTTGGGGTAACATTCATGTGTTTCTGACAGTTACATTTTGTTATCTTACAGCTGAACATCAAGAAGGACATTATATTTTGATATATTTGGTAATATTCAATAGCTAGAAATATATTGAAGCTTATATTTCTAAGTAGCATTAACTGGGGGATAACTGCCAAGAATTCTGCCCAGTGTGTGGAACAGCCTGTTTGGGGGTTTGCTTTTTGTCAGCTTTCTCTTTATGCTATAGATGAAAAATAGTTTTCACTAAGGGAAATGCAGAAATATAAGGAAGAACCTGAAAGTCAAGAGAACTTTTTCCCAGTTGTTTTTGCTTGTCTGCCAGTAGGATTTATTTTTCTCTACTGAGTAAGGTTTTACAGGCACCGGGAATAAAGTACAGCATTTTTTTGTGGTCCCACTCGGAAAACCAGTTTCAGTGTGCTGCTGAGAGAATCCATCGCTGGCCCTTTTTTCCACTCAAGCTGAAGCCTACTTGGTTTTGGCTTGCTCACCTGCTAGCATGCGGCAAGCCTCCCTGCAGTCTATGACTGAATGACTGTCCCTGGCTTACACAGCAGCAGAAGCTACTCCTGTCCTCATACACACCTGCAAATTACCAGTCTGTGTTCAGAATTTATCTTTTCTGTAAATAGTTTTCATTTCAAAGCTGTTTTTGTCACTGAGTCTGACTTTTATTGATGGTAGCTAATTGTTACGGCAAATGAACTTGCTGTTGGGAACAAATAGTGTTCCAGCACCTCTGGAAACAATACCATGTAACACTGTGGTGTGTTTGGGTAAATTCAGGACATGAAGCTGAGGGTCTGTCTGGTTCTAGCTAGCTTCTAAGGATAAAGGTTCCCTAGTTCCTTAGCTTTCTGAAAAATAGTTTGCCTACGTTGGAAAAAGGAAAAGCTATCAGGAAAACATACACAGCTTTCTGTTTTGGAAGCCTATGGAAAAGTGAAACTAATTTGTTTTGCTTGACTTCTGGATGATAAAATAAATACTGTAATATATTTTTTAAAAATAATCATAATTCATTCTTCACCGAATGATAATATTGGTGCACAAAAATGAGGACAGCGGTATTGCATGTGCTTTCCCCTAATACTGTATTTGCTTTATTCTATCATAATTCCCATGTTAATGAAATTACTTGCATGTTAACAATAAGCAGAAAAATAAGGACCCTTCTACCATTAGAAAATCTACAGCATTGTCTAACAAGATCTTTTTTTTCCCCTCTCACTCAGCTGAGAGGGAGTCAGTCTGTGATGAGGCTCATTGTTTTTACGTTTCCTAAAAAATAGCGTGCATAGAAGGTTTAACTTACTGAGCTTGAAACCATGTGTGACTGCAAACATTGCCACAGTAACCTTCCTAACATCAGTTATGGGTGGGGGGGACAGTCAACACCTATTACCTCATCTTCCTCATTGGCCCCCACCCCAGGCCGGCTGAGGTTTAGAGCTGGGAACACAGAGGCCAGCATTCAGCTACATTCTCACGATGAGGTGTGAGTCCCAACCAAAGCCAGCACAAACAGTGAAAAAAGGGGGAATTTGTAATAACGATGAGAGAGAGGGTATTGACAGTCTGACACGACAAATCCTTGTTTGCAGTGGGAATGACTTGCAGTTAGCATATAAGGTCAAGCAGAGGATGTTTCCTATCCAAGGCATCATCAGCTACAAAAAATATTGCTACTTCACTCCTAGACACTCAACCTTGTCATCCACACCTGCCTTTACCATTTTTCCCTGATACAAATCTGACCTTTTTATTCTTGAAGCCTGTGTGCTAACTGTACGCATGTATATCCTCGGCAAAGAAGGCAAAGGCAGGGAATGTGAGCTTCTATTAGCTAAACAAACATTTAAATAACTAAACAAAGCAGCCAGTTCCTTAGTTTGTTCCATAAGGTATTCTGCCAAGTAAATAGCTTATTCTTGACTGTATTCATAGCTATCTCACCAAGGAAGGTTCTACAATAAGATCTAAAAGATGTGTATAAATATATCAGTACGTATACAAATATATCTCCAGTATTTTATTCTTGGATTTGCCTTTGTGCTATTCCTGAATCATCCCATCTGTGGTCTGCATCTACTCATGCAGGGATGTACCAAAGGTCAGTGATTTCCAGGGGAAGGTCAGGCTGTGTTACATTGAGTAGGGAAGACGACTGCTTCTGTTATGCATGCCCCAAGGATAATTCCTCTCAGAGGAGGCATGGAAGAGGTTCATGGATTTCTTGGCGTTAATTTCTAACAAAGAGGTGAAGTTTTGATGCTCCCTTTCAGCCTTGAATTGGCTAGCTAAAGAAGCATGGTGCATTTGAACTCTCTCCAAAATCACTTGAGGTGATCCACCCCAGATTGGTAGCAAAATGTCATAACCTCCTTGGGTATGTAACAACCCAACTCTCTGTATTAATTACATAAAGTGGCACTTTTTACTCCACTCTTACCAAACCTATCCCCTGACACTCATGTGAAACAAACACTTTTACACCTTTTAATTCCAATTACACTCTGAAGGGTGAAGCATGGCAGAAGTTTAATTCACTGTCGCCTTTTTTTCTCCCTGAAAGCTTCAGTGAGCCTGCAGAGAATGCAGGGAGACTGTGCAAGTTCTTACTGTACCTTTAATCTACTAAAAGAATCCTTTTCTTAGTAATAATATATGTGAAAGAATGGGCTTCAATGGGCTGATTGGTTCTAGGTGCTCTAACCATATGCCTCAAATGATAACAATGAAAGCAGTTTTTTTAGGGATAGGAGTAAGAAAAGAATGTATTTAATATGTTCTTTTAAAAATAACTTCATATCCATTCATTTTATGGGAACTTATTTAATCACACACTTTTAATAGGTATTCAGTTTCTGCACTAATCTAGGATTTTGAGGTTTTGTCAAACCATCCCTGCTGTACCTTTGTCAAGCATAGTTTGAATGAAATGCCTGCATAGAAAGTACGAGACACTAAGGAAGAAAGAAAGCCACACCAAAAATAAAATAATAAAAAAAAAATCACATATTATATTGTAATATAACATATTGCACAATGAAACATAAAGAAAGCTCAGTGATTTTTCAGTGTAGTCTCCTGGCGCTCAACCTTCATCTGTGTCATACCTGCTATAACAGTGAATTAAAATAAATTCATTTTCAGTTTTCATTGTTTGTTGTGTTCTCTCTCCATCTACTTAACTTATTTATTGTTATTGGGTTGACTTCCATGAGGCTTTGATGAATTTGGTGGAAAAGACAGCATATGTTCAGGCTTCTTATCTTTTTAAATAGGGAGTAGATTACTGGAAAGAATGGGAAGGTTATTAAATATAAATTGACATAGCTGTAAATGGAACCTGTAAGCTCATTCTGAGATGTCTTATTGCATCAGTTGAATTTTGCGTAATGTAAATCAAAACATATGGAAATAAAGTACAAAAGGAAAATTAAATTCTTCAATTTTTCAACTTTTTAAAATAAATGTTTCATTCTTAGTAGAGAGCCAGAGCACCTTCCCTTCACAATTATAAACAAAAAGCAACAAAAATTAGTCTGAGACTGGATGAGGATCCTGGGAAAGGAGTCTGGAGCCAGAGGGGTGGAGGGCATGAGGTACACATGAGGGTGACAACTCCATGAAATGAAATGTGTGTGTGTGTGTGTGGTATACATGCACATAATCTGAAGGAAGGACAGAGATTAAACAGGAGAGGCAAGAGATCATTAAAAGATTGATGGAAGGCAAGTGTGTAGAAAGTAGAGTTAAAAATAACTCAGCAAGGAGGTTACAAATGAAACTTGAAGGTGTTGGGATGTGTTTCCTAAGCAGACTGATGCTACTCTGCAGGCGAGAGCTGTGCAAATGTGATGACAAGATGGGAGTGAGACCAAGGAGGAAACAAAGCAGAAGTGGGCAGACAGCCCACAAAAGTGGGTTATTTTTGAAAATGACAAAAGTCAGATTTGCAAGCTGAGTCAGCATCATCACTTACCTAAATACATGCTCTTAAAAGCTCCCAGGAACCTGACATTAAGCTTTTAACTTGCATGTTGTATCAATATAAGCAATAACTCAAACTTTTAAATGTTTATTTTACAATCAACATTTCAGCTAAGCCAGGTGGATCCTACAGACAGGTAAATAATTTGTTGGCTTTCACAATACAAAGGTTTTATGCTTGCGTAGTATTATTAATCACTGTTTATGATCTTAACACTATTCATAGTAGACCTATGCTTCTGGATAGTAGTTTTGTTAGCTAGAAGTGATGCAAACACTGACAATGTATTCTGTCCTTTTCAAGTTTTGTTTCTTTAGTAGCAGAATAGTAATAACTAAGGATGAAGTCTATAGCACATTTACCAGACAAATAATTTGAAATGGCTGCTCAACCCTTTTGATGGCTTTCTTTGCACCACAACATAAAAACACTATTCTTTCGTTGGGCAGACTAAATAACTGTAGTTCAATAATTCATAAGCTGAGCACAGGCTGATGTAGGACACTGTGCATGTGAACTGCTAGAGAGAGCGATGTGGCCCCAAAGCATCCCCTGTGATGGAGTACAGCCCAGGGCTCTGAGTCATTGCCTTGTGCTGCCTTGTGCCACCACTGCTGTATTGCCACCAAACCTGAGCTGGCTCTGTGCCAGCCAGATTTGTGCCTTTCGCTTCTCATTCCAGGGCTGGACTATTTACATCAGGCCTGTATGAAAACCATAGAAATAATGGAAGTGTACAGAATATAAAGATCTCACGAAAGTGTATTAAAACAAATTATTGTACCTGTGATTTTGAAGACATACAGAAAACATGTTTCTGTAAGCACCAGGAGAACTTGTAGTTGAATATATGTAATCTGACAATATGCAGCATTTGTAGAATTACAGCTGGCTTTTCATAGGTATTCTCCAAATATAAACTATTTTATGTGCTGAAAATCCTGAGATGGAGCTGTTGAGAGTAATTGTGGAAATACAACTTTTCCCAGGAGTGTTATGCCTTTGGATTCAGATTTTGAATCCTTTTTGTTATGAAGAAGTAACCTACTGTTTAAAATGAACCGTACAGTTTCTCAGGTTTGCATAATTATACCTTCATCTTGCCAGCTCACGGTGGAAGGTATTGTGATGGAAGATGAGAAAATGTTTTAAGGGTGATGGGAGTCTTTTTAGCCAGAAAAGTCATCAGTAGTCCTCTGCTATTGTTTTAAAATACCTGTCAAGACATGCAGAAAAATGCTCTTGTAACTTGTCATTTTAATTTTATTACAATTGGGATAACACTTCTTTCATATTCACATACAATTATTACATTAAGAGAACATGAAAGAAGGAAACACAACCATAGCAAACTTGGATATCCTAGTAGCAGTGTTTTCTTCTATTATTCGCTGAGCTATCTTTGGTTCATATGCAGCGTGCAGTGTTAAGAAAAGGCATTTTCTGAACCTGGAGTTCCGAAGGATTTCCAAAGGCTTCCTGATGAAAATCTGGCTTTTTGCAATGAAAGCTGCAAAATTGCCTACTCATTGCGAGGCTACTAAAGACACAGAAATGGATGACTTTGGATCAGTGATACACTTTTGGTATATTATTATTTTAGTGATAAGGCAGAACAGGAAGAAAATCACAACCTCTCAGTGCCAACATGACCAAATTGTGCAGGCACATTTGAAAAGAAGTAATTAAAAAACTGAACACATGGCAAAGGAGTTCTGTGAAGTTTGTCTTCCAAAGATTTTCACAAGTTCACTTCTGAGAACAATCTAACTCGAGGCAACCTATTCTCAATTAAGAACCTTACCTGAGGTCTATGAAAATAATGAAAAAAGACTCCCTTTGACCTGGATAATTGTTCGACTAAGTCTTCATCTGCCTAATGGCAGATCCCTCACCTTGCAATGCTGATCTTTGTATGAGAGTCTCATTGTGGAACCAGTATGGGCTGGCCAGCAGAGAGAAACACAAGAGAAGGAAGAAATAACTGGTATGATTCAAAGCAAAACTGTTGCCTTCCTTTGCAATAGTTTATGTTATTTAGAGTTTTAAGAGGGGGATGCAAAGAATCAGTTTTGGTGACAAGACTTTCCTGTTGTAACTGTTATGCTTTTGTGATGCAAATTGATCTCATAATTCACAGATCATAAGAAATGTTACGCCATACAGCAGACTACTAAAGAGTGACCAGTCACTGGTGAGTTCTTTTTATATCAGTATTTTGACAGCGGAACAGTCTTGTTGAGTCTAACATCTTAAACCTTAGTAGAAGGCAATCAAGTCAGACTGAGACCTCAAATTCTTATCATAGGAAACAGCATATGGTACTTAATTCATTAAGGTACCTATTCAGTGAAGTAAAAGTCAAGTACCACCAAGACAAGAAAAATCTACTGAACATTGTGCTTATATTATGCTTAAATTATAAAGCAAGCCCTTTGTCAAAAGTGTATTCCAGTATTCCCAAGAAAGAACTTCATAGTACTGAGGATTTAGATTATTTCATTTATCTTTTTAAAAATCAAAATATTTATCATACTGAATGTACTTGAAGTGACAAAATTTGGTCTAAAGATAGTTATTTAAACAGAGATAATATTTTCTCTCTGACAGTCATAGTGGTATATGTGAAAAAGACAATCAATTCTGTCATGGACCAGGATGGTGGTTAAGAAATGGGAAACATCTCTTCTGGCAGGTTCACTATTCATTACTGACACCTGGCTGGTACAATATTGAACACCTAAATTTATGGAAGATGGTAGTCTGAAAATAAAGCATTATGCTTTCATCCACAGAACCCCCTTCTGAATTTCTTCACAGCTGATTTGTACAATATTTTTATTTTTTAGTAAAGGATTTATTTCAGAAAGTTTTCTTATAGATGCTTGGCTATACATGGATGGCCATTCATTCTGCATGCTTGTAAAAACTCTATGAAGTCTGCCTATAAGCCTTTTGCATCTGTTACAAGACTAGGTTGTTTTGGTTTTCCTTTGTATTTGATGGTTAATTTAATCTGCAAATGGAAAGCGTATTTTGCTTGCATATTGTTTGTAGCAAAGGCTGACATTTTACTAAAGCTTTTTGGCACTGCAACTTTCAAGTCTACTGTTGGCAAGAAAACACTTTCCCACCTACTGAAAGAGCAGTAAAACCCTGCATTTTTTAAATGGCACTCAACAGATGAAACAGGTAGACTCCTTCTACAACCTTACATTTATTCATTTTTCTATATTGCAATTATGTAGCCTTTAAAATGCTAAAATTGTATAAAATTGGTCATACAGCCCCTACTGGAAACAAGCTTCCTTGTTTACTACTTCCTTTTTTACTCACTATATAAACACACAATTGCAGAAATCCCAGAACTGTTTATTTTTGCATGTTCCATAGCCTTTGTCTGGAGGTTTTATTTGTTTTACTAGTAGTAGTGAAAACTAACCTACATGTGTTTTTCTGCAGATTAGCAAACCTATACAGAAAATAAATGCTCAAAGACAAACTCCCCCACATTTCTTGCAAATGCAAGAATGTTACATAATATTTCAAAACTGGTCATCTACAGTGCCATAGTGGAATAGCTGGATACTAAGAACTGTACAATATTTGTATCTCCATTTAACCTTGATTGTCTTTCCGAGAAAGGCAGAATCAACATGCTCTAGAAGCATTCGTTAGCGAGTTTAATTAAAGTTTTATAAAAATTTACAAATAAGTGCCTTTTGTATGAAACATTCCTCGTTGTGCTTTGTTATGCCTACTTGTTAAAAGACTACCCACAGTGTCAGTATAGAAGGATTTTACTACTCTGGCAAAGACTGAAGTGCATGAAATGCAGAAAATGTGCAGTCACTTTGCAGTTTGGGTACAGTCCTCTTTCTGGTGCAGTACAGCACATGAGCCGACTTAGGAGCAAAGGGACTTGCTCTGTTGGCAGTGCAGAAGGGCAAGTCGTGGGAAGAGTTAAATTAGAGGGGATATATAAAGCTGTAACTCACTGTACTTCTGGTGAAAATAAAAGACTTTCAGGGACACACTTCTAATACAAATTTTGGGAAATATTTGACTCTCTGGAGTTCTAAATGAGCAGTCAATTTAGCTGGAGCAATGCACTGGCTCCATTTGATTGCATTTTTTCTAGCAGAAATATTTGGAATGTCTTTATGTGGTACAGGAGGGCTGTGCTCAATACAATGCTTTAATGTCTGGTGAAAATTTGTAGCAGTAAAGGTGGGATGTGTAGTTGGTCCACATTTAAGACTGTTAAAAACAGTTGTGAAGTCCCTATCTTACCCATTCTGTATTTCACTTTATTCTTCAGAAAGTGGAAGGAGGAGGGAGATAATTAGAAGAAAAAAAAAAAAAAAAAAAGAGAAGAAAAAGACAACTAAATTAGCTGTTTTACAGAGATTACTAAAATGTTGTAATTGCATACAATTATCTGTAACTAGATAGAAAAATACGTTCCATTGGAGATGTAACATGAAGTTACTTCAGACAGCTGTTCTTTTCTGCCAGAACAGGCTGTGCTCAATTATGTAAAATCAGAATACTATGAAAGCATATTTTTATTTTTAACATTTTAAGGCTAGAAATTAGCTCTCACAATTTACTGAGATACTGTCTATATTTCTACACAGTACTGATCAATGTAGGAGAAAGTGTTTTGCAGAAACTTACACGAACTAGATTTATTTTTCTTAATTCTATGCTAATTCTATCTAACTGTTTTTCAAGCAGGGGGTGCACAGGACCATTGCCATTTAGTATAGTGGTCCGGTCAAGACCTAGATGTTCAGCCATGGCTGAGGAAGAAGGCAAAGCATCTGTGGTGAGACAGCGGCTTAGCAGCCTATTAGTAATTTCTTTAGATGTTTTAAGCTAATTTGTGAGAGGGTTCTTGTCTAGCTTCCTTTCCTCCTCAGCTTTACATAATGTCTCTGACCTAAAGAGGCTGAATGAAAACCTGATGAAAGCTGTAAGTCTGGACTTGAGAAGGCTGACCAGGACAGCCTGCAGGCATTTTGAATGAGTTACAATTCATTCTGCGTAAACACTGAATTAACTGTTGGGAGAAAGTTTGGGGAAGCTTGTTTGTTCTATAAAAACCATTGTCTCAGCAATGCACAACATAAATTTACAATGACTTTTTCTTCTAGTAGCTTAGCGTATCGATCTTTGGTCACTGCACAGTACAGTAGCCCATCATCAGTGAACTGCTAACCTGGCATTTCTCTTTTAGAACAAGTTAACAGTGAAATCCTAGCTCATTAATGTGAGTTTCCCCAGTGATTTCTGTAGCACCTGGATTTTTTGTAGTATGAACAAGTTTAAGAGGCTAGAATAGCTACATGTTAATTAGTTTGTGATACCTACACATTATAGAAACAGAACATGTGTAATTAGTGTAATTTCATTTTTTGAACAATTGATAACATTTTTTGAAGAGGAGAACATGAATAAGTACATAAAAAGCTGAATAAATTCAAATAAGTGTACAAGAGAAGAAATACATGTGTGTCATGGATGCTAAAGTTATGAAAGATTATTTTTAAAAACAAGCTGGAAGAATAAGGAATGAGACCATCAGATCTTTAACACAGGAGGAATGAATGACAGTGAAAAGAGGAACAGTGGAATATGAATGCAGACTATGCATATGGAATATGTGGGATTTTTTAAAAAACATGTGGGACATTTTTTCCATAGTGTCCATACAGAGCTTTCAGTAACCTGGAGTCAACCCCCATTTAAAGATAAATGATACTGTCTCTTAAAATACGCACCACAAAACATAGAAAGAGACTGTGAGTCTTTGTCTTTTAAGAAACACAGGTGTGAGGGTGATTAGCCAAGTATTTTTTATACCTAACACAAATAACAAGTATTTCTAATACAGGTGAAGGAAAAGAAAACGTTAAAAGCGAAAAACACAAGTATTCACTATAAAGTTAAATGTAGTACAAGCAAATCAGAAGGCTTTTCAGAGTTTCACATCAGTTTTGTAAAACTAAGGTCGTTGCTATAAAGCCCATGTCAATCTAAAGAAAGACCATTTGTCTAAAGTTCTCAGTTGCCCAGAGACAGACAATAAGTAGTACAGTGTCATTTTCAAAGATAAACTGATTTCTCAAGGAAAGTCACAGATGTCTACGTTATTAAATTGCCTTTTATGGAAACTTTTGGAATAGTTCTCAATGTTCATTGTGTGGTAGCTGTCTCATTTTGGAACTTGTGGGGTTTACACATCAAAGTTTGCTAAATATTGTACAATATAATATTATTTATAGCATTTCCAGTAAGGGGAAAAAAGTTTTTCTGAAGTATTAACATCAAGTCCACACTCCATTATCTGCAATGAAAACAGACTGGAAGAAGCTGTCTTTCCCAGACTGAGGAAGAATTTAATTCCACTGCTGCTGAAGCTCGGTGTGCCACCTGTGAGCGGCTGTCCTGGAACTGTTCCATATACTCACTATGCAAACACATGGAGCCAGTTCAGGTGCTGCATCTGGGTCTGCCTGACCCAGTAAGACATTTTGGAACCAGAAGTGCCAGCAGGGCATGACTTCACTTCAGCACATTACCACACATGTTGTGTCCTATTTGGCTTTTCCAGAAGCCCCATTCTGGCTGCACTGCAGAGCTAGTATCACCTTGCTGGACCTGAGCTGACCTGGTCTATACAATGTTTTTTTCTCTGTTCATGGTATCTGTAACCCAGGCACTTAAAACAAAACCAGGCTGCACACAATGCATGCACAATTCTCTCTTATTTACAGAAATTTTTAGCAGGTGACTTCCATGGTATCTGTACTGTTACCCAGGCACTTAAATACAAAACCAGGCTGCACACAATGCATGCACAGTTCTCTCTTATTTACAAAAATTTTTAGCAAGTGACTTCAGGGGAATTGTCTAAAGTAAGTATTTTAATTCCTCTGAAGTAAGGAGGAGCTTATTCATTCATCATTGAAGTAAGCTTCAGAATCTGCAAAAAGAAAATGTCCCATTCTACATAAACAGAAAGAAGAACTATGCCAGGAAGCAATACCTAAGAATAACTACTGGACAACCATTGCATATATGAGTAGCTGGAATCTTGTCTCAAAGAAGGTTTATCTCCTTTGTGCCAATCTGTTAGTCTTAAGCGACAAGAGAACAGGCCTAGGAAGTAAGGCATAATACTTTTCTCCAGCTCTTTTCAATGAGGCATGTGAAAAAGAAAAATTACAAAACCTAAACATATAGCACCAAAAATTTTTTATGTCAACTCTATTTTTGTTAGCTTTGCCATTTGCTGGCATCACAAGGCAAACAGAGATAATATTGTCTGTCTTTTTGCACATTAGAGTATTTCTAATTGCTGTGTCATTAAAAATTGTGGAAGGAAAAGGAGAATTTGTCTTCAGTTGACCTTGGCTTTTGATCCCTTCAATTTCAGCTAAATGTAAGGGTAGGAGAGGAGCCACAAGAAGCAAACATGACTACAGACCTCAGATTTCAGGGAAAGAAGCATTTTGGTAAAGGAGAAAGCAGTTAGGATCACCACTGAGTGAAAAGATGTAGTATGAATTTAACTATATTGCCAGAGAGTCCACGCAGGGGAGAGATGCTACAAATGAAATTGCAGGATATAGTAGGTCTCATAAGATTTGCAGGTTGCAGAAGTGCTTTTTTTTTTTTTTTTTTCTTCTTTTTTTTGAGAACTGCTTCGTTTTCTGACGGAGACAGTATATTCTTAGTTTACATCTGTTTGTTGGGCATGTCTGCTGCCTCCAGTCACTGCAGTGATGTGGACCTCATCTACCTGTAATGAATCAGCAGACACCATATATTGGAAAAAAGAAAGGTGGGGGGAAATTGTTTTCTTAATGACATCCTTGTTAGGTGGATGTAAACCGGCTACATTGCTAGATTAGGCTAGACTAGCACTGATATTTTCTAAAGATACACAGATTTTAATTTTGGTGTACTTAGAAACATTAGTCATTTATCTTGACTTCTGCTGGTATTTCTGATTATCAGTAGTTACTCAGAAACTCAGAACTGCCCTTGCAAGGCAGTTCTACCTTCTCCTGAGTAGTGTATTTTGCAACCCACATCATTATTTTGGATTATTTTTTTCTTCTAACCTTTTTACTAGGTCACCATCTGTTACAGCAGCTGCATATTTTGTGTGAAGTAGATAGGACACTGATTTTGTATTTAGGAGCATGCACCTGTGAGAACCCAGTGTTCCCAGCTGAGCAAAGACCTTAGCTGAGCATGGAGCCATTGAGGAGCACCACCTCCTGAACCACCGCTATTACTCCTTGCAACCCTAGGGCATTTTATCATTCTTGAAACCAACTGGCGTTAACTGTAGGAAGGACATTAGAAATAATGGTAAGCAATAATGAAATATTTAGAAATGTATGGTTTAGACAGGGACGTTCAGCACAATGGGCATGACAAAGTGCTTCCAGTTATGGAAGCATTAAGGTAGATTAAATACGAGGTTTGACTTTGCAATTCTTACTGAATATAGATGTTTTTCCTTCAAAGTTACCATAGCATTACTCTTTAATATCTTAGAAGAACAGATGCACAGAATGATCTGAAAAAGTAAGGGAATTAAATGACTGATGCCAATATGCAGCTTTCAATAAGAAACACAGATTTAATATCAGTAAAATACACATGCTGAAGGAATACTGAACATTTAACAGATTTTGGAGGAATAAATTTGTGCAAAGCCTACTGGGAAGGTAGCAGTAATACCACTGATTTAGGATGTACTGGACATATTTTTGTAGCAAGTGTCCATAAGGGACACAATAACTAATCTATTCTTTGTACAAATTAGGTGTTGGGAAGGGAAATGATTGCTATTTTTTCATTATGTAAAATCATGACTTGTTTGAGGAGATAGCGGTTTGGGGTTAAAATGCTTGTGATATAGTTGGAAGGGTTTACTTTTTAGAATCATCACAAAATTAAAACCAACCAGCCACAAAAACATCTCTACCTGTCCCTGCCCTTCTTTTAAATTGAAAAAATATATGTGTAACAGACTTCAGCAGCAGTGTACAGTCTTAACCACTTTCTCAATGAACTTGATCAACAAGTAGATACAGTTATGGCTGTATATGCCAGCCATATATATGGACAATGAGTTACCCTTATGCAGAAGTCTGTGTCATCTATTTTTTATAGATACATAAACAATATGTGTATATAAAACGTATATATTTCCAAAGATATATACATAAAATGTATACAATTATATACATTTGTATATATTACTAATAGTAAGTAACTTTCAAGCAGTTCAGGAAATTAACTTGACTCTACAGCAGCTCATGATGTGCCAACCTGCTTTTAATAATAGAAAAAAAAAAAGCAGATTTCTACTCACATGAGGGAATTAAGAGGACTTCACTGCGTCTGGAAGCATTCAAGCGACTGCTATGAGAGCTAGTTGCAAGTGTGTCAAATGAATGCCACGCAGCAAGGGGACTAGTTCTGTTTCAGGTAACTATGGACCACATTCAGTGCCAAGCTGGAAATTTTTGATAGCTGCAGTTTTTTCATAGAAACTATCTATTCACATGAATAATCAGTTTCCTTAGTGGTATCCCTTTTTTTTAGTAAGAACTCATCAGAAGAAAGCCTGTTTTTGTTTTAGCTGCTTTTTCACATAGTTTCAAATTAGTTAATGACTCCACACAGACTTATTTCATCTGCAGGATGACAAAAGCTTTCTTGATCGCATGAATGTAATTTTCTGTTAATGAGAACTCTTGCAATTTCTAACATGAGCAGTGAATTTACAAAAATGGTTTCTTTCTTCTTAAGATTCATTTCATGAAATACTACTAAATCAGGTCAGGCATGAAAGTTTTAGGCTCATATCTCTAGAAGGAATGTAACTGTTATCATTCACTAGTAATAATGTATTTTAATAATATTTGGGTTAAATTTCTAAGCACCCCTGTTTGCCTCTATTTAAGACTACTGTGTATAAATGAAATACTGGTCCCATATTGTTATCCTGCTTTCAGATAAAGCTAAAATGGATCCTGTGACTAAACTCTGCTGGATATGATTTAAAGAAAGGTTTCACTATGCATTTTATAGAGCTATTAATAAAATTATTAAAAAATCAATAATCAAATTTATGCTGCTGCTTAATATCATTGATTTTTTTAATACAAAGAGTAGGTCATATTAGGCACAATATATTTTCCATTTTCATTACTGAAAACGGCCTTTTTCTGTCTTTGAATGGTCAATGCTCCAAAAAAAGAACAAAAAAGGTATTTTTTCAAAATGTTACTTTCCTGAGACAGTTTTAATTTTCATTTAGAGTCCTGAAGAGTTTATATGGTTTATCTAGCCATAATTTACTATTGCACATACCTTCCAAAAACTTGTCAATAAACTTGTTTTTCTATAAAAGAAATGTCTGTCATTATTTGCCCATTACACTATGAAGATTTCAGTGCAAATGAAGTATATGTAGCAGCTTTGTGATCAAAATCACTGTTCATGCTAAACACAAAAACTATGTTTAAAAAAAGCCAATCCTTGTGTCATATGTAACCAGTGTTAGATTGATTTTCCTCTGGTAGAATAGTGTATAAAATAGGGTTTGCAAGGCTTCATTGACCAGCTAGCATTTTTTACCATCCACAGGGTGTTTTCCTCTCTCTTCAACTGTAACAGAAGTGGTTTTAATTAGTATTTCGTTAGTATGAATAATCTAATCTCTATGAGATAATTGTAGCGTGGCTCTTAGGATGACTGGTAAGAATTCAGGTGTAAAACTGGTATCATTGGAGCAGAGATGGTTTGACTGTGCAGGAGTTTGTCTCAGCTATAAAATTCCTCCATGAAGAAGTAGAGACTACCAGAAAATCAAGATTTTTCTGCTGCTAGAAAATTACTGGAAACCTTTTAAAAAGCAGAGAGACATGCCCTCCTTAGGCAATTTCTGTTTCATACAACTTTTTAAACTCTAGATTAATTTAAGCTGTTTGCTATTTCAAGATGCAGAAGACTTGGTGATGAGGGAAGGCACATAAAAGAGAAACTGAGCAACAAAAGGCAAAGGTCAGGTAGAATGAATTGTTAGACTTACTAAGAAAGAATGCTGAATTCATTTATGCAGATTGTTCTCAAATAAATTCTTCCTTCAATTTGATTTTGTAGTGCTGTAGTACTGGGCTAGACTAGACTAGAGACTAGTAGCATGAGGAAATCCAGTGGTAACTCTTGAAGGTTACTAAGTTAAAGCGTCCTACTTGCGAATATTTAGAGAATATATGTCTGATCTTTATTATCTACAATCCTATGTATCAACTCTGTTTCTCTGAGCAAAAGCTGCAGCATCATTCAAAGCTAGTAGGTGGTACTGGGTTTTAAAAACCCAGTTGTAAAACATGAAAGTTTAGTGCCAGAGATTCAGGTCGCTGTGCTTTAGGTCTGTTCATGTACTTATCAAAGTACATTTTAGCAGACATTGATACAAAACAGAAGCCTACGGTTTTCAACTCATTAAAGGTTTTCCCAGTTGGCAGTATGGGAATAAAAGTTCTTATAAATGGATTGGGGGTGGGGGGGGGTGGGGGGGTGGAGAAGTACAAGTAGGAAATAGTTAAACAAGTTAATGAAGAGTGCATGAAATTCATCAATTTTAAAATAGTTGATATGCAGAATAAACTTAAGAAAACATGCTGTCTTGCAAGAGATAGGAGGATCAGAATGTAATGTAGAACCTGTAAAACAGCTATTGAATAAGGAAATGCTTGAGAAATTCTAATATTCACTGTATTGTCAACATTTGCACTCATTTTAAGATGTAAAAATAAGTCATTAATGAAGTTCCTGAACTTCTGAGAATCAGTTTTGAAAAGGTATGAACATAGTTCCCTGAAATCTCTGAAAAATAGGGGTAGAGGGAAGATGAAAGCAACAGCATCAATCTTCCTTCTAAATTTTAAACCTGAACGTTTTAGTGCTACCTGCCATTGTCCATACACTTGCATCAGCTGGCGGTATTGTTCAGGCTTGTGCTATGATTCATACACAGAGCACACTCAGAAACTGGGTATGTCAAAGAAACTGTTGCTTCTCTTGTGGTTTCCTACTAAGAAACTAGGGGAAAGATAGCATATGTAATCAGCTAACTCCTGTGTTATGCCAGGGCTGTCAACTGAACAAATTGATTTTGTCCTGTGCTGAATTAGAACAGTGTTACTTCCACAAGGGTCTGCTACTTAAACAAAGGCAGAAAGTGCTGGCAACTATTTGGAACTTTTAAATCGTGATTTACAAGAAAGTTACTTAGAGTGCTTGGTTGGGAAGTTCTTCAGATTTTTGTTTCCCCATCTCCTGTGTTCGTTATTCATCATATTTCTACTTTTCTTTACTAGTTACCATCTCCTAATAGTCCAGTTTGTGGACTTCATGTCAGTATGCAAGAACATTTATAATTTTGGCTCCTTCTTTTTGTTTTGTTCTTTTTTCCCTTTGTTTTCATCCTTTAAGGTCTTACAAGAAAATGCTTTAAATCTGTTCAGGTCAACAACAGAAAAAGAATATCCCTCATTTGAATAGTTTTGGCTGAGTGATGAGTAAGTGACACTTACACCATAAAAGATCAGAAGCAGGCTACAAGCTATTCCATAATTATTAAAGTAGAGCTGAAGTTCTGTGTTTATAAGTTGTAACTACCTGAATTAAATACTATCAATTAAATATATTTTAATATAAGAAACTTGTAAGACTTGGGGGAAAATATCACTTATGCACTGCAAAAACAGGTCCAGCCATGATTAATGCAACACTGTGTTTGTGAATGGATAAATAATTCATTGTTTAGTGAAATAAGTGGTCTGACTGAATATTCGAGATATTCTGTTACATGCAAATTAAGTAAATGTAAATTGATCCTTGGCGTAATGTTACCAATGTGGCTATGTTTTATAGTGTCTACATGAGAAGATAAATTCATGAGAAGAAGAGCAAGGTGAGGTCAAGCTGTGGAAAAAGCAATCAAAACCTCAGAGAGGGCAAATGAAATGGAATTTGAACATTCTTACATCCTGACAAGAAGGAAAGATTTTGTTTATCTTTTTTGTTGGCATTTCTGTAAAAATCTCATAGTTGCCTGAAGATGTGGCTGTTAATGGTACCTGAATATGATGGTGACAATAATGCTATCTTAAATCAACACATGAACAGTTTAGGGTAGTATATGGGGAGCTCAGATGCCTCAGAATTGGTTGATTACTGAAATATCACCTGTTAAAATGTCAGAAAGAAGCTACATTATGTATGTCCTTTGACTCTTTAGGAACTTTCTTATGTTCGTTAACTTCATCATAATTTTGCACAGAGAAATGTGATTTTTGTCCCTTAATGGAATTGTCTGAATAGAAAGATTACATACATACACAGTTTTTATGGTTTGCTTCTCAAGGTCCTGTTTCATTTGTTTGGAAAGGTCTACATACAACTGATAATGAATGATGTAATGCACATTACCAAGCAAGCAACCATTGCTTTTGCCTTGATAAAACAATTGAGGAAGGGGGGAATCTGGCATTTTTTGTTTTTGTTTTTCTTTTTCGTTATTTTGACACTAAAACTAATTTGATATAAGGTGCTCAGTATTTCTTAGTTATTCCACAGATAACATCTGTGAAAATCCCAAATCGCTCCTGGATGACCCAAAGAGAACAGGACACACAAGATTCTATATTCCAGATCTTTTTAAACCAAAGCCTGAGCAGGTTTTAGAATGAAATGAAATGTGACACCTTCTGTGAACTGTATGAGAAGTAAGAGGGGGAGGGTAAAGCCTCTTGCTTTCTTTAGTATTTCCTTTTTATGACATATTTCTCCCTCTGTAACAAGCATTTACATTTTGAGAAGCCAGAAGTCAAGTCATTTTCTATAAACACATGTTGGTAGGGAGGTGTGAACTCCTTTGACATCATTCTAATCCTATTTGAATGTCAGTAGTTAAAAGTTCACTGCTACTGTTCTGAATCCTTTGAGGAAACTGAAGTCAAAGAGAAGAAGCAGGCAGAAAGGTTCAAAGAGGGAAAAAAGGGAGAGGGAGAATGAGGGGAAGCAGTAGCGAGTTCTCAAGTAAAGCATGGTCAGTGGAAAAACTCAAGAAGAAATGGGGAGGTAACAAGGTGGTAATGACTCAATTCTCAATGAAACGTGGATACCTGCTATATGGGTTATCCTTCTATTCCTATCTATTCATACAAGTCACCTCCTATGCTGGTCTACTTTCCCTGTGAGTAGGATAGAGAAGTTTTTGCCTTCCCGGGAAGTAGCAAAGTTTCCTATTAAAGAGAATCTTTAAATATTGTATTTAATAAATAAATAAATATGTTAGACATATGCATCCATATATACATATATATATTAAATGTTTATGTGTATATAATCATAGAATTGTTTAGGTTGGAAAATACCTTTAAGGTCATTGAGTCCAACTGTTAACCCAGCACTGCCAAGCCCACCACTAAACCATGTCCCTAAGTGCCACATCTACACATCTTTTAAATACCTCCAGGAATGGTGACTCCACCACTTCCCTGGGCAGCCTGTTCCAATGCTTAACAAACCTTTTGGGGAAGAAATTTTTTCTAATATCCAATCTAAACCTCCCCTGGCACAACTTGAGGCCATTTCCTCTCATCCTATCACTTGTTACTTGAAGGAAGAGACTGACACCCGCCTCGCTAAAAATTCCTTTCTGGTAGTTGTAGAGGGTGATGAGGTCTCCTCTCAGCCTCCTTTTGCCCATGCTAAAAGACCCCAGTTCCCTCAGCTGTTCCTTATAACACTTGCATATATATGTATACGTACATACAATACATATATGTATATGTAATGTATTTTGTATGCATATATGCATATATATATTAAAAAACCCAGGTATTCTAAATTTTATTAACTGATGCCCTTTTAGAATGCTGAGTTGCTGTCTAGGATTATTGTCCTGTTTCAGGACCTATTTTTTCAGACAATGTCTGGATAACAAATAACAAGTAGCAATTTCTGTGTATGTGTGCTGACAGTTTTAGGGTAATGTAGGGCTAAAGAGAAGTTCATACTATGTAAATTTTATTCTTAAAACAATGCAAATGCAAGTCTAAAGCATATTACTGGGATTCACATGCTAATTACATACTATTTTATGTTATAATATATTAGTATATATTTAGTGTGATCATTATTTATATTATGTTCTTTATGATTTATATATTCTTATAGTAGCAATTTCTAGTACTAAAGAGGTGATACATTTTACAAGCTTGAAAAGAGACCATGATTTCTGCAAACTAACAAAATAATGTGAATTAAAAAGAAATAGTCGATTACATGTTGTTTTATTTTATAACAAAGAGTAGACCCCGACGGTAGGTAAGTCACTTTTCTAAATACATATCCAGGGTAGTATGTAGCTCTGAGAGTGCCTACTGAGTGTCAGTGCCAGATCCTGGTTATCAGAATTATTTCTTCAGGTAAATTAGCAGGGAAGTGAAAAACGCACTTCTGTGTATGTCCTCTGTTTGGCACTAAGTGTAACAATTCTGTTTACCGTGGATTTCATGACTCCACCTAGTAATCAGCAAACCTGAATTCTCAAACAGCTGTAGATCAGGCTGTAAGAAGAGGTCTTCCAAAGAGTTGAGCTCCCTCTAGTTGTTGGATATGCACTCAACCGTGGTTTAATCTGCACTATAGGCTAACTGGCTAACTGGAAACAACAACAAAAAAAACCCATCATGTCTCAAAGGCTTTTAGTCCAAAGAGTCATAATGCTCGATGGAGTGGTAAACAAGTGCCAGGGCATTAGGGTGATGTTATACTTCCCATATTTCAAAGGGCAGTGGAGTTCTTTACTTGACTGGAGAGACAAGACCTCTCAAGCTGAAAAAGGAGGTCTCAGTAGAGATGGAGTTGAGTACTACAGCTGTATGTCATTTGAACTGATTGAAACACTGTCTTGTTTTAGCTTTGTTTAAAGAAACTAAACATTTACCTACAATGCCCCCCAAAAGAAAGCAGTGCTGTGCTCACAACGAATCCATCGCTTGTCCAATTTCTTAAATTATTTTAGAGGTTGAGAATAGCATTTTAATTATATTCCTCATTTATGTAATTTAGTTAATCAAATATTAAAATATTACTATGACTGAAATTGCAACAGTGTGAAAGCATTTAGCACCAAATATCACTTCATTAAAAGCAAGATGTAATTTTTGATACGCTTTCTGTGTCTCACGGTAAGCAACAAAAATACTAGAGAATCAGTAACAACAAAAGGTATTGATTCAGGTTTCACATTTTCTGCTAGCATGTGGCAAATGCTGCTGCATTATATAATACCAGAAGATGAGGTAAAGCAAGTGTTATTTCTTCATATTTAGATCTGCCAGTCTAAAATAAATTATTTTTAGAAAAAGTTATTTTTAGAAGACAAACAGCATTAGACAAAGTGGCTTAATACAGAAACCTCAAGCTGACATTCACCAGCCTTTACAAGAAGGAAAGGTAATTCCAGCTTTCTCTGCTTACTCTTGAAAGTTTGCAGTGCCATCGCATGGCTACATCTACCATTAGGGCTTGTAATACTTCTCAGACTCCAAAAATGCCTTAGTAATCTTTGCATCCAGTCTTTAGAATTTCTAGACCTAGCTGAGTTTGGCCTTTTGGGAAACTGGGCCCTGTAATTATATTGTTTTCATGTGAGAGTGATTCTTGGAATCAAAATATCTCCCCTCTGTCATGTCCAGTGTTGTACATGACCCAAACTCTCTCTTTCCAGAGGCCTTCCTGTGGATTGTTTTTGGCTTTGTTGGTTTTGTTGGACAAATTTGGATTTGTTGATTGCCTTTACACTACTGACACTTACTTTTGTGTCACTCATTTATATTAAAGCAAAGCATAAAAATGAAAGGTTCCTATATATTTAGAGACTCATCAGGACTCTGATGATGACCAGCAGTTTCTTTTATTTTCATTCCACTAGTACACAAAACTGTTGAGGGTGAGAACGGAAAGTTAGAATTGGCTGGCAGGTTGGTTAGAGGAAGAGGAACCCTGCGATACACATAGCAGTGATGTTGGCAAACGTTGTATAAGAAATGATGCAAAAGTGATGCATGTAGCAGTGAACATGAAATAATGATACGCATTCATATCAGGATGTAAATCTACTTAATTAAAAGAGAATAATTTGAAATCATTGGCAAAACTGATGTAGTGTAGTAGCTATGAAAATTTTTTTCCTGTTTCTTAACTGAGACAGCATTGGCTGGCCAGACATAATATGGCATCATATATGCCAACTAGGTACAAGATTTTTGCTAACTCTGGGAAATTGCTTGTTCTACAGCAAGAAAGCTAGATGATGAGCTATGTAGTATGATAAGAATTTGGTTGCTTGAAAAATGCAAACTGGTTTGAGAACTCTGATACATGGATTTCAAGATAACCAGTGAAGACAAAAAATCATTGTAGTTGCCCAGATGTCTTGATTTAAACCCAGCTCATCTGACAAAACTGTTACTGGCATCAGTGTGTCATGATTTCACTCAATAAAAGCATAACAAGAGGAGTATTAGGAAATAAGCTGAAGCATTTTGGAACAGATCAGTTCAATGGGCCATAGAGGGAAGAATAACCTCAGAGTTAGTAATAGTTGCAAGTAACTTATTACTGTCCAGTCTGAAATATTTGCCTGTCTTATTCATCTTGGGAGAGATACAGGACATAAAATCTACTATTTTTTGACATTTTGCTAACATCTAAATATTAAATAATGTACATGAACATCTAAACAATAAATGCTGGCTTTTGATAGTGGGTTGTAGGGGGCTGAGGTTTTCTTCACAAAGATAATTATCAAAAAGATATAAAAGGCAAAAATGGAATCGGTCTGAATTCCTTTCTGACATAAAAGAAAGACATTACTTATTTAAGTTACATTTTCTAAAAGTAATTAATGATAAACTGCTACTTAGAACACTAACATGCCAGTTAAATATAACTGATTACTGTAATCCCTTATATTAACTTGGTGAAAACCATGTTTTGTAATAAATGTAAGATTTAACAGGAGTGAGAATGTCAAAAGAATCTTTGCCAGTAAACTAAGAACTCACACTCAGAATCCATAAAGGTTTTCTTTCGTTAAGTGGTAATTTTCTGATAATATCCACATCTTATAGCATGTGCATGTCATAGTGTCCTGATACATCTTCATTTTCCATGTAATTATACCTTATTTCATTTAGCACAGGGATGCTTTGTCTGTGGAATGAAAAAGGATGAGCAAATGTCACTGTAGAAAGCCTGCAATCTCAAGATTCACCTGCAGAAATAATACTGGCAGCTTTGCTACTAGTCTGCTTTCAACGTCTTCCATCCAAAAGACTGTAGTGTATTTCCCATATGGAAATACTCCATGGTGCTAGCTGAAAAACAAGACCACAGGCCCAAAAGATCTACCTGTTAAGCTCTGTCTACGTAACTATATGCCTTCCTCTGCTTCTATTTACTAGCCATTATTGTACTTTTACCTCTCAAGAGAAATTACTAAAGTCCTAATTTCTTCCACCCTGAGTTTTAACTGTTACTGTAACCATTGCACCAGTCCCCATTCTAAACCCAGATTTTTATGTTCTTTTACAATCATCAAAGTTCAGTGGATTGTCATGTCTAGAGATGCTTCATGGGAGGCACCAAAAATGGTACCAATTTAGGCTACGATTTGATGACAGGGTCAGTGCGTGTAAATTATGCGTCAGGTTTGTTTAAGTACCAAAGTCACCCATAGTCATGCATTGCTTGAATATACATCAGCAAGGCAGTTTGATGCAAGGTGGCTTTTCGATGGCAGAGGAGGCTGTTCGAGAGCAAATGATAGTAATTTTTTCCTAATGGCACTGAAGTCTGCATGCTGTGGGTACATATCACAGCCTCAGCATTATACTCAGAGGTGTTGGGTTCACTAGTGTCCCTGCTAGGCTGACATCTAAAAGGTTTCTCTGCCCGACTGTCTACTAATAAAATACTTAAGTGCTTGAGTATTTTTCAGAAGGAAGATGAGAATGCTAAATATCCTAAAGCTTGGGGGATTCGCATGGAAACAACCAAGTTCTAACTGGCTTCAGTTGATAGTTCACTATTAATGCAAAGTCCACCAGCTTCCACAGCTCCATTTCAGAATACTAACACTACAGTACACTGGTAAGCAGCTGATATTCTGGCAGACACAAAATACACACTTTAAGCCTGCTTGAGATGAGGCAGGGAGTTAAATCATGAATTTGGACCTGTTTTTTCTAACTCCTTAATGGCTCTGATCTGTCATTGGATTAATTGATAGGAAGCTTCTCAGGTTTTTCTTGAGAGAGTGCAATATCTGGCTTAACCCAGCTCAGGGGAATGCTCAGCACTCTGAATTCTCGGTGGAAATGGATGCCTTTCTTCAACCCAGAATTAAGTATCAACATGTCTAGGACAGGGTGGACTTAGGCCTCCGTTTCCATCCTATGAATGCAAGTGGCTACCTACAGACTGGTTACTGTAGCAGTCATTTCTAAGCATCTTGCAATCCCTGTGGATACCACAGAAAAACCTTGGTACCTATTTCAGGACTGTTGATTTCCACAGGGGATTGCGAAACTAATGAATATATGCTCCCTGCAATTTAGTCGATGTTTTACTAATACCCAGAAAAGCCTGTATTTCATTTCTCTGTATTTTTCAAAGGATATTTTGCTTGCCAGATTTTCCTCTTGTCTGTTCATCACCTTCTAATATCCATTATGTGAAATTGCTAAGTACAAAACTAGAAATATTTCTTGTAGACCATTAGTAGGGCTGAGCAAATACTTCAAACAAGTGAATAATTTAATAGCTTTTAATCTCTTTGCTCACAGTTGTCTGTGAATATATTGCTTTCCTCAAAATATAGTTTTTATTATTTTTTGTGCTAAGGTACTGCTCTACAATGTAGTATAAGATGTAAGTGAAGTATATTTGCATTGATTTATCTGCTTGACATTAGTCTGTTTGACTATGCAGAGCTAAATTTAAAAAGAAGGTATTAGGAGAAGTAATCTGGAAACAAGTCAGTGGTTGGAGGTAGGAAAATGTTTTGTGACTTTGTAATTTTAAGAAAATAATGGCTGGGCAGGCAGAAGGAAAATATCAAGAATCGGAAATAAACATGAATTTTAGCAGACATCTACTTAAGGACTGGCTAGCCAGCCTGTAGATATTTGAGTTGGCAGGGCAAAAAATAGTATGTGTGAAAGAGCTATTCTAACCGTACAGAGGTTGCATGGTAATGCAAGATTCACTTAAACACCGGGAAGACAAATGTCCTAGAGCAATCTACAAGATCTGTCTCTTGTGAGAGCTGGGTAACATGGAAGATCTAGCTCAGGTACATAGGCTGGACAATACAGTGGGAAGGTAAAAAGTACTGTTACAAGAATGGTATGTGCTCGAAGGACATTGCAATAAGAAGTCTCTGTTAGCAGAACAGTACAGCAAGAATAGGGTGACTCACAAATTACAAATTTCAGCTGGATCACAAAGTGTAAATTTTCCTGGAGAGGCAAACGTGAAAGGTAAAGAGATCACAAGTGCAGCTTGTCTCTGAACTATGACAGAAGTTACATTTGGAACTAGAAATAAATCTGAATTTGCCTTTGAATATTATTTAGGTGACAAAGTGATGAATGAATAGGAGCATGAAGGTGCATCTTCATCTCAGAATTTCATGTTGATGGTTTCTAAATACAGGAATGGTTTTTTCTAATATGAACAGGGTGCCTGTGCATGCTGCCTGTATACTACAGACAAATGTAACTGAGAGGCAAAAGACAGTGGGTTTTTAACTCCTACAGGTTGTATATTTGTTAAACACAATAGGAATTAAACTTATTTTCTAACTAAGAAATGTATACTGACTGCATTAGGAGAACATATAGGTCTTGGGAGCTAGAGGAAGAATATATAGATTGTAATTACAGCATAACGAATGTAAAGTCATAACATTCTGAGACTCAATATATATAGATTAGAGTTCAGTATAGTTAAGAATACCTATGTATTTTTTACCTTTCTTTGAAATATAGAAACGGTGCTTAGATGTGAAATTCATTATGGTCTCTAGTGAGACACAGCTATTCATTTTTAAACTGATTAATTTAGATTAGTATTGATGAAAGACTTAATAGGTCTAAATATAGAGGTATCATGGGCAGGTATACTGTTTTATAAGCAGGTATCACCTGCCTAACTAAGCATTTATAGGTAGCCATTTTGTTAAGTTTTTCTATATACAAAATAACAATGAAGTAGAAAATATAAAAATGAAATTGTGTTATTCCATACATGGAACATGGATTTTAGGCTTTGTAATGAAACATGCTTCATTAGAAGCACAAATCTGGTTAAAGAACCATAATCTTGAATGGACAGAAGCATGCAGGCTCTTCTTCAGTATATGAAAAATTATAAAGACAATGGCACCTATGGGCTTATCTAATAATTTTTTTTCCTGTAAACTATGAAAGGCAGGAATATGTAATCATTGGCTTGGCAGTCTTTCAGGAAAATTATCTGAATTTGCACAGACAGGGACCATCATTGGGAGTTTCAGCCTAAACAGCAGAGTGTGGAAATTACAGGGAATGGAACAGGTTTTAATCCTAGAGATTAGGCGTGGAGTTTAGATCATTTAGTGAAAACTGCTAGTGCTGTGGCTATTTTGTGCCTATGTGTGAATAAATTGAGAAAAATAGCCATTGGAAATACACAGTATCATCACAAAGACTGAAAGTCACTGCAAAATTAAAGCATGAAAAGAACATGTTATGTTAAGTCATTCTTTGGGTAGCAAGTGTAGATCAAATTGGATGCACCTCCATTGAGAAGAGACAGAGTACGCTTCTCATGTTTGTGTGTTACATGCTCATTTAAGAGCATAAATTTGCTGATTAATGAAGAACTGGTCCTCTTCTGTACTAAGTTTCAGCTGTAAATCTCAAAGGATTAATGTGCATATCTAATGGACACTATCACCAACATAACTGACTTGTTATAGCTAATAATATCTGCAGTTCCATAGCACTATTACCTTTATTAACTGCATTTACTGACCGATATTGACCCCCCATAAAAGTGAGTCCTGAGAGAACTTTACTAAAACAAAAATACAGAAATAAAATGGCCTATTGGCCATTCCAGCAGGATGTTTTAAAATGACAAAGTAAGAATTTTTTGCAGTTTTCTGTATGTTCTCTCTAGTGAAGTGATACATGCAAAATATAATAAATTAAAAATTTTAGCTTATAATTGGTTTACTCTAGAGACAAAATTTAAGAATTACAGGTAATGTTTTATAATACAAAACTCAGGAGTAACTTCAGTATGTAGAAGATAAAATTTATTAACTTTGTAAAATTATTACTTCATTTACACTACATCTCTTGGAGCATCTAGAATCCAGCCAGATGTCTTGAATTAATTTGATTAGACAGGAGTGATAAACTTTCAAAGCTCTGCTGACCTTGTATTAGCTATCACAAATTGCTGTACCTGAAGATCTTATCCCTTTGCTTTTATGGGTATTTTATCTTTGGCTAAAGGTCAAAATTAGTCTGTTCGATAAGTAATTTAAAATAAAAAGCTGTAATAATGGTTCAGTAAAGTTCTGTCATTCTGCTGCATAAAGTGATTAAATATACGTCATTATATGATTAACCGTGCCACTTTCTGGTCTTCATGTGTTAAAGGAGTCTGAAAATATCCCACACCATTGTCAGAATAGTGTATATAAGTACAGTTTTTTACATAGATTTACTGATGCTTCTAAGTTTGGGGCTGTTTGTTTTTAAACAGATTATTTTTCATGGGACTTACCCCAGAAGTCTTAACTGTGACTTGATGCAATACTTGTTCTGAAGCAATAAGAAAATTTTTCTAAAAATAGAGGTGTTCACCTTCTCATGCATATTGAACTCAGGTTTCTGACTACTTCCAATAGAATATTCTCCCCTCAGGGTTTAGTTATGTTATCCTGGTTAATATCATATAATTGTCTGTGTTTGAAGGTATGCATATAACAGTATCAGCTCAAATGGCACTTTTAAAGAAAAATTTACTCATAATGAACTACACTAGATAACCTAAAATGAAATTTTTAAAAAGCAAGGTTTGTGCAGTAAGGAGAATTTTTTAGTGTAAATAAGGAACTATATCTTATTGCTAGTAATACTCAGTGTATAAATCTTGAACGTAAAACCTAATTTCTGAATGGACAGAATGGACAAAATCTGCCAGATTTGTTCATGTATACCTTCTCACAACAGGAGAAGTCAGGAACAGGAATCAGAAATTACAGTTAAAAATTAATCTAATCAAATTTGATTTAAATCTATCTGGATTTATTAAGAGGACTGTGTATAGATTTTACTTGTGTTTGAACTCACATTTATTTCATGGTGAAACATGTATAGGTTGAATATTAGCCCAAGTTTTCCAGGGAAAGCTTAGTTCTTAAGGTGAGCTTCTGTGTGCAGGCAACGGCCCACGTGTTGAGAATCAAACATTGCAATGTGGTTGTAAACTACAGCTTTGCTTGGAGAGGCAGGATCAGGAAGACTGATAGCCTAGCCTGGCTGCACTTTTACACATTAGGCCTCGTTGAGATTCTTGAATGAACTGAATTTATTCCACATTTACTAGGTAATGTAATTTCCTGGGAAAGTCAAACTGGAAGACAAAACTCTGTGAACTTGGCAATATAAATTATTTACATAAAGAATGTATTACTAGAAGTGAAGGTGAACTAAAAAAACAATTCCAGGGACAGGGGAGTGGGGGAAGGAGGAAAGAAGGGTTGAGTTGTATTATTAAAAAATAGTGATCAGGGATCACAAGTAATCATTAATGTTTTAAAAGATCAGCGGAGCATTTTCTTAACAACAAAGATTTAGAGACAGTGAATGTCTCTGGAGATCCTTTATTACTACAACTGCTTAAAAAAAATAATAATTAATACATGAAGGAAAAAAAAATCCCGAGTTCCCCTTTGTATGCATTTTGTGAAAAGTTATTTTCAAATCTTTCACCCAAGAAAAGGAATTGCAGCTCCTGCTGTACACATAAGTTTGCTTCAAGCCCAACGTGCCTGAATCTCCACATTTTCTCTTTGGAATCCATTTAATCAATTGCTCAGGTACAGCATACTAATGCATGCTAGTATGTGTTTAAAGGTATAATATAAGCTTCAGTACAAGTTGACGAGGTGACAGTGGTTCAGCCTCAAAAGAAATCTTTGAGTTTCAGCTCGCTGTGCCTTTTCACTTGGCCTAAATCCCTTGATCTGCTCTTACCTGGAATGTTACAGAGAAGCACAACAGTGTACTTACCAGGAGGGCTGAGGACACTGCATTTGAGGCATCTGCAGCTTTCTCTAGCCCAAAGACTTTAGGAAGAAAACTCAGTGTTCCTTACAGTAGGCTGGAACATGAACAATGGGGACAGCAATACATAAAAGGGACCTTTTTAACACTGACAATATACCCAGTAAGAACATTATAAAGCATGATATGGGTTAAAAGAAAGTATTGTATCTAGGAGGCTGGGGCAAAGAAACAAACCTATCAGGCCTAAACAATGACTCCTGCCAACTTTTTTCTTATATTTTCATATATTCACTTCTATTCAGGTTTCTTTACTGTGGCCTTTACTGATGGTTGAGTGCTTGGCATAAGCCCTGCCAGCACATTCATATCTGTGACGGAGCAACACTGAGCCTTTCTTGTCAGAAATCCTGCTTCTTCAGTGCCCTAGGCAGGTCATGAACGAGTCTGATAGCTGCCCAAACAGCACGGGCACAGATTAATGATTACCTTGTCCAGTTTCTGGCCATTCTAACACAGCCCTGGGCGGTGCTGGATGGCATCCAGTCAGCAGTTTTCCAGTCCAGGAAGCTGTGGGTAGCTGTGAAAAAGCACAAATCACAGCTATCTGTCCTTGGCCTGTGCAATAACAGCCCATGGTCAAAAAACAGTCAAAGGTAAACCCAGGGATTTGGCAATGCATTTACACTGGTGTCTGACATCTCTGCTGTTTGTATGGGCACTTGGCTAAACTTGCAGTACATTTTTGGGATCATAGCATGGTGTTTTATTCATATTAATGAGCCAAGATTATGCTGTGTGGAGATCTACTGGACCAAAAATTTAAAACTGATGTCTGTTAATTAATATTATTCCAGCTACTAATTTAGTGGCTGTTTCTTTGATATAATCTGCCTAAATTCTTAACTGATAATGCATAACAGATTCAACCCATTTGTTACGACTGATGGCATCAGGGGCTTCTTAATGGTGACAAACATCAGCTATTAGATTTGAAGTCCTGTCCTACTCGCATTTTGTGGGAGGTTCTTTAAACTCAAGGCTTCAGTGGGGAAGGAAAAAAACCTTCCAAAGTAGTATGAAGATAGATGCAACCTGTACAGTTCTGCACACTCTTTCCTTTTAATCTTCTGTATCACTGTGCTGTCAGAATATATTTAATATCATGTAAATTCTGATCTAAGAGAATTAGATTAGTTCCATATCCAGTGAATGACTTCAGTGTTTCGGAACAGTGAAGTCTTTATCTTGTAGAATTAAGTTGCTGGCCCAGCATACCATTAGCTTCAGATTATTAATGCAAATATAAGTACATTAGCGTAGTATTTAATATAATGGGGCCTAGCCTTCTTCAAAATTCCTGGGACCTTGATGAAGAAAACTGTCGAACAAAAAGAGCCTGGTAGTCACTGCTATTGGCATATATTTAAGTTTCCATGCTCCCACACAGTACATCAGTTTGTTACTTATCAACTGATGGACTGGGCAAAGTTGGCTTTAGAGAGAAGCAAGGTGGGGTTTAGCTGTCCCAACAATTCCTGACATACATCAGGATGGTAAACAAATGACTTTGTTTACCCAGGTTAATGGGCATGCAAGTATGGTTTCATATTCCCTTAAATAGGCAGGGGATTGTCCATAGGTGCAATGAGTTTGTTGAGAAGAGGCTTAAGCTCCTCCATCTATTCCCATTTGCTGCTCCTAAGGGACATTCACATTCCCACTACAATGCTGCGGCTTATCTGAAGAACCAGGAAGAGGGCAGTGTTGCACAGAGCATATCAGTAATGTCAGCACCATGACAGAGCAACAGAGGATGGGAATTAAAGATGGGTGGTTTAAGATTTACTGTCTTCTGTATAAGTCTTCACCTTAATCCTTACTATTTTCTTGCCAACTTTGTAGGATAACTTTGGGTGTGGGGAATAATTCTTCAGAAGTGACATAAATTAGTTCTGACCTGTGCCAAAGACAGCAATATGGCCTAACTTTGACAGAGATGATTTCTAAATCTGAAAATTACTAGAGTGCTAAAACAACGAAATAAAAGATGGAAAGTTTTACAGCTGCTGTGTATCAGATTCAAAGTATATATTTGAAACATGCCAGTAAGAAATATGAAAACATCAGCTGCACAAAACTGAGTTATCAGATCAATGCAGCTCAAAACAGAAGATCAAACATGACAGACATACGGACATACATTTTTTGTAGCCAAAGGAATTATTTCTAGGATAGAGAAATAGAATATAAACCAGTCATATGATATACCAGAAGCATATTTTTCCTATATGCCTGTTTATCTGAGGTGTTAGTTGAGAGTAAAATCAGGGATTATCATGGGTGATCGGCTAGAATCAGAACAGGGTTTAGCAATTACAAATGCCAGAAATCCAAGAGCTGTTTGTACATACAGGTTTTGGACATTCAGGGCACATCTAATACCAAATAAAATTAGCTCCAAGGTCACACATCAGTCTGGAGATGAAGATGTTAGTGGTTTTCATGAATACAAGGCCACAATATTTTAAGTAAATCATCTATCACCAAACACTGTTTGATGGAGCCCAGTAATATGTAATCCACCACTCCACTGAATGCTTATCTAATCTTGCTGACAAAACTTACCCAATACTACTACTACTTACAAAATGACCTGCGTTAACAGAAGTGAAATATGATAAAGCAGTTTATTCTGACTGCTGCAAGTAATGCTGAACAGTTTAGATTTGATCCATACCTATCTTGTAAACAAACAGTTACTTTTGTTACTAACTCAGATTGGGGAATAGACTCATTTCATATAGATGCTCAAATTGCTGTTATTTTTTCTCAATCCTATGTCCAGAGATAGTTGTCTCAAATTGAACTATGCTGTCACTCTGTGTGATGACATTTGAACAAAGTTTTGTCAGGCAAAGATACACAGCCAGGATCCAAGAGTAAAAAGATGATGGAAAAAGGCAGCAGCCTCCCACTGACCCTGGTACTGACAAGTTTGATCCTGAAGATCAATACCAAGAAAAAGGACTACACAGAATATAGACACATCTCTAAACATAATTCCAGATAAATCTTGAAAGGAAGGACTTAACAACAAGTCTCCCGAGGAAAAATATTTGGGTCCTGCCTTGGTTCAGGAGGAACCTCTGAAAGAAGGAGCAGCCTGGTATCCTAGATTAGCACTGGAGTCCTGTTGTGTCATCTCACACACCTGACATTACAAAAGAAGAATACCATGAATATTGAATTATTAGCAACTGAAAAGATGAACTTTACTCCCTCAAGACTCCACAGTAATACTACAGTTATTTAAATACCAGCTGTCTAGCAGATGTGATATCTGGAGTACGCTCTGTTAGAAGAGGCCTCATAAGCTTTGGCATGACTTGGTGTACTCTTCTCCTGTGTGACACTGTAAGACCCAGCAAAAGCAGAAGGTTTGATCAGAATATGTGAGGAATCCAGAAGGAGAACAATTTTGTACACAAAGATGACTTGGACTCCGAAGTCAGTTTTGATGACACAGTTTGGAAAGCAGTCCTATAACCACCGTTTGACGGACACAGCCAGAATGCAGTCTCTGAAGAGGACATAAGCTTTCTGCTAATCAGCAGAATTGCAGGTGGATTCAGTAGCACATGAGAGGAGGTAAAAGATACTCACTCCAATGGTAATTGTTATTCTTTGAGATGTTATGTTTAGAATGGATTCCAGAATCTGTTCCCCAGTTCATTAGGATGTAGACAGTAAGGGAAACACAGAAGATTTTGGCTATCCAGACTTCTGTATCTACACAGAAGCAGAAACTGCCACCAGGGTACTTTTGAGTGCCTAAGTTGCTGTTCCAGGGTCTCCAGGCTTGCTCAGATGAGGAACAGAGGTCCTGTATAGTAGAAATCATATTAGCAGCAAGATCTTCAACCACTCTAGCTTTTCTAATGTAAATGATGATGAAAAATGTGGAGCTTAAGGGAACATATTTTCAAGGGGGAAATGGGATAGTAGAAATCATCTGCAATAGCTAAGGCAAACATAGCATCTATTCATTTACCATTAAGAGAAGGCAATGATGCATCTGGAGGCAATTCTGTATTGGACCAGTTATTACTGGAGGAACCCAAGTACAGAGAAAAACTGAATGGGTTTCAGATTTTGCTTTGCCAGAGACATCCTGAATAGCAAAGACCTGATGCAGCAGATATCCTCTGAAGGGTGGTGCAAGGATAGATTTAATGATGTTTGCAAGATAGCTTAATATTAAAATAAGAATAAAAATAGAGAAGAATAATAGCACAATTGAAATTCTTTCAATGTGCCAAGTGTGTCTAAACTGATACTTAGTGCTAAAGCATTTGTTTTCTTATAGATGCCTATGAATCACTGAGGTACAACTTTCAGAAAACAATGACAACATTAAGGTCTCCTAAGGAAATTACTAACTCCATCATACATTGAATTATTTATATTTTCTTTTTTAAATTTAACTTCAAGTGGAAGGAGATTTGAACTACAGTTGCAGTACTTCTGTGACCGTAAAGGCAGTGTGTTAGTATGAAACAAATTTTATGTTAAGTCTGATCAAATCTGTGGCCAAGGCTGCTCTAGGCAGAGCTAAAATGGAAAGCCACAAGGATGTTTTCTGGACAACAGTAATCCCAGATTATGCATGTCTGTTCAAATTTATACAGGAAAGCTTACAGGTATGAGATGTATGAAAAAATATATTTTTGAAAACTCATTTTTGTCTCTGATTTTTCAAGATGATAAGTGCACTGCTTTCAGTTTCAATGAGGAGATTTTAGAGAAAAGAAGAAAAAAGAAAAGAAGGATGATGAACTCACAGGGGAACATTTTAAGTGAACAGACATTCCAATATGATTTTTTAAGGCAAATGTTAATTTTTCATTTTATGACTGCTTTCTTTTCAGAAAAGTTTATGCCAGTTTTATACGTTAGAGGCTGAGAAGGGTAGTCTTGTTTGGGAAACATTCATAGATGGACCTTTTTTCTGAATAGGCAGCAAATTATTGCAGTATGTTAGGCAAAGGGTCTCAAATTTAAATGCAAGTGCACAGACACAAAACACAGGAGGACTTACAAAAACAAATTAAGGTACTGTAACACAATGTAACTTTTCTAGGTAGGCTGGAGGTGTAAACTCCCTTATATTTAGGGTTATTATATTGAGGTTTGTTTGTAGATTCTCTGCCAAAGGTTTCTCTTTTTGCCTCTTTTGCTAGACATCTCAAAACATTGGTAATTTCAAACCAAATCATATCAAATTGTTTCAATAATGGAAACAGTATATGCATCATAACCAAAAGTACCGTCATCACAGACACTTAAACATATTCTGAACAGAAATTTGCATTTCTGAGTATGAAAACCGGTGCAAAAGCACATAGAGTAGAAAATGTAGGAGATTCCTCTGAAAGTGTTAGCTTTAGGTTACTTTATCTAGAGAATGAGGCTGCTAGCTACAGGTATGAAGCAGACCCTGCCTCTTCCTGCTTACATAGCAGTTGGGTTATTTTCTTTTGTGAAGGTTTAAGCTGACATTTCAGTCTAAGTAAATCACACCAAGAAGAGAGGTGAGACTTTTTTCAAATGTCTCTGTTTTGCACAAGTCCTTCAGTGTTTTTAAATGACACTATGATACCTTTTCTTTTGTTTTGTTTGGTTTCCAAATTGCTTGATTCCATTTCTGTTGCACAGGGAAGTATTCAAGTCTGAGGATAAATGTAGGTCTAAGTCTCATATGATGTCATACATTCCTCTGGGCAGTTGCAGCTAAGAACATTTTATAACCTGGTTTTAGGTTTAAGTGTGAAGAATCATAAATGGTCTCAAGACTACAAAATTCACCTAAGCCCTGGACAACTGCATTCACTAATTAAGATGTTGTGAACTTTTGTTTCTTTTTAAGCCTGTCCTCACTGTCCTGACCTCTGACTTGTTAAGGTTCAGCTTTAGCCTATCTTCCTTCCTTTGTACATAAATATTTTAGCTAGATATTATGCAAATTAAGAGAGAGCCTGCCATCTGTGTCTAGCTGGCAGGCCTACATCTCATGTAAAAAGCTTATCAGTATATAGCAACTTAGACCTCAGTGTGGGTTTCTACTGGTTGTCATTGCATTTGCCTCTTCCTCTTCACAGTGAGATGACAAGGTCTTATATTTTCTACTATAAATCTTCCTACAATTTTCATGCTATCAAGGCTTTTTACTTCCCCCCAAATGAATACACCCATTAACGTTCATTGGGCCAGAAAATCCATGAAGAAATCCTTGTAGGTCTTGTAACACAAGGTCCTAACTTCCTTGTGTTAGGAATCCAAGCTGAAGAGCGAACACAACATCATGAAAAGGGCTACAACAGTTAATTTTTCTGTGCTTCAGAATAGTCAGTAATTTGGGACTGACTCAGCCCTCTAATGGATACAAACTGCAGATATTCCAGTATTAAAAGTAGCAATGATTCTTATTTATAAATAATGTGCTAATATTATGTTTAAGACACTAGTTTGGGATATCCTTTAGTCACTCCCATGAATTTTAATGCATAGTTCTTGTTAATGCAGCTTCTGTAAATAATTTTGACAACAGGTGCTAAAAACAATAGAATTACTAATTAATTTCAAAACATGTATGATCAAATCCTGGAATTTCTTTTATTGTAGAAGTTCTAGCATGAGTAAGTTATTAATGAATAATGTATAAATAGTGGGAAAAAAAGTTATTTTTGGTATGGGATGTTTATTTAACTTCGTCCTTAATGAAAAATGTACATGATTTTTGAATGTTTTTCTCCCCTGGAACCTGAGTACTTGTATGGAATCTTAATCTTTGTTATGGTGAAAAAGAATCCACACTGTCCATGTAATATTTGAATTAATTTTTAACTGAATATGGTAAGAAAGCATGATGTAGCTTTACTTTTAGCCACCCTATTGCAACTGGAATAACTCTGTCACGTGAGCTGCATGATTCCAGCATGACTGATAGCAGAATCTGGCAATTGTGCTTCTGTAAACGTTAGTGTAATGAAGCATTTAAATGCACAAAAGAATTTAAAAGTATTATTAATCAAATAAAAATATTATCAAACAAAGTTACTAAGAGTCATGATACTGAGTTGACATATATGTAACTAGAAAATAATGTTATAAAATGTAAATCACTAACTGAAATGCTCAAATATTTCACAAGGTTAAAAATTGACATGTTTCTGTTCAGATTGATATCTAGAAATATTCCATAGGACCCCATTCTGAAATCCTCCCTCCAAGGGTAACATTGCATTACCATTCCTTAATATCCTTATTTCTCCCGGTCCTTTTACCCTTCTGGTTACCTAGATACTAATCTTTTGTTCTGACTACCAAATGCTTTTTGGTTCCAAAGAACAGAATTAGTCTGGT
>JAVJGI010000064.1:22049876-22060369 GCA_035590275.1 Ibycter americanus | reverse complement strand
TTCTGGTTACCTAGATACTAATCTTTTGTTCTGACTACCAAATGCTTTTTGGTTCCAAAGAACAGAATTAGTCTGGTGCTGCTGCTCCTAAGTTATACTGTTTTACCACCAGATTTAGTGTTATCTTTATTCTTTCTCCAAAGGAAGTACATAATACACTGTGCAATCCTTAGACAATGATCCTTGTAGTATGGATGATTTAACAACAACATTTCAAGAGAGCTAAGAAAACATACTATCTTTGCTTGAAATGTTTATAACTACATAAGCGTCCCATAAGCAAACAGATAAAACTTAGGCCAAATATGTTACATCTTTCAAAGTTTCCGTTGCCAGGAGTATATTTTGAACTGGCCAAGTAGGTTTCTTTTTATTTCTGAAAGCACAGAGTGTTGAAAAATTTTGTATACAGCTTTTTTGAAAGCATATAGATACAAATCATAAAATGTTTTATTTATGATTATTTGATTTACCTAATGCACTGCATATTGTCATCACTTTCAAGCCCTATGGAAAATTTGGGCTCTAGCAAGGATTATTTGTTGTTAGGAAGGAAATGAGTGGATACAGTCATTGGGTATTTTATTCACTTTAAAAACAGACTATCTAATATCAAAAGCAATGCACACAGCGTACTGCTCACAGGGCTGGCGTGATCATCTGGAGAGCTCCAGAAACCAATTCGTTTCAGCCTCCAGCAGCTCATTTCCCCTCCCACTGTTTCAAGAATTCAGAGCCAGATTCCTTCCCCTACGTAGTTTTGCTGAAACAATTTGTGTTACTGTAAGCAGGGGGGACCTTATTGCTCTCTACAACTACCTGAAAAGAGGTTGTAGTGAGGTGGGTGTCAGTCTCTTCTCCCTAATACCAAGTGATAGGACAAGAGGAAATGGCCTCAAGTTGTGCCAGGGGAGGTTTAGATTGGATATTAGTAAAAATTTTTTTTGCTGAAAGGGTTGTCAATCGTTGGAACAGACTTCCCAGGGACATGATGGAATGACCATCCCTGGAAGTGTTTAAAAAACACGTAGATCTGGTGCTTAGGGACATGTTTTAGTGTTGGACTTGGTAGTCCTGGGTTAATTGTTAGACTTGATGATCTCAAAGCTTTTTCCAACCTAAATGATTCTATGATTCCATGATTCTAAGCTAAGATGAACTTAGTACTATGTCTCTCCCCTTTCTCTTACATATTAAATCCTTTGGGACAGTTTTTCTTTTATCTTATGCTGGTATTTCTCTGTTGATCTGAATGACGGGTGCTGATTACTTTTGCCTAAGTGAAAAAATTTTGGAACTTTGCAGTATTGTGTTGGAAATTGCTTTTTGATAAGTGTAATCCAAATAACTCTTGCATGCAAGTCAGATGTTTCTTGACACCATCCTGAGTTAACATGAAGGCTCTGCAACTCGTAAAAAGGGGAGCCCTGACCCTCTAGTTCAAACAGTCAACAGGATTTTTTTCCTGCTGTTGGTTTCCAGGTTGAGCAGGACTACTGCCTGATTGACACTATAACTCCATTGCTGCTTTAATGCAAGATATGTATGGGCAGCAGCTGAAAAGGGTGATTGCACCATCTCTTCCCAGATTTGCATGGCCATGCAGTGAGTCTGACTGAGCCAGCTGAAAGCTAATTTTTTTTTTTATTATTATTATTTTTTTTGCTAGATTAGCTTTTAGCCAGATTAGCCCACGATCCAGTTCATTACCTGGCTATGCAAATGCTAGCCTGGTGATGCAGGGCTGGCCATGAGTAGAGGGAGCAATGGGAATCATACCTCCAGTGAGGGGCTGCACTCAGATAAAGGTGACTGTACAGCTACAGCTGAATTACAGCATCTTGTCTTGACAAAGAAAAGGAAGAAGGCAGGATGTGATGATCTGCTGTTAACGGACCATGAAGCTATCCTCATATTTTCACCAAACACATGGGAAGTGCACAATGAATTCAACTTCTTACTGGCCTGGGTAGAAGAGTAACATGCGATCTGTCCTGTTTCTGATGTGACAGCAACTGAATCCATTTGTGTTATATGTTTCCCTGTTTTGCCTAAACGTGTGAAGTTTAATTAATGACTTTTGTTAAATAAAGGAGGTAGAACAACAATGGATCAGAGTAGCAGGATTACGATGACAGAAATGCTCACATTCAGAAAGAGGCAGAAAGCAATTCTAGTATTGAGAGATATAAAGGGATAGAAAATGGAAACAGCACAGCATATCTATAAATAACTTCCAAATGAGTATGCAGTATACGGATGAGATGAAAACAGTTTTATGCATGCAGAGCTCCTAACATATCCTCTAGGCAGAACGAGTACTCAGCTAACATATACTCAGTATTTTGGGTCAGGATTTCTAGTAAACTGCAGGTGATGGAGTTCATATAACGTCTCTCTATGAACTTAAGTGCACAAAAAAGTAATCAAAAGTAATACATAAATCTGAAGAGATGGTGGAAAAGAGCAACAAACTGAGGAAAAAAGAATACAATAAGGCATGGGCAAAAGAGCATTCAAATAATCATATGGAGAATATTCCCAAAGTAAGTCCATAACATATATCGTTGTGGGTTTATCTCTGTTGTAAAATACTAGTGTAAGTTATAGAGTATAACACCACTACTAAAAGCTAAAGAACAAATAGAGGACATTAAAAATACTACTGTGGCAGCCAGCAAGACAAAAATATTAATATTTGTCAATATTTTTTTTTTAAACTAACAATTTACTGCATTCTGCAAGCATCTATGTTTTAAATCCACCGGATTATTGTTTCATCTATTTCCATTGTCCAGTAACTATTTCAAAAGGCCTTATAAATGTTCACAGAATTTTAAAAAATGGTAGAGTAAATGATATTTTTAAAGTATGTACATAAATATGACTGTTTTGTAATACAGGTGTTTTAATGTAATTATAAATAATTGATTTCATATGTACACCATCTATCCAACATGACTTGCAGAAGTGCTGAGGTTTTGGTCATTCTTTTTGGTAACATTTATCTTTTGTAATGTACCAGGCACTTGTGAACACAGGCTATGAAACTTAATAGAGTACTCCAGTAGACATAAGCAAAAGTGAGACATCAATAAGCCTCTTGGCTTTGTTCCTTTTTTAGCCAACTCCTAACCCTGGTGCTCTTGTTCACACTGTGATCCAATATGCCTTTGCAGAATTCCTGCTGTTGGCCCTTCCCCACATTACAGATAAATACTAGGGTGACATTTCTTAACCCCTCTACAAATGGAGACAATATTCACAAGACTGGTAAATGACTGAAAAACACACACAAAAAAAGGGCTGTAATGCTATTAATATTTAAGAAAAGTTGCAAATCTTGGCTGCGGCACACAAACTTTGAGTTTTCCTATAACCTGACCATTTGGAGATAGGAGACAAAATTTGTAGCAGAATCCTGTTATTTATGGGAGGCTATTTGCTGCTTGTGCAGAGCTTATGTCTATTAACTCTACAATTTCAGTTCACCTTCCTTAAAAGTATGAGTCCATCTTTTATTATGATGCTGCAGCAGCAAGAACAGGGCAGAAAACACACTCTGAATTCCAGCGTTACTGAAATGAGAATTTTCTCAATAAATAATATATCAAAAGCTGGAGGACTGGATGAAAGAGAAAACTTGAAAACATGCTGTGCAGAGTTTAAAATACCATGAGCTTATACTTGGAACACAATTATTACCATTTTTTCATGATTCTGTGATGGGAGGCTGTAGAGGGTGCAGCCATTCACTGAAGTATGGGACCTCACTTGCAAAGTAGTCCAACATGAAAATACTTTGGTTTTTTTAAGGAAGAGTAAATTCTTAATAGATGGCTTATTCTGTCTTCCTGTCAAAATACTTCCAAGGCACCAGTCACAGTAGTGTGCTGTAATGGTTTGATTCAAAGTAGATTTAAACTATCAGTGTAAGGACAGAAAATATCTGGGCAGGTACGAATACATACAGCTCTGCTGGCATCACTACGATTATGTAGAAGCTTCCTGATACACTGTGGATGAGCTTCTTTTCCCCTTAGCTGAGCTGAACTCTGTTGAGGGAAATGTCAAGTTTTGAAGCGGTTGCTGAGAATATAGTTCAATACTGCATTGTTGTGGCAAAGCCCTGACCCAGCACTGTAAAGACGCATATTTATTCAATTCCTTTACGGAGTTCACAATACTAATAAAAAAAAAAGAGTAGCATAACATTAAGACTGGTGAGTTTTCTTGCTGTGGTAAATTCTCCTAGGAAGTGTAAGTCCAATGGTGAAATACAACCCTTCTGCCAATGCAATACTTAAATAAGCATCAAAAGTATATCCAGCCCTTACATAATTAACAACTTGTTCCAAAATTACCCAAACATTCTAATTTACTTAATCATGATAAAGAGAGGTCTTGTTATTTACAGTATAAAATTGGAAAACATCATAAAAGGAAAACTATCAAGTAATAACTTAAAAACTACATATTTGCATGTGATTCAGAAGCCTTCATTTTTTGTAAAGATTATTGCTAAGGTAAAAAAATAATGTTGTTCTGATTTTTGTTTCATGGAGGCAACAGGAGAAAAACAGCTTCTGTCGGTGATAGCCTGATGTGAGCCGCCATGAAGGCAGCCTGGTTAGAAGGTCGTCACACAGCCTTGATTGTCATCTCTTCTACAGTGTAATTCCAAAAAATATTTCTGAAGTGGGATTTTTGGGCACAGTTATTTGCATAGCCTGAATGCTAGAGAAAAATAAATGAGAATGCTAAAGAAATTGTCCTTGTCTCAGTAAGGATGTCTTCTTTCCTCTTGATACAGACTATGAACCTGTAAGTGCTGGTCTAGCTTAGCTGTATGTTAAGCAATATCTTAATCATTTGGGTGCTTGACAGAGATGATAAAAGCTTTTTGTCAAAATGTTTTTTCAGGAAGAAATTGTATGCTCATCATTATCAAAATCTGTCAAACAATAAGTACTTGAAAAATATTGTTTATAAAAACAAAAAGATGCTTCTTGAAATTTCAGTTTAGGATTTAACTACATCAGCTAGGAATATGTCCCAGTTTGACATTTTAAAAAGGATAAACAAAATACTGTGTATTCTTTGTTATGAAACAGCTTTTTTGAATGAAATTTGTAAATTAAATAAGCCATAAAGAAGGTAAAAATCCTTTTGACGTTATTGATAGAAAGTGCTTTGATGAAATCCCAACTGATTTTGGTAGGGATAAGGATTCATTCCATTAAAAATTTCAGAATGCTTTGTTTTCCATTTTGGACCGGAAAACTGAAGTAGGAGAATTTTTAATGAAACAGAAAATCTGGTTCTTCTTTATATAAAATTTATCTCAGTGTTAAATGTAGTTAGATTGCAGTTCAAACTAGAATTAATTACTGGCTTTATCAGCTAAATATAATGCATTTGTATTGATACTTTAGACAAGAAGATATCTGAATACATATGAAACCCACTGTTCCTGCAATTTGGGGTTGAACCGGTAGGAGGACTGAACAAAGAAAGATAGTACAGTCAGTCTTCACAAGACAGAAAAAATGGAAATTCATATCTCTCCCAGAATACTGTGCAACTAAAATCACAAGAGAAAATAAATATGAAAGCCAAGGAAAAGAGAAGCAGCACACTGACCTCCATGTAGCACTGCAGAAATGCAAGGGAAGAGAGAGCTAAGTATCACACTAATATAAGGATGGAAAACAAATTATGCAAAGAATCTGCAGAAAGATTAAAAACATTGGAATAAACCAACAGGTTTGACTTCACTACAGAAGCGAAACCTCAGAATTTGTTCATACAGTTTAAAGAAGTTTCAAGCATTCTATAACATGTCTCCCACGACCATTTGCAGAACACAGAAATCACTGTGTTTTGTAATTTCAAAAATCCCCCAAATCTATGGGAATTATGAGCTGAGTGTCTGTGGAAACTTAAAAAATCTATGTTTTATTTTTCTCTGTAGTGAATTTTATGTTCTTTAGAAGGCACTAATCTGATTGCAGTATACTGTTTATACACTGAATGCACCGTCACACTACCAACACGCCTAAAATCTCGAGCTGGAGGAATCAATTCTAATGCAAATTAAGGTAGTTTGGTTTCTCTGAATACTGGAGTCCTTGTTGAATCTGCTGAGACTGACAACATGGTTGCCATCTGTCCAGCTAGGAATGTGGCAAAGAGAAGCACCACAGTCAAAAAAGCCCTATTAGCTGCCTAGTTGTTCTTCTGTTTTCAATGGACTCAGAGTCTAATTATCAGGAGGCGAAATGCTCTGCATTTCAGTCAGCACATTCATCTTTAGAAACATGTGATGCTGCCTGCATTTCATTTCATGTATTAGAATGAATATGAGAAAATGTTTTCAGGTGAGGTTCCCAAAATGTTCAATATCAGACATGTTCTGCTGCAAATGAAAGCAGTAAGAGGCTGACCCCGTATGGTAATGACATTGAGCCAATAGTGCAGGTGAAACTCCTGCCCAAACGTGCAGCGAGGCATAATCCCTACTTGGGGATTTTGTGACCTTACAAAGAAGTTAAAAGAAATTCTCAGCTTTCTTCAGTGCACTGAACTTCAGCACTGGTTCTCACAACAGAGTGGGTATCTGTTAGCTTTCACCACATGTTGGGCGCAGGCATTCGGTATGTGAACCAGAAATACTGTGCATCTGCCTTGTCACATGAGGGAAGAGGGCTAGCATCATTAGGAGTGTCCCTTCTGGTGGGGCAGTGTTTGGAGGAATATCTGTGGCTGCAAAGTTCTGCTGGCCTCTTTCAGCCTGGAAGCTGATGTGATTGACAGATCACAGATAAAACTACTGACTCAGGCATACAGGATCCTGGTGCAGGACTCAAGTGGTACTACAAATGTATGGTATTTGTAACTTAGTGCAGAAGGTGTGATACGGGAATGCAAGAGGAGAGGCTTATGCTCAGTCTATGAGATTTCATATAAAAGTCTCATGAAAAGAGCAGTAGCCGCTATTTTCCTGTAGCTGATTATTCTTTCTCTCCTTTTTTTGATTTTGGTGGGTTTTTTTCCCTTTCAAACTTTTAAATTTTTTCCGTAACATTTGTCCACTTCTCTGCTATTTAACGTGCGCACAAGTTTCAAAAATAATAGGAATGTTGAGTCAAAGAGAAGGATGCAGTTAACATCTAGTCATTCTCCTTACTGTCCAATGAAAATAGAATACAACACAGTTGGAACTCAGAACAATAAAAAGCCTCTTAGCTAAAATGTCAGTATTTGGAATTTAGTTGCTTTAGTGAACCAAAAATGCATTCTGAACAAAAGACAATGATTATTCTCACTATTGCAAGTAAACAGACAAAAGGGAAAACCGTGTGAAAAAAGCAGACAAGATAGCTACATCAAATACTTTGGACTGAAGAGTAAGGAAATAAGTGCCTGGATAACAAGATTACAATGACCTGTTCATAACCTTTAACTTTGTAATATGATTCACTATAAAGCTACATTTCATAGTTCCAATTTGATTTTAAGTTGCAGGCATTTTTCCTGTTTGAGAATACAGAGTAAAACAAAAAGGAAGACTGCAAAGGACATGTTTAATCTGCATCAAGCTTCTAAGCTTTTTCCTACGTGTATCAACATGAGATGGGGAATAAAAATACGTCTATGCATGTTCTGTGGAATTTAAGCTACCAAATGTGCTGGGGGGGAAGTTCATTCTCTTCCTTGCTATATTATTAGTTTTGTGATCTTGCAGACTCCTCTAACAGTATCCTTATCAGCATTAACTGCATAAATGTGTACTGTGTGCTTCCAACAGAGAATACTGAAGTAAGGCTTTGAAAAAGTGTATTAGACTGAGCTACCACAGGAATCGGGAAAGCCACAGAGAGATGACCTAGATACCTGAAATGACTACCACAGACTGAAATTCTTGGCCAGTTTCATGGTAGCCACTCAGTAGAAAATGTCAGTTCTCAGTTTCTCTTTCTTTCCTATAGGGACAGCAAACATTGTGGCCCTTTTTAAGCCTTGTACTTGATCTATATTACCAAATCCCTAGTGTACATACAAACCTGTTATCCCTATTGTTCAATATGTCCAGGTCAGACACCTGAATTAGATCTAGTTCTGTTTGATTGAGCATCTATGATAAGTTTTTCTCACTGTGTGAATTTGCCAAAACTTTTTTCCAAAAGTTTTTTCCATCCTATCTTGTAGGGCGAGATATATGGAATTTAAATTATGGTTGTGATCCAAGAGTGAAATTCAAGTTTGTACTGTGGTTATAATTGTCTAGCTGTGTATCAGGACCATGCCTGTGTGCCTACCCAGCACAGAGTCATCAAATTCCAGCACTGGTCTGGGAACTTCCCAGCAAGTCTCTGTAGAGATGAGCTCAGCAAAAGGCAAGGGGATTGACGGAACATCTGACTGTCTTCACAACAAAGCATTTGACTAATTGTTGCAAGAGGTCCACAGGTGGGAATTTCAGACTGTCCTGGAGACTCCCCAAAAGCAGCCTCTGCTGTGTATAAGGCATTTGATAGACACTGTATTAATGCTTAAATTCATTAATTAACATCCTGGATAGAGAATCTGTCAGACCGAGGGAGTCCCCAAAACAATTTCTGTAGCATTTTCCTGCCGATGCAGGAATAATAACACAAGACAGTCTTTTGTATTTAACTAAGATATTAGAAGGTCGTTTGTACATAGTTTAAGATGATTGACAGAAACATCATGCATAGGCTGGAATGGTCACCTAGGACCCTATTCAAAAGATTCACATAAATTAGCTTTCTCTGTTAATAGATACTTGGTGAGTGTCTGTGCAACACTGGTATATGTGCTGAGATGGACAACTCTTAACCAGTTTTGTTATTTTGGGGAGGCACTTTCATTTCTCAAACTGTACTCCTTTAGCATGCAACTGTGTTCTGCTCAGCAGTTGCTTCTAATGGTAGGATTCACTGTCAAGTGACAAAACTGAGGAAATTCTAAGTCCAGAACTTACAATTTTTGTAAAGTACACTTTATTGTACTGTTTATATCAGGAAAAAGAAGTGGTTTTTTTCTTTTATTTTAAAAGAAAATTCAGAGTAGATTTTTTGAGTCTTTGGCAAAGAACAAATAAAAAAAAAAGTCTATTAAAACAATTAATTGCCAAGTTTGGGAAGGGAAATTAAGTGAGTTGCTGGAAATATCTAGAAATATTTTTCTAGCAGCATTTGTGTGCAGACTTCACAGTTGTACTTTCACATTTTATTTTCTTACTGTACATTAAAGAAAATTTCTTACTTCTCTCATTGAGCCATGATAAAAGGATAGCTTCTTCTGATTAATCTTCCTTTACTTTTAAATATAAGTCTGTTGAGTTGTTAGCAAATACAGAGTCATAATTCAAACATCATAGTTATACTTCCAGGAAATATTTGACAATACTGATAATTCTGTCCTGCAAATTACCATATTTCTAAATTAAGGTATGTGGACCTATTATGAATTAATTATCTGTGAGAAAGTGATTCCCTTTTCAGGGAGAGGTGGTGGTTTGCTGGTGATGAAAGAATGCCCACTGGTTTTAATTCATGGTAAGAGTGAAAGTGCTAAATACCACCCCTAACCTGCTGAAGGATACTAACAGGCTTAAAAGGAAAGGAAGTGCTGTGTAGTCTCTGTGAGGCAACTGGCATATTAGACAGAGCGATAGAGTTTAAATTGCTGTGTCTTACTGGAGGTGTAAAATCACAAGGAGCAGTGCTTTCAAATGGATTTTTTGGCACACACTGATAGTATTTCAAAAAGTATTATCCTTAGAATTCCTTATTCAAAAAGTGTGCATAAAAACAAGCTATCTGACTGTGTGGAACAAAAATAATACCATCACGTTATTTTCTTTGAATTATTGTTTACTCACCAACAGGCTAGAAACAGTTTTGAAATCCAACAAAACATTATGTAGATACTCATTATTTATCTATGAATAGACATTCCATCAGAAGTCTTTTCAATTTAGAATCTAATCTGAAAGACTTTTCGCTGCTGCTCTCTACAATTTGAAGCCATGTCCTTTCCTACCACTTGATTTTGTAAAAATAGTTGTAGCATTTGGGTTTAGTTCAAACAAAAACTTTGTTACTGGTTAAATTATCGCTAATAATAACATTAGTGAAATAACAAAATAACATTATGGGGTTTTTTCTACATATATATTCAAAAGAGTGAAATAACAATAAAATATTAATGATCACTAGCCCTTGTTCTCATGGGGTACTTCCACTTAGCAGATGTCTGCTGGAAATACAACACAGCGGAGAGGAAACAGTTTGGGATGTTCCTGGACTTTGTGGAAGATAATTTCCTGGCACAGCAGGGGAGATGCCCTGCTGGACCTACGGTTTACAAACAGGGAAGGACTAGTGAGTGATGTGGTGGTCGGAGAACACCATCATCATAGCGATCACCAGATGGTAAGAGTTTTCAGTTCCTGGAGAAGTAAG
>JAVJGI010000064.1:22012616-22048853 GCA_035590275.1 Ibycter americanus | reverse complement strand
TGGGTGCTGTCTCCCTGGACCTTAGCAAAGCCTTTGACACCATCTCCCACAGCATTCTCCTGGAGAAACTGGCTGCTCATGGCTTGGACAGCCCCACGCAATGCTACAGGCTTGGGGAAAAGTGGCTGGAAAGCTGCCTGGTGGAAAAGGACCTGGGGGTGCTGGCTGGCAGCCGACTGAACATGAGCCAGCAGTGTGCCCAGGTGGCCAAGAAGGCAAACAGCATCCTGGCTTGTATCCGAAACAGTGTGGCCAGCAGGACAAGGGAAGTGATCATCGCCCTGTACTCGGCACTGGTGCGGCCGCACCTTGAATCCTGTGTTCAGTTTTGGGCCCCTCGCTGCAGGAGGGACATGGATGTGCTGGAGTGTATCCAGAGAAGGGCCTCAAAACTGGTGAAGGGTCTGGAGCATGTCTTACGAGGAGCAGCTGAGGGAACTGAGACTGTTTAGCCTGGAGAGGCGAAGGCTCAGAGGGGATTTTATTGCTCTCTGCAACTGCCTGAAAGGAGGCTGTAGTGAGGTGGGACGGGTCTCTTCTCTCAGGTAACAAGCCACAGGACAAGAGGAAACAGCCTCAGGTTGAGTCAGGGGAGGTTTAGACTGGATATTAAAAAAAATCTCTTCACCAAAATTGTGGTCAAACATTGGAAGAGGCTGCCCAGGGAGGTGGTGGATTCACCATCCCTGGAGGTGTTTGGAAAACACATAGATGTGGTGCTTAGGGACATGGTTTAGTGTTGGACTTGGCAGTCCTGAGTTAACAGTTGGACCTGATGATCTCAAAGGTCTTTTTCAACCTAAATGATTCTATGATTCTATGAAAACTGAGACTTTGTTTTCAGTGTATCATAGCAACAAAACGAATGGTTGAGATAAGAATATATAGGTTCAAATGTTAAGGTAGGGAGAAATTAATCTGATTTGCAAGAGTACTTCAGTTCCCTTTGTCTTTGCTAGCATCAGCGTAGAATTGATTTTAATACTGTCACACAGTAGAGAAGAGAAGAGATCAGGTACTTCTCCCATTCCTGTCTAGATACGTATGTAGATAGTATAATTTTTATTAACTGGGTTTAGAGAGAGCTGGAACGTTTTAGCATCCCCAAAAATTAACATTGCAAACCACAGCTTTTTTTAGTACTTGCTTTTATCAGAATAATTGCATAAATCACTTAGGCATCAATCTTGAAAATATTTCAGAAGTGTCTCATATTTTTAATGTTAGAAGGTACCACAGGAATCAGCTACATATATTGCACAAAGAAGAAATAGTCTTTGGCAGAATGACTTATAGACCAAACTCAAGATATTCTCAGACTTGAACATAAAATTGAATTTTAGAAACTGAAGATCTACAGTTTGTATTGTTTGTGCAGCTGTTAATGGCACTGAATCATGAGTTCATTAGAACTTTATGATGAATTTTAGTTTGAAAAAACAGTGAAAGATCATAAGTAAAACTACTTTCAACAACCTAGCATGAATGGTCAGTGAAAGATCTTAAACAACATGACTTTCCTTCACAACTTGTGAATAATTTATACCTCAGTGAGTTTTAGGTGGCAGGACAATCGCATTCTTATAAAAATATAGAGACAAAGCAGCAACTCTGGATATACTCTTAACTCTGTTTTTTGCTAGGCTTTGAAGAAGCAGTCTGTTTTTATTAGTTGCTATAGAGGTATTCATGCTTTCGTTACCTTATTGCTACAGACTGTGCTGATGTGGCCACAGTAAATCCCACAACTTAGCGCATCACTGTCTCTTTCCGCATAGCCACCACAGATCTGTGCTTTGTAAAAGGTGGAAATAACTGGCTGTTAAAGCAAGCTGCCACCATAACCATTGTCTGTCTCTCTCTTGGCATAAAACTGTATTGTCATAGATGGAAATGTCCTTGTGGACCACGACACACCATGGATTCAGGGAATGAAGGCACGCACACAGGGCAGAGGGTACAATGGGAATGGCGTGTTCCCTTTGAAATAAATACTGTACTCTAAGTATTGCAAACTAATGCTGGGTAACTTTTTCACTGGGTTTTTCCTGAGCCACAGAAACCTTGTTCACACTTACAGGCAGAATAAAAAGAGAAGAAATTAAAGTATGCAGGACATAAGACATAGTTTAGGATCGCTGCAAGAACATCCTTGATTTCCTTCTCATTCTCCAAAATGTACAACCTCTGTGTGCCAGCATGGAAAGATGACACTACATGGTTAATTGATACAAGTGAAATGTCGCAAAGGGCTCTTTCCTTTTCAAAATCTTCCCTTGATAGAGAAAAAAAGAGGACTGGCTCCTTGTTTTGATCTATATTTCTCCAAGTAATTATGTTTATATTGTTTTAAGATTCTGAATTACCTGAAGGTGTCCTCTAAATGTTAATTTCCTTTTACTGGTATGATAGGATATATTTTGAAACAATATGATCAAAGATACAGGATTTCTTAAGACAAGCTGAAATAGCTTTGAAAATCATAAACAGACTTCTGGGAAGTAAAATCTACATGGAAATTATTTACTCAGATTAAGATGCAGAATTTGAGATGGCTCTAATTATTTCTGGTAGGAGGATGACAAATAGAAGGGCATAAATGAGTAAGAGTTCAGGCATCTATATTCTACATCGCTCCTGGAATTTATTGCAATGGAATAAAGCCAAATTTTTAAGCAGCAGCTACATCAGAATTCAAATGCCTTTATTTTTTTTTCCACTCAGAGGTGAATAACTTCAAGGAACTTTATCTCAAGCCTGATGTTTACGTATACTAAGTACTCCCTGACTTCATCTTGGGAAAATCAGTTACACACTATTAGGGAATCTGTAGTCTAGCAATAATGTCTTTTTTTCTTTCTTTCTTTTCTTTTCTTAATTTCACAGGATTTTGCTTGGATTTGTCCTGTTAAAATTTTTTATGGTATAAATATTTAAAGGATCATTTGGAGGTGACACAACTAAGGTAGATAATGACTGTTGAGATTGGACTTTGACTATATTGTTAGATACATGCTAAGAGAAACACCAGGAAGCCTCTTAGTTCAGGTGAACTGCTGGTAACCTCAGGCAGATACAGAATCGTAGACATCTGTTTTAGGCATACTCCAATGCAGATTTTCATGCAAGGCAAGTCTTATCCTCATGAAAGAAATCTTTTTGTCATTGTTTCACCTGTATGCTGTCATCATAATTAAAAAAGCTTTTCATGGGAATTTCTTAGTTCCCCACTATTCAACAGTAAACAGTAGTTCTTTCCTCTTGTCTGGGGGTTTCTTAGATGGCAACAAATAAGACTACCATACAGAAGAGATATGAGCTAACTCAAGCTGATGAAATCTCAGTTATTAAGAAATGAAAATTTCAAAACTATTGAGGAAGTATATGTCACCATACATACATAAAATATTAAGACTGGCTTATTGTTTTTGAAGGTTTTTTTGACTGTTTTTTTGTCCTCTAAACATACCATGTTTTGGAAGAATTCATTTCATGTCATGGAAAACCAATTATGCCTTTGCAATTAATGGCTTGAAACATTTTAATTGCACTGAGGCTTAGGAGGCAGGAAAAAGTGCACAGAGGAGAAATACTTTGGGGAAAACTGACAAAGGCAGCAAGGAATAGAGAGTTGGAATTGAGAATCTGAGATCTAGTGATTAGTAGTCTTTTAAAGATGTCTTCTGCTTGGGCTTTGTAGCTAAAGATAGGGGTCTGGCCTTCTTCCCTGCCAACCCCTTACAATGATGCTTATAGTTCTTGTTCAACTGACACATGACTGTTGTCATCATCCACCTTGCTGCCCCTGCAGAACTGAAAAGATTCTGCTGCTAGTCTACAATTTGCTAAAGTCTCCATATAAACCCAAGCATTATCATTAAATGTCGTAGACACATTAAATGAGTCACAGAGATAGAAATATTCAGAGTCTGTTTATGAAAGATTCTTGCAGAATTTTAAAACTAGAATTTGGACAGATATTTTTTTCAGTACAGATTTGGAACATGGTCACAAAGTTTGGCCTCTTCTAGCTTCCCAGACAGCAAAGTTGTCTTATCACAGCAGCTGCAAGGTTGTGGAAATGTTGGTTCTCAACAAAACCTATTAATTTTACTCCAAATTACGTCACATGTTGGAAAGTAGAAACCACCTTTATTGCATCATGTGCACCCTCTGCCAACAAATAAGAAACAGCCTTACATCTGAACAGGAACATCATTAAAACTAGGAAAGCAACCCAATTTCTTCTTTACTCTCCAAAATCCCACTTAGTTTCCTCTAGCAGCAGCACATCATGCACTACTACCCAAGTGATGCCTCTCCAGATTAATACAGGGAGCTATTCACAGTGTTAAAGGAAGAATGCTTTAGGCCACAGAAGAAACACAAATCATTGCAAGCTCCCTCTGTGCAGGTAAAGGCAAAGAAACTGGAGAAGGACTAGGAGAATTGTAAGTCAGTGCTGCATTTCTGTTTCTCAGTAGGTACTGTTATATCTTTCAGTTTGGCAGGGAAGTCTAAATAGCAAAACCTTGGAAAAGAGGTTGCTAGAGACAGTGGATTTGCTGCACTGGGCAAGCTGCAGCCTTTTTTGTTGTAATTGTAGTCACAGAACTGTTCTGGTTTCCCTTTCTACTGAGATTTGTTTTGGTTATTTCACAGCGCTCTATGGTAAAACCTCTGGTTGTTTGGTGGTGCACTGATGCCAAGATTTGATAACTTATTTTAAAACTCTTGCTTATTTGGCTGTGTACTAGCAGCAGGATTTAATAACTCATTTCAAAGTAGCATGAAAAAGTACCACCTGGCCATTAGCATTTCCAAGGCAAGTATTGTGCATTAAGCCTGGGAAAAGCTGCAGGTCACCAATGTGCTCTACTTCTGACAAATCGTCATGGACTGTTTTTCTGAGATTGAGTTTGTACTTTTATTTCCTCCTGTGGAAGCCTACTTATTTTTCATTGATTTCCATTAAAGTAAGAAGAGCACTGATCCAGAAAAAGTTCATGAATTGCATTATCCAGTTTAATTAGAGTGAACAGAAACTTTCTCCAGACAGAAGAGTCAGCATTCAGCCCAAAATGCAACTTTGGACAGTAATGGTTGAGGCTAGCAGTGAACTGAAGTCACAGGCAGTGCCAATGACTCCTTCCACTCATTATGCAGTACATTAAGAATGATGCTACAGCATGTTCTTTGTTTTCATATTTAGTAATATATAGTAAATATGTCTGTTAGATTTCTTGTTTAATTCTAAGCCATGTCAGAATCAGTCCAATAATGAGTTTGTTTGAATTCTTTATGTTTTAGGTCAAATTATTGGTTTGCTTTTTCTATTTGTCTTAACAATATTTTGATATCATGCCAATTAAATTGTTGTGGTAACAAAGAGTTGATAAGCTGTATACACTGTTGTTACCTTGCTGCTGCAATAATTTTATTGCCAAGATGTGAAATCTTAAAGTGCACTGATAAACCTGCACTTGAGAGAACTTAAAGATATGCACCACCTGAGAACTGCGCCAGGGAAGTAAAGGGAAAAAGCATACAGAAGCTTTCCAAACCATGGAAGCTTAAATTCTGTGATTGTAGCATGATGATACCCAAATACTTGCAAGAGATGAAATCAGGTGGAGGCAGATACAATACAAGCAGTTCTTAGATTCTGACAATAAATACCTTGTGTCTCATTCTCAGTACGGACAAATGTTCAGGGAGGAAAAGGTCTGGTAGAGTCAGGCCATTCTGGGAAATTGCATAGCTCAGTTTCATCATATTGATATTATATTGTCATAAAATTCAAAAGAAAAATATAAAGAGATTGACAATACCCTATAGAACTAATCTTTCATCTTGAAATGGTGTGAAAACTACTGTATGATTACAGAGTATGAGGGTATGGCCAAGCCAACATTTAGGTCTCCAGAGCCATCCCAAATGTGGTATTACCTTTTTTTTTACTTCTTTGGCTTGAAGGACAACTCAGCCCCAACAGATCACACCTAGAGTACTGGGTGACATACTACATTAGCTGATGAATTACAACCAGCATTTACTAACCTTTGGCTTTTTATACATAATGCCTACAGAACCCATAAAACATAGTCTAGATTCACTGCTAAAGTTTATATCTTACCTTTGTAAAATGGAATCTTTGTCTCATAGAAAACAATGAAATATCAGAAAGTCAACATGTACTTTCCACAGGAGCTGATCAGTAGATGCCTGGCATTGGGACACAGAAACTAGATGCTCCTCAACAGAAAAGAGAATTTCTGACTGAAAGAGTTGGGGTAGTTCAGCCTGGGGAAGAGAAGGCCCCAGGGTGATCTTATAGTGGCCTGTCAATACTTAAAGGGGACTTATAAGAAAGATGGGACAGACTTTTTACAATGGCTTGTAGCAATAGGACAAGGGGTAATGGTTTTAAACTAAAAGAGAGTAGATTTAGATTAGACCTTAGGAAGAAATTCTTTACTATGAGGGTGGTGAGGTGCTGGAACAGGCTGCCCAGGGAAGTTGTGGATGCCCCATCCCTGGAAGTGTTCAAGGCCAGGTTGGATGGGGCTTTGAGCAACGTGGTCTAGTGGAAGGTGTCCCTGCCCATGGCAGGGGGTTGGAACTAGGTGATCTTTAAGAGCCCTTCCAACCCAAACCGTTCTATGATTCTATGAGTAAACCAAACATAATTGTAACTTAGATACACCATCTTAGCTAGCTAAAACCACCTCACTTTTGCCAATACAGATTTATACTGTGGCCACTTCCAGCTTTAGAGTATGCTTGTTTGGGTTGTCTCTTCCACCTGAGAACTGAGCTGGAAACTTTTCTAGTCATTAATCACACATGATAAACACATCAAAAGTACTGAGAGAGTGGGCTATATCACACACTAAGACAAAAAAATATGCAGGATTCTGTGGATTAGTACTGACCTGAAACATAGTTTCTTCCCATAGGCACTGGCTACAGCATTTTAGAGCTGAAAACTACTTTACCAGTGAATGTACTTTTTATCCCTGTAATATAATGTCACAGTAGCATCTGGGGCACAACAGAAACATTACCATTTAGATTTTCAAATTTTGAATTGTTTTTTTAGGAGAGGTTTACTGCTGAGGCCATGTCTACAAGGTGGTTAAAAATAGGCTTGCAGCTTGCATAAACATATCCAAGTAAAGCATCAGTTCCCCAAGGCATAGTAGTAGTTTAGGCAAGGCCACACAGAGTTCCATGTGAGCTTACCACCCGCATTGTGGGCTCCCACATAGATTGTGCATCCCACATCAAATTCTTTTCTGCATCAGGTGCACAGTCAAACATAAAGTTACTCAAGCTGCAATCACAGTACGTAGGAGGACACAAGATATCATGGGCAGGATAGAAATGGAGTAGCTCGTGAATAGACTTACGTTATTTTCATTGTTAAATAGTAAGCATGTAATTTTAGTATACTACTGGCACAGCTTAAAAGCCTAGACTCAAATCCAACACAGTGACCTCCTTTGTTTCACAAATCTGACCAGTGAAGTTAGCGATGGCAGGGTAATAATATCCCTCTGTGTGGAGAGAATCCATGGCTGGAAGGGAGGTGGCACAAACCAGCCCCTCCACAGCTAGCAACATTTTTCCCGTTGAAATGCAATGTTAGTGGCTCAATCCTGTTCCAAGACAATATACTGCAGGCAAAACTAGTTGACACATCTGCTGATCTGCTGCCTCCAGCATGTGTGGTCCAGGATCAGGAGAGGACCTGCCCTACAAATACATGGCATGCTACCACCATGGCCAAGGAGCATGAAACTGGGCAGGAGGTGGAAGAGTAAGTCTGTATGAAATGAATGAGACCAGGCAGGTGAAATCAAAGCAAAGCAAAATGAAGTAGAACGAATGGATTAAAGAGGAAGTTTATAGAGAGTTTTTCATAGTATTTAGTCTGTGTAGAAATAATTAAAAAAAAGCATGATAAGGTATTTATTATGTCACATTAGAAGACCATTCTTGTCCCTTCAAGAATTTACAGCAACTCCTAACAGTTTCTTTCTTAAAAAAAAAAAATATTTACCTTTTCAAATGCAAGTTTCTTACGTCCATAATATACAGTATGTGCTTAGTATTCATGTAGCAGTTTTGCTGGTGAGAATCTTTTCTTTGATAACACTCTCTTAATTTGGAAATAAATCTAGCTTTAAATCTTTTCAAACAGAAAAACACAGTTCATTTACATGATCATTCTCCCTATGAATCATATAATATACACTGAGAATCTTCTAGGGGGGAAAACTATTCTCTCTTTTCCTTTGCACATTATAATATATCTGTTTCTGCAGCAATAATTTAAAACTCCTAAATGTTGCTAATGAAATCCTCTATTATTACAGTTTTGGGAAAGAGATATTTAAATACATAGTTTCTGAAATTTATGGCCTTGGGAAACGTTAAAAAGGTGGCACTGAATTCTTTGAATTAGGAGAAGCAGTATTAAAAAAGAATATTATGCATGAATTCTGCATGTGGGATTTTTTTTTTTACTAAATGCTCGCGGGATGTAATTCTTTTCTTAGATGTAGTGGGCTTTTCATAATCAAAAAGCTCTCCAAAATTAGCCAGTCTGCCATCACAAATATATCCTTGTCTTAGTTATACAGTTGACATTTCTACTTCTTCTAGCACTGGACATCTAGAGGCAGTGGAAACAAAGCAGATATTTAAGCACAAATTGGTCCGACAGACCTATGTGCATGGCTAAGATGCACACACTTCTGCTGGAGACAGGAAGCTGAGTGCAGTGCAGTGATGCTTTGAGTGGTTAAGAGGCACCTATGCTCTGCAGCTAGAGCATTATTGTCACTTGGTCAAGGTTAATCAATAATTAGAGTTAGGTGAAGAAGTTGTTACCACATAATCAGACAGGCAGGAGCTCTTGATTTGCATTTGCCTCCTTTTACAACATGTGGTACAGTCTCTTTCTCAGTCACCTGAGCACTTTTACTGGGTAACATTCCTTCTATTCTAGATGTAGGACATGACATATTGATGTCACACAATGTCTTTTGCTCTCTTCCTATGCCACATAACAATTTTCAAGGAGATTTCTGTGTTTCCAGTAAGTATTTAAGTTTGTGAATAACTAAGTCTCTCTAGGGAGAGAGAGGTATTTTTATTTGATGGAGTACAGGAAGATGGGGGGAAAAAGGAGCAGCTATTCCTGTGGATTACTGTTGACATTGTCATTAGGTAATTGTCTGAACCCCAGGCAAAATTATTTTTTTTACCCTGATGATCCCATAGATTACAGTAATTAAGTATTTTTGTAGAATTCAGCATATAGTTGAATGGAAATCAGATCTACCATTCAATCTAGCATTGTACATGGGCCTAAACCTAATATTTTTCTCAGCTGTTCCATTTTCTGTACTCCATCATCATTGGTTCCTTTATCTGAGGCACTAAAGGCTGACTCTGACCTGATACTGTGCATAGATAAGTACCTTCTCTCAAAGGAAACTACATGGACTGATACTGTGATGGCATTCCTTAAGAAAAAAAAAAAAAAAACACCTTCTTTGCAATTTTCTAGTTATACATAGATGATTTTATAAATTGCTTATATTTATTTTGCTCCAAAATGTCTTCTCAGGAATGTCTAAATGTATTTCTACTTAATAATAAGCTGACTTAGTTTTCTACCAGAAGAACTTAGTAAAATGAGACATACTAACAAGCACAGCTGTATGTTCCTTTCCTACCTATAGCCTTTTTATGTAAGTGTTAAAGAATATACTGTTGATTTCTTTGTTAGTTTAGCATCTTAAAAAATTTAAAATTAAAAATAACACTTATGAAATTACAGTTTGAGTATGCACAGTGTTGCAAGAATCAGCTAGTGTATTTTTCTTACAAAAATACTAGAAGTTTTAGAAGAGAATCTGAGGATACAGAAAGAAAACTTTATAGTGAAACAATAAAAGTCCCTTTGTCAGATCCCTCTGTGAACTGCAAATATATTGCATATACAGCAGAACCGGCCATTGCAAATTCCCATGTCATTTGAAAAATCATTCTAACAGCAGTTATTAAAAACATCTTTGAAATTCTGTCTTGAAAAGCTGAAGACCGAAGTTCATGTCCCTGAAATATATGAAAGGAAGAATAGATTAGATATCTCTAATTGTGCTGTGGGTTGCACCTGGTAGGCCTGGAAATGAACCTGAAAAATTTTTACCTTTTCCCCCAAAATATTCACCATTAGAAAGCCAATATAAAATAACTGATAAGCCAATAGTTCTCCCACCTTTAGTATAATTGTTTTATGAGCTGAAACAAACACACCATGTAATCATCACACATACCCATGACTGTCCCACAAAATTACCGTAGTAACTGACTGTTTCATTCTGGACAGAATATTCAAGAATGTCTTCTCAATCGGTTTGTCTAATGCTTCAGGAAAATATCAGCTGATAAAACAGATTCTGAGTGGGAAAATGCCTGACTGAATTTATAAAGTCTGTTCATTGCCAGTGAGAAACGTATAGTACCTCATTCAACAGTAATGGACACTGGGCCTAGAGGGAGAGTAAAGATAAGAAAGAATTAACTTGTCTGAATCTAGTCAAGGATAGAGATTGAATTTTTTCTTACATTAATTCTACTATACACATTCCATATGACAAGTATAATGGAAACTAAAGGAAAAATAAGATTAGTTTGTGTAAGGTGTTCTAAATATAGAAAAGAGATAAATGCTGTTTTATCTAATTGTTGAAGACACTGCTAAAAGATAATGATTAACCAATGTAATGTGGTGAGAGCGATATAAAGTAGGTTAATCATCTGAAGCTCATGCAAGCCATTTTAGTCTTTTCCCTAAGGTATAAATATAATCTGAATTTCAAAAAAGGGCTTAACAGAACACAGTTTTTTTTCTTTTCTGTTAAATAAGGATTTGGACCATAAAGAAATCAACTTTACCTTTTCTAAATTTATGTGTAATCATCTGATCTGAGCTAGCAGCTTAAAATTGTGTAGCGTGAATATTCCCCATTAGCTCCAGAGAAGGCAATGGTAAAGTTTTCACCAAGTTCTGAGTTCTTGGTCCAAGATACTAAGTACTTTGAAATTCTCTTGCAGATAGATAATCTTGGCTAAATAAGGAAGTTTTTATGCTATGCTCTGTTATATGTATATGCTCTCTATTCTGTGGGGATATAAATCCATACTACATCAGTGAAGTCAATGTAGCTAATTTATACCATCTGGGCATCTGACACAAAAAATAGCTACAAAATTATTTCCCAATGTAATATTCATAGAGATGAAAAGCAAACTTAAGAGGGAAAAAATCCCATAATTCAACCCATGACCATGTGTATAGAAAAGCAGCATTTGCTTTCATGATTTTTCTTTTTATTTCTAGATTTTAAAAATTCCAAAACTCACACATTGTGAGGGATTTTTCCTCTCACAATTGTTCATAAAATGTATTATTGTAGGACCAAGGAGCTGAAGTTTGGTGAGGAATAAGGCTACATTAAATCTAATTGATTTTAGGCAGCCATCAGGGATATTCATAGCAATGAGAAATGACCTTAAAAATACTGACCTCTTGCATTATATTTGTACGATGGGTGAATGTTGTCTCTCAACTCCCCCTCCACAGCACTCTTACTTTTAAAAATCTAACTTTGGCATTGCTGAGAATATTACATCCTTCATTTGGAAATAAAAAAGAGCCTATTTATTTTAAAAATAGATTATTTTAGTTGTTTTTAAGTCCAGCATGGCTGACTTTCCTTAATTTTCATGGCTTCAAAAATACCTGGTTTTGTAAACGTTATAGAAGTAAAGAAGGTACTGAACTCACATGAGTGACTAAGCTTCTTGAGCCAAAATATTTGTTTTGCAACTTCTGTTCCTCAAAATCAAACTCAACAAAAATTACAAAAAATCTAATCACAATTAAGCAAAAAGTCCCACTACTATGCTACAATTAAAAGAAAATTGCTAAAAAAAAAAATACTCCACAATTTTATGTTTGCCTATTAGACTTAAATTCCTCTATCAAGACAATTACGTTTGGGTAGTAATTCAGAGGGCTTTTGATTTACTAACTAGAGTGTCTTCCTAATGAAAGTCACACATAAAGTTACTTAGCTGTTGAAGCTTCTGAATATGGAGAATAAAGGACTAGGCAGCTTAACAGTGTAAAAGAGATACTAGAAAGACAATTTTATACATATTAAAAGCAGTGTTAGAGATTTTCAGGGGTTTGGGGCAGGGCGGGGAGGGGGGGGCAAGGGGGAAAAAGTGGTAGAGAAGTTCTGATAGGAAAACACCTGAACATCACAAATATGAGAACATCACCTATAAAAATGACTGTTACTTTCTTTTGAGGTTTTTTATTTATTTCTTATTATTATTTTTTTTTTTTTTTTTTTTTTTTGTAAATTTAGGTGGTTTTACTAGACTCAGATCAGCCTGCCAGCTCCTCAACATCTGTTTTGGATTCTGTATTTCTGGAGAGCCTTACAACTTTCTGACAGGCATTTATTTTATTATTTTTTTTTCTACCTTTTAAAGCTGAACTGCTTTGAATGTTACAGATTACACTGTCTTAAATATGTCTTGATTTTATACTTGTGGTTTTGGGGCTGGTGAGGGGAAATAGAGATGGCTAGGGAAGCTTACAAGTTTTTCTTGGAAGATTTGTGAAAATCCTTGTTTCATCCTAATACCATTTTTCTAAGAAATGTTCTGACTGACTAAACTGACATCTTAGCAAAAATTAACAAACCCATTTCCCATTGAGCTTTAGTTCTGGTTTAGAAGCACAGTCATCTATAAGGCACCCTGGACTTCAAAACTGGTGAATCAGCCACATATCTATGGCATACATAACCTTGGAATTCACAATATTCTCTATATTAGATTAATATTTGCCCCATTTTCTACAATAATGCCAGACCCAGACTGATGATGTTACCTTGTTGATAAGGTTGCCATAGCTGATACTTTTTACACCTGTAATTTAGAAAAGATTAATTCTTTTCCCTTTGTAAAAGGAAACATAATTGCCATATATTCTCAAAAACCCAGATTGAGTTCTTCCATCTGATTTTGTGCTTCCTTCAAATTATACTTTTTTAAAAAAGGAAAGGAAGGTGGAAAATCAAACAAGCTAGTTTGGATTTTATGAATAAACTCCCAAACCCCAGATTCTCAGCACACAAGTGAAAATGAATTGTTTATACAATACTTCTAAAAATAATATGGGAAGCTTGCATTTCTTTCTAGAAATGATCAGGCAACTTATATAAATTTTCTATGAATGATATGTTAAGCTAGGTTCATTTATATAATGTCACTGAAAAGCTTCACATTGGAAGATGCAAGTCTTTGAATAAATCAAGGTAAAATTGTGACAGTTAACCAGAAAATAGTCATGATTTATTTTCTATTTCCTGTTTATGTACTTACATACATTGCAACTCTCTCATTCTTCTTTATACTATCTGGGAATCACAAATTCTGGAATGTGTTTCTTAATATTGCGCAAATTAAGGAAGTCCCATGGTCTCCATTTTATAGAAGAGAGAGAAAAGCCCGGAAGCCATGCAAGGAACCTGAGCTTCCCTGAGCCCTGCTCACGGGCCTGCCTCTGTTATAATCCAGACTGAAGGGCTAACCATGTCTTTGTCACTTTGAGACAGCAAATTCATTTTGAAAATATACATACCTACTTATTCAGCACTATTAGGTGACATGAAAACATTATGTTTCTGATTATTGTTTCCATTGATACTGGTTATCTTCCAAATTAGGTGGAACTTTTAAAACTAATTGTAGTGTGACCTGAATGTGTTTGTTTTTAGAAACAGTTCTGCTAAAAAAAATATATTATTGATCAGATTAGTCCTATGCGTCAATTGTGATCACAATGGGTTTCTAGAGACAAGAATCTCTTCATTAGATTGTGTGGGTATGACCTTAGTTTGAAATTAACTTCCTCTCAACCTTTTAGCCTTACAGAACAGAACAAGATTTGGTGGTCTCTTAAATGTGCCTGAAGGCTTGGTTTGAGCTCTTAGCTCTTCTACCCATTGGATCTATTTGCTCTTTCCTATCCTGCACTATTACAAAAGAATTCTCATTTACTACTCACCAAAATAAAGATCAGGAGCATTTAGTGCAACAAGTTCTACAGCCAGATAGGCCAGTTCCTCTGTCAGGGGAGGGCTGGAGGCAAGAGAACAGCAGAAGTGAAAGAATATAAAGACGATTCACATGCTGTGGTTCTGACTCAAACAAACCATATATTGCCAAAGAAAAAGTGTCTGGTTCAGTTTTCTGAGGCTTTCTACCTTGTTAATTCGGTCAGCAAGCAACTTAATGATCCTGATAAACTTGCTTTCCTATGCCTATCTTTGCTGTGCAACTCACAGGAGGAGCAGGCGAAGAGAAGAAACAAAGCACTGCTCTTCCCGTCATTCACCAAACTCTCCCTGCACCATCAGTTTCCTTCATGTAATTTTCACTATGGTATTCCTCTGTTGATCTCTTTCTGTGTAGCACACTTCAAAACATGATTTCTCACATGTAACCAGGGAGAGGGGTTACTTTGCATAAGGAGAATAAAATCAGAGAGAGAGATATCTTGAAAGTAAATTTAGGACATAATGTGGAAGTTTGGAGGATGCATCATGTAGGAGATACCAGGACCAGAGGGACCAGGAAAGAGGGAGGCTGAGGTTCAGATTGCCATTGCAAAGTTTATCCAACTCCAAAACATATACCACATACGGCAACAAGCTGGTAATGCAGGCAGCTAACATATTACAAGCTACTGATTCTCATTTTACATACTGTTTATACATAGACCATTCAGCCTTCATCAGCAGAGACGTCTGAGATTTCTAATGTGAAGGTTCATAGATGCATGAATGTTTGAGCTTTTATTATGTTATTCAAACAAGTTTGTTCTACTTTAATCACAATAGAACTAGCTTTCAAAATATATGTATTCAGAAAGCACAATGAGGGGGTAAAATAGGTACTAAATAAAATCTTATTAATTGTATGCAAAATGAAAAAAAATGTATAGAGCAGCATATGAGGGTAGTTACAGTTATAAAGGGAAAAAGAATAATCACATAATTACTTAAGGCACTGAAATTCCAACTCTTTGGAATTCATACCGGTAAGAAACTAAGTTAGTACTAAATACTGGTATTTTTCAAATACTTGGTAATAATTAATATAAGATTAGAAAAGACATTTCAAAATAAAAAGAAATCAAGAAATTACTGTTTTTAAAAAGTACAACTCAACGTAATGAGCCAAAAATTCAGAAATAAGACCCTCTTACTATAACAGCAATTTTTAACCTACTTAAAAAGAGGCAGAAATTTCAAATGATACATCTGAGTTAGTTTTGCAGCTAACAATTGATCTGCCATAAATATAAACAATATTCAGGGCAAAAGAATATATAACCTGTTGCACTATGCAGTAATTATCAGATTAATTAAATACAATAAGAACTGTATTAAAGACCATACCTAACAAGAAATTTCCCATCTCAAGGGGCCAACTAGTATGATCAGTTTTCACATCAAGCTACAGTACTTCGGGAGCACAGATCAGCATCAGAAATCAATAATCCTACAGTGGTGAAAAAAGGCAGAGAATCAGTTCTTTTTGTACAAAGGATTATGAAAAGAATAAAAAACCATGGAAAGTCTAAGCATATTTAGTTGTTCAAATGAGTTAGAAGAGGTTAAAAAGATTAAAAATCAGGAACTACTTTTTTCAATTGACCAAGTATCAGATGTTATTTATTATTTCCCCTGAAAACTGGACACCAGTTGATTAGACATCAGCTATTGAAAAAATCATTGTGTGAAAGTCAAAATGCCCACTGGAAAGGCATAGTTCAATTAAGCGTAGTCTGCACAGATTAGTCAGAGAAGGTCATAGTTTACTGACATGCAGGAGTACTGTGAAGATGTTATTGCCATGACTGATGAAAGGAATTCAGTAGATTTATGACACCCTGATTTGACAACACCCTGCCCTCAGAAATTAATGTCTATAGGACGATGTTAGGACATAGGGGGTAAATTAAACTGCTAGTTAAGAGGTGAAAAAATACATTTGAAAGCTTAGTTTTTCAAGTTGTTTTGGGAGGAATTATGTAGGTCTAAATCAAATTTCTAGTACACCCATATTATTTGATTTAGGATAAGAATACTGATTCTCTCCTTTTAAATTGCAACTGAATTTCAAGATGGTCATATTATCTAGATGAATCAGTAGGTGACAATCAAAGTTTAGTCTATACAGAAGTAAACCTATATAAAGGACATAGCATGCATACCCCTTGCATAGTAGTGCCATTCAGAAATGAAGTGTGACAGGTCACTGAACAGTGCACTTCTGTGTTTTGCTAAGGACGAGGCAGCAGTATCTCATATTATCCAAACTGTGATACACATTGCAAACATGGACTTGTTTCTGTTATTTCAGGTGCCTGATAGGGACCAGGGGGGAATTACTTATCACGAGAAAATAATACTGTTTTGTCCCATGCCGAAACATGAAATCTATACCAAGTCTTTGGACAAACTCAGTTGTAATTTAACTGGTGTATACCTACATTCAGCAGCTTTTGTAATGCCTTCCTGGAAGATATAGCGTGTAAAATTATTTTTCATAAATGCTATTAGTGCCTCCTATGGAACAAAAGACTTCCTCTACCATGGTTAAGCTACCCGATACAATTCAGAAAGGCAGCTCTAGTGCAGAATTTTAAGAGTTTTTGTTATCACAGGGAGGATGTCAACTTCAATGAAACGCAGCAAGTTTTCAGAGTAATTGCTGAAGAGCTCTATCAGATCAACATTAGAAGTACTTTTAAGATTTCCATGTAACTGAAATTTCTGTTATCATTGAAGTATTTAAGTTACGTAAAAAAGAATATAGATTTTTTCCTAGATGATATTTAAGACAGTATAAAGAAGTAATCAGAATTAGAAAAAAGACTGTTGAAGACAAACTGGGCCAGAGAATCAGAAATTATGAGTGCAAGAGATGAGCTTGAAATCAGGATAAGGGATAACTAAAGGTCAGATAAAACATACGTATCCATAGTGATGGGACAGTATTACAAGATTCCTAGAATCAATTCAAACTTCCATTTGTTTGTTCTGAACTTTTATTTCCCCTTGATGCGGCCTGAAGGGAAATTTTTTTCCTACCTTTGTGAAAAGCATTTTCTAGAAGGGAGAAAGTCTGCCTCTTCTGGTTCATTTCCTAAAAGATGCTATGGTCCTTGGAGCTTTCAGCCCCACTGTAGGTACTGTACACACAGAGGGATTCTTCCCCAGTGACCTCAAGACTCCAGAGCCTAATATGCTTTACTGTACTTCACAGCATGTAACATGTCAGTAGTTAGTACTAGTGACTACACAGCATGTAACTAGTCAGTAGCATGTAACAGTAGTCAGTACCCTGAACCCTATACATCTCTAAAAACAGAGATTTCCAGATGACAAAGAAACTGATCTGAATTGCATAATGAGACGATGTTCTAGAAGCTAAAGGAACTAGAGAAGATGGAGTGACACACCTACCTGATTATTTTTGAGCAATGGGAAAAGTGTAGTTCAGGTATGGGCAAGCACTCCAGCTCATCATTTTAACCAAGCCATTTTTATGTAAAGGTTTTAAAACAGAACTAAGTTACCATGGAAACTGATTGAAGCAGAGACTTACTGTAAATTCTTTTCTAGACAAGGATAACAGGACTGACAGGTGGGCTGTAAAAGCAAAATGAGTGCAATATAGAGTTAGGCATGATGGCCTGTTTTCTCTTCCTAAAAGTGTGTCTTTTATGGTTCTGCTTTATCTCTACTCTTTTCTACAGTAATATATTGAACATATCTTAAAAGAAGCTCCCACCCAAATGAACCTTTTATTTTGTCATAATCCTATTTGCAAGGGGATGTACATGCTCTAGAGAAAAGAGCTGAAGGGCAGGGCACTCCACTTATTTTCCCAAATTATGATGTCTTGCCAGAATCATTAGGGATGAAGAGCCATCACTCAGGAAACACATTTGCATGAAGTGCCCTTTGCTGACAATGTTTATATTTTGCTCCTGAAATATGCTCTAGGTACGTTCACACCATAGCACAGTGCTCTCCATGTACAATAGGAAAGAAGGTAACAAGGGAATAAAGTGGTTTTAGTGAAGAAATACCCCTTTCTCAAAAATTTTGAAAATATACCTATTTGCTGCAGTCCTATTTAAAGTCAAAATGATTTGGCTGTGTAAATATCTTCCTTCATCTGATGGATGAAGGTAAGAATAACAGAGATTAGAGTATACAGCCCCCAAAATATGGTGCCAGAGTTTTAAGAAGAGAAATTGGCAGAGAATGAACAACAGCAGAGCATGTACCTTTTCCACTTGGAATGTTAGCTGTCAGCACTGGAAAACATTTCAGTGTATGAATATGCAAGATCTTAAAATCTGTGCTGAATGTTTCTACCTGCTGTGCTTAATTTCAGAATCTTGTGTTATCATTAGAGAAAAACAGTTCTCTTTTCCAATATGATTTTCTACCTAAAGGAAGGTGGGAGAAGAGGGAGATTCTTACTTGAATTCATCCTGATACTCTTCTAGCCTGAAGTTTCTACTTCCTGGTTCCAGTTCCCAGCTGGAGCTGTGTTTGTCCATTCCCTCCTAACGTAACCCATAAAGCAATTTTCCTCTGGATTTTAAGAGGTTTGCTGTCATCAGCAGTCATAGTTGGTCCCAGTGCACTAGAATCACAATAGATAGTCACCTTTTCCAGCACGTTTGCCTTACAGCTAAAAGTAATGGCGACAGCTGGTTGTGTTGTCAAAAGTAAATATACTTCTCACCTTCAGTCTCTGCCTTCCTCAGCACTGTGGGGGTGGGGACGTGACAGATGGTTCCTGCTAGCTAATCACAGAAAACTTGGTATTTGGTGTATTACATGAATTTCCAGGCAAATAAGAATGTTTTTCATTAAATATCCTCCATGTGAAAAGCTGGACACCTTAATAAAATGTGGCATGCTCCAAGGAAACACATATTACATGTTGAAGTATATGAAGGTATGGCTAATCCCAGAACTCTGCAATAAATGATCCACAAGCGAACTATTACTTGTCATAAGTGAATTTTGATGACTGTGTTTATTATATGTAAAGTTTTTGGCGGTGAGACAAAGGGAAACATGAAGCCAAATTCTTCTCTTTTTAGGCTAAGTTCATCTTTGATTCAGGGCTCTGTCCACTGCACTGTATTTGTGTGTCTCTGAGTCACAGAAGGCTGCCAGTCGGCTCAGTGGCAGGCAGGCTTATGCAGAGGCTTGCGCAGTCCTTGAGACTGAACACTCAAGGACTCCATGAATTAAAGGATAGAACCATTTTCATCATTTAAAGGAAGGCATTTTAAGTATTTCTATGCTTTTTGTCTTCTTTCTGATATAAATTCTACTGGAAAAGGGCTCACAAATACGGCTGTTGTCCTTCTCAAGCAAATAAGTTCCCCATGAATGTAAAAATTATTTTAAAGATATGTTTTTCGTTTTAGAAAAGATGCCCTACAGCTTAATTAAATTAAAATTCCTTGGCACCATTATATGTTCCCAAATTTTAATTATTTTTCATACCTGTTTCTATGACAAAAATGTTATTTCAAATAATCATGATAAAATTCCCCATACAGGTGTTTATAACTGTCTTGGACTTAATTAAGGAAGTCAGAGGATTAGAAATGAGCATGTAGGGAGTAGCTAAGTTCATAAAACAGAACAATACAATTTTAGTTTACAAACTCTTGCCTACGGCATGATTGTTCAAAAGCAATGGTGGGGAAAAGAGGCAGAAGAGGTTGAGGACGGATTGTTAGGAACTGGGGAAAAGCCAGGAAACAAGTTCTGGGGAAAACCCAAAAAACAAAAAACCAAACCTCCAAAGAGTGATAAAACAGAAAAAGGATGCAGGCAAACCCCCTTTAAATTGCAATTTAGAAAATTGCCATTTACAACATAAGGATAATTCTTGCAAGTCTTATCAGAAATCTGTGAAAATCAGTGAACCCTGCAGAGGTGTCTTGATAAGCACCTTGTTGTAAACTTCAAGATCAGGCCTAAAAGAAAACAGATAAATGCTGCAACTAAACTGTCTGTGGCACTTCTGAATATGACTGGTCACTCTGAAGATGTTGCTTGGGCTTCCAAAGGACAACTTGCCAAATAGTAGTAGTTTCTGTTTCTCATAAGCCCACATGTTTTGTGTTGTAAGACATTTCTATTATTTCTATGTGTTTGTGTTGCCAAATTTTTTTTAGAAGAAAAAAAAAAGATTTTGTGCATGGATTTAAGTGGTTAGCAATATAAAAATATGGCAGTGTTCACATGTGCAAACTTATTACACTTGACCCCAAGTCTCTCATTGTTCTACCCCTGTTTTCATGGAAGAAACAGAGTAGAGTAATAAAAAAAAAAAGTCTTTCATTTACCCATATGTAACTCACGGATATTTGTCAATGCAGGTTTATGAATATACAGTCCATGCTGGTTTCATACGTGACAAGGAGGCAAGCAAACAGTGGAGAACGGCAGTAGATATGATGCAGATAAGCAAGAAAGAAAAATTAAGGACAAAAAGACAGAGCAGTTTCTAAAAAATCAGGTAAGGAATTCAGGTGATTCTGTATAAAGTGTAAATTGTACAAAGAATTGTATCAAATAGTTTATGCTTATCTTGCCCTTCCTAGTATTTCTGAGAATTACTGCTGTATGTGTCTATGGACATATGTACACACACACACATATACCGTGCTTATACCCACTCACACAATGAATTTCCTTTTTCAGCAAAATTGCCATTACCCTCAGTGCAAAGATTTACTATACTGGTATTTTATATTTCTTGTAATAAAAGCCATTTTCTGTATTTCATTTTATTTTGTTTAAATAAAACATTGTACTATTTCATACAGGAAACCAAACAAGTAACATTTTTACAAAGGAGTAAAAGGGAGTTGTGCTATGCATGGTACTATTCTTTCTCAACAAAACAGTTCAAAGTTCTCAAACCTTGTATTATCCTATCCTAGTACTAATCTTTTGGGGCATTACATGCGCACTGCAGAAAAGCAACGTGTTGTGACCGACATCTGCCTTCTTACACTCGTGACTGGTGGAAAATTCATTTAGAGATTGAGCATACTTCTGTTTCTTAAGCCTGACTAGTGAGGAATAAGAATATACTTGCCAAAGCTAGAGGAACAGTGAGCAGCAATTCATCCTTTGCTCCTCTGCTTCCCTGCTTTGGAGAAAAGTTGCCCTACCACTTGCAGTGACACAGTGGGAGCAGTAAATGTGATGGAGACTGTACTTTCTCTACAGCCTACAGGAACCTGGGAAGCTAAGCTAACTGCATGTTCTGTGATGCAATTGTTTGTGACAGAAACATTCTCTTAACTTCTTAAATATAGTTACTTTTAGAATAGATTGAAATTACATTTTTGCCACAAGCATAAGATGGAAAGCAATACTCATAACTAAACATCACATATCCATAATTTGCTTATCTGCTTAATTCTTACCTCTCCCTTCCACTTTACTAAAGCTAACATGAGATGCTGGTATGCCAACACGTCAACTATTAAGAAATGGTTACTTACAGGGTTTCACATTCTTGAGTAACATCATCAGCTTATCGTATCCATTTAGGACATCCACAAAATAGAATTCCCTTTAGAGTTTGGCCTTGTAGGAGAAGTGCTTTAACCCATCTACAAAATGCCTATGTTATGCTGATATCTAACTTTCATAGAACAGCATCTAATGCTTTCAGACTGCATGTTTCAGATGACTGACTGCAAACCGATGGAAATTCACTATTGAAATAACACATTCTATTAATTCCCAGAAGATCTACAGACATTAAAAACAAACAAACAAAAATCCCCAGTCAAGCTTCCCAAATGACATAAAACTCATTATTACTGATACATTATATCAATTGTATATTGCACAATTCATGATAATGCAATATTGTGTTCATGGTAACTTTTTGTGGTAAGATTACCACACATTGAGACATTGTGCCTATTCCTTTGTACGTTGATGATTCTTACAAAATGACAGCTGCTGCATTTATGTTAAAAAAAAGGCTCAGAGTATCAGCAAGGATGCCTCTAATGGGAGAAGCAGCATAATACAGCTCGAGTTTCTTTAGGACATGCAATATTCATCAGTTACAAACTTGGGAATGTCATACTGTAAAAGCTACATGATAAAAGACGCTGTGTGGTGTTACAGCTGATTCCATTTGCCATATGGCATGTTATTATTTTGTATTACCTTGGAGAGTGCACTAAAAGTGAAAGGAGAACAGAACACACTCAAGGTATATAGAATAATGAGCACAAATTGTATAGTTCTTAATTATAGCAATAAGGTCTGTAACTGAAATGGAGAAGGAACTAAATACGAGAGCTGACTGTGTGCTATACTACTCTCCAGCTACTGAAAAGTAATAAACTCCTATCAGGAATATTTAAACAGGAAGAAATTGCTAGCCACCATATGTAAAAACCTACAGACAATCTCAAAGCAGGTTGACTCAAAAGTCAGCAAATGCAAATGCTATGTGCAATGCTACACACATTACCATAATATGGTTTTACATTGAAAATACAGTTTTATGTGAGGTAGGCTGGAGAAAACATTAAATCAGTAATCTCTAAAAATGAGAGTCCATATGCACAGCTATAATAAGATAATCCAACAAATTATTAGAACAAGAAAGGGAGGGTGAGGTGGGGGGGAGTATTTACTGGAAACAATTAAAGTAAAAGAATCCTAAATTAATTGTTTCATTTTGGTATCAGGATAAGTGAGCGGTTCACAGGGCCTAAGAAGTTCCCAAACAAACAACATCTCCAAATTGTAAAAGGCTTTCCTTTTACAATTTATCAGAATTCACAAGCAGAAATACTTTGCATTTCATGTGGCAGTATTTGCCTGCAAATTCAATTTTTCCCACTCCAGTAAATTGAGCTTCACCCCTCCCACCCTGTAGTGCCATCTTTGGAAGCAAAATCCAACCAAGGTTAGATCATTCTTTGGGAGCTATTACTCAGTCACCACTTAAATGTTAAATGACAAATTTTGTGATACCAAATAATGGAAATGTACAGGCTTACTGGATTTTGGAATAGTTTGGCTCTAAAAACTATAGTCCATTAGGTGATGCATTTCAAGATCTGTAACAGGAACGGAATATTTTAAAATTATTCATGCTAATTATGCAATACTTCAGATGACATTTTCAGAACTATCATCTATTCAAGTGTTCAGTTTGAGCAGCCAAAAAGTAGAAGATTATTCCACTTAGCCAGATCTTTAGCAGAAATAAATCAGAGAAATTCTAGTAATTCTCAGTATTTCCTATTATGGGTTATGCATTTCGCTTTCCTGTTAGTTTTTACTGGCTGTTAGGTAGATGACTTCATTTTTGGGTTGTTTGTTTTGTTTTGTTTTTTTTTTTTTGTAAGTCATCTAAGTGACTCAATATCATTTAAAGTTAACAGAACCTCACAGTAAAATTAATTGAATATCATGGCTGTATGGCCCTTGTAAGCTTCACCCTCCTTGCACTCACTACCAAAACCCACTGGGTACAGTTTACCAGTCTCAAGGTTTGACACTGCACTGGTTTACATTTGTAAATACTTGCAGCCCAGTGATGGCAGGAGTGATTGCTTTGCAAATTACTTCAACCATTTCCATTTCTCAGCTAATGTTAACACCAACTCATGACACATTTTCCACTGTATTATCAAAATCTGTGAAGTTTTCACACATTTCAATTTGAATGCCACTCATGCTTATTCCACACATAATCTTCTGTTTCAGCCATAAAAAAGGCTGATGCAAAAATTACTGATGTCACTAAATGAGGGTTATTATTCGGCGAGAGATAAGAAGAGGGAGGGAGGGGAGGAAAAGAGAAAGGAAGGGAGGAAAGGAGGGAGGGAGGGAAAAAGCCAGTTCTCACTATTGTACTCAAGGGGGTTTTTACCTTTTGAATTAGAAGGAATCTGAAATATGTGTTAACTGACAGCTCAAGTTTAAAGACTCCGTGTTGTAAACATACTTGCTGAATTAGCAAACATTTGTCTATTATAATCTTCTTTAGAGGAAAGCTATGTATTATTACAAGAAACAGTAATATTTGTATATTTTTGCCTTCTAAGAACATAGTCAATTCCATGCTGAGAGATAACTAGTGTTTGAGAGTTAGTGTTTACCTTACCCTAATAAATTGATAATTTACAGCTACATTTTAAATACTTTTATTTCTGTTATTCTGCTAAACTGTTACCTTGACAACAAGCATGAATGATAAATTTTCAGTGCAGCAGTATTAAATTAGTGATGGAAAAATAACTTTTTTTTAAAATACTTGGTAATTTCTTCTGAAAAGATAAAAATGTTTAATTAAATATCAGAAATGGAATGTCAGTATGAATTCCTCAACCTAAAATCTTATCATAATATGGTAATTACTACTACCATTATTTTTTAATAAATTTACAAACTATTCAAGTTTCATGTTAAACAACTCAGGAAAACATCAAGAATATAATAAATGGAAGAGTTCAGGAGTTGAACTCAAGGAAAGAATCATGTTCCAAAGTTTTTTCTGCTAGTTCAATTCATTCAGGCAGTTAATTTTTTTGATTAATTGATCATGACAGTATTATAGTATAATATTGATTATATTAGATGCGTACATTTTCAAAGTCTTCAATTAGTTTAAGAAGACACAGATAGGCCAAAAATTTGTGATGCTTCAGAGAAAAACATTCAATTACACTTAGCAGGAAAATCACAAGTAAAGTATTTTTATCTAACCACAGTTTGTAAGTAACCAAAGGGTGAATGGTGACAATATCTTAAGAGAATTTCAGAAAGGACAGAATCTTAGAGACATGACCTATTCAAGTAGTATATTGTGCATTATAAAACCATACTGTCAGCTACACATCCAAGTTTTAGTGAAAATACGGTTATTTAAATTTTGGAATACTCGTTATATACAATGGAGTAATAAAATTTTTAGTATGGACAACCTCTGACTTTCACTTCCAGAGGTGCTAATATACTCAGTTTTATAAATAGACCTCTACTTGTAAGCTTGAAAAACAAGCAACTGCCCTACGCTTTGGAGCTGCCTAGCTAAATACAACTTCTGTATCTATTTTAGGGCTTCTTTTGATATGTATTCAACTGTCAATTCTCATACGCTTCTTCCAAAAAGGTACTCTGCTGGATATTTGCAGTATATTATGAACAGATGTTGTTCTTGCTCTGCTGATTCATGTTAGAGCACTTGTACCTTTGATAGATTATGAAGAGTGGATAAAATCATAAGTGAACAACACAGTATAGTAAACTAAGTATTTAAGATTTCACTGCTTTTTCTAAATGAAGTTATTCACAACAGATTATAGACTGGTGCTTTGACACTATTCTAAATCAAAGTGGTTTTATGCCACCAAAGTTGACAGACTCTCAAGGTAAATGGCTGGTGATATATATATATTAAATGTAGTCCAGAAGAAACCTCAATATCATTTGAGAGTAAGGACCACAATATGCCCTTAATTGTCCAACAATGATATTTGTAATATCAGGAATTTTCAGGGGTATAGTAAGCAGATCCCATTTAGCAAGCATGGCTTTTTAACTGTGATGCCTACGTTGCACATTTGGCCAATCCAGTCACTAGTAAAGCACTGAATGGTTTCCTGTCCTTTTGTTCCCAAGGATGTACATGTATGGTTTTTATATACTGTGTAGAATCCAAAAAAAGAAAACAATTATTTGACATAAATAACTGAATCTGAGAAATGAACAAGATTAAAACCATAGGATGATGTGTTCGGAGTGAGTCCATTTTATTGGAATGCTCAGGTATTACAATGAAGGCTCTGCCACCCTTATTTACACTCTCATCTCCAAGAACACTTCATCTCTTGCTCAAGCCTGCATCCTAAAAGTAACATTAAGTGCTTTCCTGGAACAGACTAGTGAACTACATGTTCAGATGATCTCTATAATTTCTGATTTTTAAAGCCAGGTGACTGCAATAACATCATGCTGGCAACAAATTATGTTATAAATTGTACATAACTGTATAGAAATAAAGCTGCAAGGTATCTAGGTCTCCATCAACATAGAATAAAGTGGGAGAGCTTTTTTTAAAATAGAAAATATAAGATCGAGCATTGTGCTTACAATGAAAATAGCCTTCTGTAATTCTTTGCTTACCCCACCAAAGGACCATCTGATTTGTATGAAGTGAGTTAAAACATAAGAGGTATAAATTCCTTTTTGCTGTTTAGAATATTGAATTTTTTTGACATAACAGATGACAGTAAATGTGATTAATGGCTGCTGATAATTGGAGTTTCATTCCAGTGGTTATTGCTTGTCAGTAACAATTAATAGCTCCACAAAAACCCCATTCATTTCACAGTATTAAAGAATGATGGCTTGTGGGAATTATGCTAAACTAGCATTTTCAATTAGATTTTGAATTTTATAGTATATTGAATAACAGTTTATGGTTTTATAACAACAGTGATGGTTTATTGTTGTATGGTAATCACTCTCATTACATGTATGTTTATCTGGAGAATTACAATTTTTATAGTCATCATATTAAAAATAGTCAATTGCATGTTAACATTTCTTTAAAAGTATAGAGTGTTTTGGTCTTTATCAGTAAAGATTATTTTGAATGTCAGTTATGTAGGTTTTGTCACAGTATTTGATAGGCAAGATGCAATGGTTAAGGGATGCAAAAAAAGTTTGAAGTTCCTCAGTATCAAGCAGTATCAAGCACCAGCTGCTATGGCATGTGGCACAGCCACCCAGTTGCAAGTCTCCTGCCTACAGTTGGCTGGGCTGTAGCTATAAGGCAGTAACTGTCTCATCTGATCATTTCCAGAACTGTAGGAAGAGAGAATCACAGAATCACAGAATGGCCAGGGCTGGAAGGGACCTCTTCCAGGTTCACCCAGGGCAGGTTGCACAGAGTCACATCCAGGCAGGTTTTGAATGTCTCCAGAGTGGGAGACTCCACAACCTCTCTGGGCCGCCTGTTCTGATGCTAAGTCACCCTCAAGGTAAACAAGTTCTTCCTCATATTCAGAAGGAACTTCTTGTGTTTCAGTTTATGCCCACTGCCCGTGGAAGGGGAAATCATCATTAAAGGGAAAGATACTTATTTTGGAGAGTCACTGAGGAGTATCCGCACCTTTGGCCTTTTCTCCAGTAAATAACTTCCTGCAGCCAGAAAGAAAAAATAAGCAAACAAAAAACAGCAGGAAGAGAGAAGGCATCAAGGACTGGCACAGAGGAGCATGCAGGGAAGAGACGAAGTTGTGTAAGATAAAGTTGATTGAAAACGTCATCTGAATTAGGACAAAGCGGTGCATAGAGTTTGATGTGAGAGACTGGAGAGGATATGGTTCTTTTCTGTGACCACATTAAACTTAATAGAGCAAGTTTAAAAGTTTCTTGACTGAGAAACCAGAAGGCTCTGGAGTTTAACATACTTACAAGATAAATCTTGAAAGTATAAGTATACTAACAAAAATTCTGGCCCTCAGGAATTCAGTGCATTCCTAACACTGACATCTATATTGTCAGGATCTGAGTCATAGATCATCTAATAAAGTTCAACAAAGTGGAAAAAGGAACAATGTGGAGAAAGAGCTTCATAAATTTAACTTCTTAATTAGCAAGGCACGTTCTGATTTCACTTGCATAAGTGCTTTTGCCTAGGATTCTCCTTTACTTCAATTTTTTGACGCAGAAAATACAACTTCTATGAGAACAGTCTAAAAAAATGTTTTTCCTGCTTTGTCTTTTATTTCAATATGCTCTTAAAATCTACTGACAATATTGATTATTTTTCTAATTAAATCTTACATAAATTATCTAATGAGTCTCCCAAATAAAGAAAATTCTAGTAATTCAATCTGGTAATATTCTTCCAGACAATGAAGTTATCCTAGTGTAAAACAAGGAAGATGAGAATCTGTCCCATGAAGCACTGAATTATCTTAGCAAACTAGGTTAAGGAAAAAGTCAACAATAAAAATGACTGTGGTAATTCTAATGAAATTCCAAGTCAAAACTGCAGCCCATTGCACATTCTACTTAAAATAGTAATTCTCCATCCAGTAATAACCATATCCAAGTCAAGGCCAAACTCTGACTGAAGTCAACAAGAACAGGAGCAAGACCTTTCTCATTACTATTTGATTAGTTTGTGCAAGTTTGCAAAAGCAGAAAATTACTACTGGTGACAGGGGAACCTCAAAAGATGCACTTGTTTGTTTCATTGGAAAAGTCATAACGTGGAAGTTTAGATGATTATACACAGAGATGTAAACCTTTTTGATTTATTTTAATCCTGGCCTTCAGACCATCTGTTCAGAGGTATTTTTTCTTACAGCTTCATGATACTACCATTAGGTATTTGTTGTATATTAGCACCTAATGGCCCTAATTAGTGTTTGTTCTACTGTGGCAGGTGCTGTATAGGCCATGGTGAAACCAAGTGTAGAGTAAAATGGGACTAAATACAAAAAATAGCTAGCTTATGGGACTAAATAAAAAAAAATAACTAGCTTTGCAATTCCCAAGGTAAATTTTGGCTAAGTGTAGCTTAGGCATTATTTTAGAACAGTTGTTTGTCTTATAATTTCTTTTCAATTCCCAATGTTTATTTGAAAAATTAAAACACCAAAAGAAAAAAGCCATTAAATAAATTCACAATTATGATGTGAAACATCATTATTAAAGAGAACAAAGTATACAGTATGTATGTCAGGAACTGAATACAAAAGGGCAACAGAGTTCAAAAATGCAATTCAGTTCTCTTCTTTGATCTAAGCTAATAAACCTTTAATCTTTCTATTGTAGAACATAAATTCAGGCATTGCAATGCCTGTAGATCTAATTCTAATCTCATATTCTGACAAATCATTTTCACTCCTTAGTAACTTTCAGGTTTGATAATACCAACAGAAAGAGTCCCACAGTATATGTCCTATATCCAGCACTGAATTTATTGGTTGGAAGTTACTTATTTTGTGACTGAAGAATTTCTTTGGCAAGGGAAAAATGAAGGTTTTTCTTCTTTATTTTTTGAATGCTTAAACATTGAACCTTTATTCCTTTCCCAAAAATTCATACTTCTCATTCCTTCTGTGACATTCTTAATAATTTTTTAACAGCAATGGTAAAATACATTATGCTGCTCAGTGCCTTGAAGGCACAATGATATTCAGCCTTCCCTGTAAGAGAGACCTTTTCAGTTGCACTCTGTTTTTAATACAGTTCAGCTACGATACAGGAAAATTGAGCAATAAACCATAAAGTCAAGAATTGGCTTCTTTTCCTATATGTACATAAAGGTAATCTTACTTGAAACAGTAAAAGCAGTGGTTACTCGACACCTGAGAAGACTAGATATTACTAAGATTCTCCAGCCAAAGATCTCAAGTTCAGTTAAACATAAGTTAAGATCCTAAGAAATGGCTGTATCCTCATTTTCTTCAGCACAGTATTACCATTATGAGCATGTGAAGTATTTATAAGCTTCTTAATAAATTCAGTCACTTCTGAATGGTGACCCTCAAAAAATGTGTAGCAGGAAAGAGCTCCGAGAACAGAAATGTCAACTTTGAAGTAAGTTTCTCTAATGGGAGAAAGCTTCTATTCTATTTGTTTCAGGTTATAGAAGCATGTTTCTTAATGCAGTCAATTTTGAGTCATAAACAAAGGGAAATGTCTTATGCTGCACACACACCAACCATAGCCACCTTAGGGCTCTGACTAAACTTATTGTCTGGCCCAAAAAAGAGCAACATTAATAACCTTTCATTACAGTCTTCCTTAAGAGATGAGGTAGACTGTAAAATTTATGCTCTGCTATCAGCAAGGGGCAGCGTATTCCTTTGTGAAAGAACAGATTCAGTCACAATTTCCACAATCCTGAAACTGATAGTCTTATTCTTGCTGCTTCCTATATCCTCATGGCCACCTGTACAGAAAGAGGAATGCAGTGAACACGCAGAGTCTTCTCTGCTTTGGTGCCATGGCAGTGTGCCATGTAGGACAGGTACCCAAACAAGGACCAAAGAGAACCTCTCATCCCTGATATCTGCCCCACCATAAACAAAAGGTGTACTTCTCTATTATGGAGAGATAAACAACTAGTAGTGCCACTAGACAAACTTAAGCAGTTGCTACAGGATAGCTAGGCATGTTATATGATTGCATGCTATCCTACCTCCAGGTCTCCTGTCCTTCTACCCAACCCATGTCAAAAGGATGGATATGAACCCGTGCTTAAGGAATGGTTTGGGCTGTACACCACTTCCCTGAATCATCCCAGTGCTATATCATGTGAGGAGGTTGGCCTCCCAGCACACACATGCATATTTCCATATACACACACTATGTAGTCTCCTGGCCGCTGAATAGGAATCCAGCTGACTTTATTGAATGGTACTTCTTCTAATTTTATGCTTCTTCCAGCCATTCGGTGTATTTGATAATGAACCCAAACAGTAACGAGGGACTTGAGATAAGTATCCTGAGTAAAATCCAGTGCCTTGAAATCGATTGAAATTTTGCCATTGACGTAAATGAGGCCAGAATTTCTGCCACAGTCCTAAAATTGTTCCCTCTTAAGAAATGCAGCTTATTTCAGTTGAGGATTCCTTACCAGCCCCTGACTCTCATGCATGATAAACCTACAACAGTAATTTTACTGGAGTTTAGTATCACAGTTATGTGCAGTGGCATTTCAGTTACATTCATTGCAATCACTTGCAGTTAAGATACAACTGGTAAAGAAGTTTATCCAGAGTTTTCTGGAAACATCATGTAACTGCAGACCTTCTTCCTTAATACTCCTTCACAGCTGTGATCTCCACCTGAGCACACCTTGATTTCCAAATGACAATGTCAATTTGCTTTCCATGTCAGAGACAGTACACTAACCGGTATTCAGTGGTGTGGAAGACACCTTTATAGTTGTGTGACTTTACATCCCTTTAAAAGAGATGTTATGACTACAATTTGGTGCATTAGAAGGGTACTTTTCATTATGAGTGAAAGTTTCACCTTGAAAATTCAGTTTCTCGTACTCATTTACAGTCAGTCTGATGGACTGAAGTTCAGACTTTGTATTCTGTCTAGCTGTTAACCATAGTAAGGTTGTGCATGAGGTGCTGTGACATGAAACTAGGATTATATTTCATCCTCCATATTAAATTTGGACTTTTTCTCTTGGCTGCAGTTATGGTATCTAATGTATGTGCCTGGGGTGCACGTGGGGAAATACTGAAAAACCTATGTTAGTGAGTTATCAAAGCTTTAAGTTATTGTTAGATGGTTCTGTTGTTGGGCAGGAGTCTTTTGATTAGGATTCCTAAGAGATACTTCATCTTCATCTTCTGATAGTCTTAAAATTGTGAGTCAAAGTCACTTTTTTATTATCATCCTTTTCTCATAGAGTCTGAAACGTCAGATACAGAGCCCTTTCAAAGATTTAGGTTTTCTGAATGGTGATAGGAACCTTTCCTAATTAGTTGAGATGTTGTGGGTACAAATGGTTTTTAATAGAGAAGTGTGCTGCAAAATCCACATTGGTAATTCAATTACTGTTTTCAAAATGTAGTATTTTACAAAATACGTAGGGGAACTAAACTTTTCCTCTAAGAAAACTCCAGAGGAATGGGAAAGCCAGTACATCTGGACAGAACAGGGAATGTCAGAGCCTCAGCAGTTGTCCTTTTTTGGTTATAGATTCTAGCTGCTGTGTGCCTTTCTAGTCTCAAGTACCCAGCAGTTTTAGTGTGCCTTGGGTCATCAGATAATTAAAGTATGCATACATTCAGTAGCATAAAACTCATCAGAACAGGCATACAAAAATTTAGAAGCCAAGACCCAGCTGTTTTCTGCTTTGAAGAATTGTTTCTTCTTTTTTTTTTTTTTTTACTATGAGTAGCACCTGTAAGTATAGATAAAAGCAAAGCCAAGCAGAACATAAGCTATAAGCAGAAAGGAGGAATAGGTCATGCAAATACTCTTTTGTTAGAATGAAATCAAGTATGTTTTCTCAACTCGCCAGACTTCTGCTGGAAAAACTCCCAATAAAGCATTAGCTACTCCATCTTTTCAGGGGATGTTGTGTGTTCTAGTGTCTCTGTCCAGAAAAATACTTGTATTGTTATGAATTAGGAATAAAATCCCCCAACATGCTGTACTGTGCTCAGGAACATCAGAGATGAAGAACATCTTTTACCTTTATTCTTTAGAATAACTATGGCTTTTAAGAATTTTGGCATTTTCTGCTTATTTACTAATTATAAGCATATGTTATGTCTGTAGTGCTGGAGGAAACTTTAATCCAATTAATAGAGGAAATAAAAAACTCACGTTTTAATTCTGTTATGTTTACTTGTGCACTTTGTGACTTCATCCCTGAACTTCAAGAGAAGGAGGATTGTTGTAGTCTACACTGCCTTTGTTAAAAATTCTCTCTCTTCTACTCTTGCCTTACACACACAAAAAAAATAAACTCAAAGAAGATTTTGGCTACAATTTTCAATAGAAGGCTTATCAGTATTTGCTATAATTTCACAGCAGGAAAGACCACACAACTATACTAGGAAGTTTCCTACAGAGGTCTGTATCAAAGCTTCTATATTCACATCATTGTTATGCTTATCAGGTGCACGGATTTCAGGCATTTGCCTTCTCTGACTTGTCCTTCTCACCTTCTAAACTTACATTTAATAAGCAGGCAAAAACTCCTCTGAGCTTTACTAGCAGGAGATAATTGTTCTATACTCTCTGAAGTTTCCTCTCCAGCACTGTAACATACATCAGTTGCTAATGGTTAATTACTTTGTGCACTTGCAGTTCAGTCTCCTGAGGAGTGAAATTAAATTTTGTGGTTTTAGCCTAGGAGAACATGGACTCAAAACACACACACACTTAAAAGTTTTTTCTGAACACTAGTCAAAGCAGTTCCTTGGTGCACAGGAGAGGGAGTTGCAGGCCTGACTTCTGTTCCGGGTGGCACTTGACTTGGTGTTCACTGATTGCATCAATGGCCAGAACTATTTCTTTGCACTGAACGCTGATGAGTATGCTCTTTCCTCTCAATGAAAGACTGTTTATCCACTCCTGCAAGAGGCTGTACACTGTACATACCACTATATGATTCAGTAATTCAGGAAATTACTCATTCTATCTGAATTTTGCTTACATTTGCCTGAAACTAACAGTTGGAGCACTGTCAATGCTAGGAGTGTAACACTTGAATTCGTTCATCCTGGCAAGTTAAGGAGTACATTGTCATCATTTGCCCAGACTTAATTGGATAGCTAGTATTTAAATGTGCACACTGAAGAGAACAATTGTGTTTTGCCCATTTTTACTAGAAATATTGCTGATCCCTATTTGCATTGTGTAAATTATACCCAGATATCTTGGAAAACACGATAAACAGAACTGTGTAGAAATATTCCAGTGAAAAGGTTTTCTCAAGAAGATCTGTTTTCATAAACCAGAAGTGTTTTCCTGCAGCATTTTGGATTTTATGAAATTTCAGTGAATGGAAATCAGAATCATGGGATCGCTTTTCTGGACTCCTGACAGGTTGTCCCAAGAGATCCAGAAATTTTGCAGATGTTTTTAGTTCTGAGCAAATATAATGTTTTGACAAAAATTGGGAACAATTCTTGCAAAATGACAAACCTCTTGTAATAAGCTTTTAAAGGTGTATTATTTTCTCTTTTCATATCTGGTTCTCAAAGTAACTTAGAGAATGACCTCTAAGAGGTACTTCCAATTTCAGAAACTGATGATGGCCACTTAAAACCTTTGTAATACTGCAAGCAACTGCAGTTATGTCAGCATTAAAAAAAAAAACAACAAACCCAAACCAACCAACCAACCAAACAAAAAACCCACAAAAAAACCAAAACAAAACAAAACGCACTTTTTTTAGACACAGAACTAATGCAACTTTCAAGAAATAATTTTTGCCAGAGTTTTTCGTCTGCTTTGCTAAGTTTACCTGATATGCCTATATGAGTTACAAATTGTTTCTACTAGAGAATAGGCTTTATCTTATGATTTGTATGACTATCAGTAATGATAAAAACCCAGCAGAACAAAAGGCTTTTTTTTCTCATGCTAGACAAGGAGCTTAATTAGCATTAATTTAATTCTGAGAGCAACTCTCACTTCATCTCCCTTATTTCATAGAAGAGCTGCTGCTGAGATATTATGCCATCTTTTTCCTTACTATAGGGCAATGCACCTTGACCTCCTCCTCCGCTCTTTTTCAGTACAAACAATTTGTATGAAGTATTTATATTGTTCTGAGGTTAAAAACAAAACAAAACAAACAAACAAACAAAAAAACCAAAAAAACCAAAACCACAAAAAAGCCCTGTCTATGATTCGTTTGGATTTGACTTTGATAAGGGTTCTTCCTCCTGAATTCACAAGGAGACAAGCTGGCCCAAGACTTATTTCCCTTATAAAAGAAGCAAGCAACAATAACCTTCTAATCTAGAAAAAAAATTATCAAAGGACATTGGGCTTTTTTTCAATTAAGAAGAATATGTTTGAGGGAAATAAGTTTTGAAATTTTTAAAATAATTTTTTATCCAGCTGTAATAAAAGAAATGACATAATGTTTTTTTCTGTTTCTTTGAAGCAAAGTTTTTATCTTCTCTAATGCTAGGTTACAAATACCAGGAGAAGAACTGCATAATAATTTTTCAGTGCCTGGAAACACCTGAGTTTGCCATATGGTTCTTCTGTAGACAGTTACAATTCTGAGTTTCAGCTATGCAACATTTCAGAGTGAACTACATCCGTTTACATTACATTGCTATCTGAGATGTCCCCTCAGCTAATTTTAGTAGGACTAGACATCCTTGACAAAGTATGCGTAAACTTTGGGCTACTGTCTGGCAGCTAAACAAGAAAGACAGAAATTCCTCTTAAATGTGCATTTGTCAGAATCACCATTTTTAAATAAGCCATTTAAGAATAAGGTTGACTGCATTCAGTTCTTTCAGCCTATAAACAACTGAGCTGAACTTACTCCACTGACAGATGGGAAGGCTGTACTGCAGTTCAACAGAATAACATATAGCTTTTTGTTTGTTGTACAGTTCCCCTAACTATCTGTTCTGCCTGGTATCCCACTTCCTTGGGGGCCTGAACACATTTGAACGGATACTGTAAAAAAAGCATAGAATGAAGTGCTGTCCAAATGGCTGGGTGTCTTCAATTTCTTCCTCTTGAAAGCTTGAATTAGAAAAGAAGCCCTTTAATACTAAATTTTTATTTTGAAAGAATAATTTCTTCATGCTAAACCTCTCCTGCAAATACTATCAGACAGACCCATTTTTTCATATTTTTTTCTGCTGTGGCTACTCTAGAAAAGGCAGTATTCTGAAGTTCTTTCAGATTTATTTCAGCCGTTCTGCCTGACTAAGACATTTTGTAAACTCAGAGCTGAAACACAGATTAAGGTAATGTGAGAAATTATGCAAAACACAATTGATGAAGAAATAGTTAAATGGAAAAACACATCTGGAATCTGAGTGAATTTGCACCAAATTATAAACATTTCCACTATCATTATTTTTATTAATTATTATAAGCACCACTTGGTTATCTTTTTTCTTTGAGAGAGGAGACAGCATATATGCTTGGATAACCTCTCTTACTTTACATTTAAAATTAAAGTCAGTACTCTTAAATTGCAAGACTTCATCTTCTAGAACATTTATAAAGATTTAGGTTCCTAAGTACCTCAAGTTCAGCTTACCAGATGTCTGCTGGAAATACGACACAGCGGAGAGGAAACAGTTTGGGATGTTCCTGGAGTGTGTGGATGATAAATTTCCTGGCACAGCTGGTGAGTGAGCCAACCAGGGCAGATGCCCTGCTGGACCTATGGTTTACAAACAGGGAAGGACTGGTGGGTGATGTGGTGGTCGGAGAACACCATCATCATAGCGATCACCAGATGGTAAGAGTTTTCAGTTCCTGGAGAAGTAAG